>JAODUP010000417.1:0-87500 GCA_025642065.1 Paralvinella palmiformis | reverse complement strand
ATCAAATTATACGCACATATAACACGGCATATCCCCTTGATATCCACATCGCTTCCTCTCTGTGGGTGAAAACCTTTGTTATGAAAGCGTCCACTAGAGAGCAGCACCAGCAATAGCCACCACACTCGGGGATCGACACCTCAACTGGCTGCCAGCTGAACGTCTCTCTATTTGTTTAAAGGAAATCAATTGACAAGGATAAATGTCCACAATGGTCGTACACCATAGGCTCAACGCCATCACTTTGGTAGCATATACGGCTCTATCTCGTATTGTATGTAATGCCGTCGGATCTCTTCAGATCAAGGAAGCTCCGTCCCTTTTGGATATGATAAAAGGAGAAATAAAACAATGTCGTTAGGATTAAATAATATATGTTAATGAACATACCATGTTGATTATAATAGATGTGATGGTGATGATGATGATGATGATGATAATGATGATAATGATGGTGATGATGGCGAAGACAACGTCAGCGCAACGCCCTATAAGTGGTTTACGATTTGTAAATAAAATGTAAATGTTCCTGTTTTACTGGCACTTTTTGAACGAGGTAACCTAATTGGGTCGAGCGCCATCGAAAGGTAGTGAGACCAAATGAAAGAAAAACACTTTTCTGACATACCCCAGCCGGAGCTTGAACCCAGGTTCTACATATATGTGGCCGACCGCATTACCTCTTATGCCATGGAGGCACCCCCGTTTTGTCCTATGACCCGCTTAGGATAGAAACGTACAACGAAGTTAATAACGATCGCGATGTAAGCAGCTTGTCTTGATATTTATTTAGGATATATGCAAAAAGAACTAGGTAATCATCTTTACTATATTTAGTATAAGCTTTATACATTGATGTCACGAAATCCATCTCAATTTGTATACACATTGTGAGCATTATGTAACCTGATCTCAGTTATAAATTATTAGCGTTTTAAAGGATTGAATATTATTAAAATGAGGAATTCAGTGAGTTATTTAGGGTTTAAGTCTTAAACATCATACGTTCGGGATTTCCTTTTTTGGGGTGAGGGCGGGATACTCATAGTGATAAATATCATTGCAAACATTGATATACAAATATGTATGTCATCGGCTCAGTGGCACACCTAGTATATAGGGATTGGGCAATCTCATAGTCCAGGTACAATGCAAAATTCATCACCAAATGATAAAATGGAGTTGAAACTTCGAAAGGTTAGGCAAGTCTCAAAGTACAGTTTTCAAATGGTGAGAGAAAGAAACTATGTTATTTAATGACTTGACATGTTTAGAGAGTGAATTTCGAAGAGTAGCGACAGCAACTGAAAAGAAACCTAGGACCTTTAACCCTGGGAACAGACAAAACATGAAAACTGGATGGACGGAGCTCTTTGGGCATGGAACACCGTTTAACGTAACTAATTGTCATTTTGAACTTCGTATTAATAATTACCAATAGGGCTCATTTTAATAACAAGAGCTTTCAAAATGTGTATTATTATTATTATTATTATTATCATTATTATTGGTGGTGGTGGTGGTGGTGGTGGTGGTGATAGTGATGCTACTACTACTACTACTGATGTTATTATTCTTAAGCATATTTTCTATTGAGCTTTATTTAAGAGTCCATTGCTGAAAAGGTGCTAGTATTTGTATTCCCATCTTTATTTTCGTTTTATTTTATAGCAATTGCCACTTTTTCAACTTCAAGTTAATATATGGTCTTTTTAGAAGCCATTTAAATTACAAATAATACACATACATGGTTGCTATATTGGAGTTGTAGATGCATGTAATTACTTTGGATGTCTTTCCATATATACATCCAAACTGGGAACAATAAACTCCGAGACTGTTATGGTGATTAATTCTTTTGTTATTTCAGTAATTAACATTGAGATTTAATCATACACATATTTGAATATACACTTCCTGCGTGCCTTAATGCGATATGGGTTTTCCGCGGAAACATTTATTCAAATACTTCCAAATGATTCCTGTGTTTTGTACGAAACTGTTTTAATAATGTGTGTGTCTTTTTATCTCACTGATTTCAAATAAACAGTTATTTACCAACTCGAATTGTTGTACCGATCCTTGTTATTTAATATATATATATTGTATTAGACATGCATTTAATTAATTTCCATATAGAAATGGCACACAATACGAAAATATAATGATTGAGCGTTACTTTATCAGTACCATTTGAGACATTTCAATATTTAATTTTACAAAGGTTATATTTACTTCCAGAGAGGCCATGAGTATAAATAATGTTCAGGATGTAATCATTATAAATGCATACATGTGTGTGCATGCGTGCATGTGGGTGTATGTGCGTGCGCATGTGTGATGTCTGAGAGTAAGATTGAAGCTATAGATTGGTTCATTAAGAAATTGTAGGTAATTGATGAAAATCCACACGAAATTATCACACTCTTTAGAAACCACGCTTTACGTTGGCCTATCCAAACGAAACATCTCAGTTATTTAAATTATTAAATTGCCTCACCTTTGTAAAGCTATGAGCAGCAAATCATCGCCTACTACAAGTATCCGGAGATAAGGAAACTGGAAGACGCCGACAACTATCACATACAATGTGTACACTAGAATAATGATCTGGTTACTAGCCTCAATATTAAATCCTTCCTTTACGCAGATAGCCTAAAACAGTTAACTGTTCCTATGGCCGTGCATATTTGCGTTTTGATACACGTTTATGTGAAAATTCCATCAGATGAAACCACGTCTACGTCATCATCATGTGCCGTTTGTTTCTCGGATGGCCGCCAACAAACGCCACTCACGACCGACGAATGCCAGTAGAGTGGTTCTTGTGCCAACAGGCCTGCCCGGCACAAAGACATCTCCATTTGCCTGATCAAAGGACACCGCTCACTTTTGTCGTGGGCCTCGAAGTCTGGTCCGAGCCGAGTCTTGACGGCTATGTTTTATGATGAGCCAAGACCAAAGCCTCCGCTCTATGACAGACGCCGTGGAAGCTCCGGCCCCGAGGGAAGAAAGTCACGTCGTATATGCTTGGTCTTCCCGATCATCATGCCGTCTTTAGTATCATGGTCGAGACAAGGGAACATCCACTGGATATTGTAGTTTCCAGAAGTCATAAATTCACTTATCATGTATTGATTCATGACCGAGTGAATTGGCAGGATGTTAAATATCTTTGAAAATAGGCAGAAATCTAACCAGGATTCTGAGGTTTTATGCTTTACTAGGTATTCGTAAGACGGCTATGTCACAACGACTGACAGCGTTATTCGTCTCGTCGCCTCACATCCATCGGCACAATGATGGCGATTGAAATGAGAGACGAGTGATATGTTTTTGTTCTTTCTCCATATCACAGCGGTATCGTCGCTGATGCGGCGGTTGGATGATGTCACATCGTCACAGCATCGCTTCATCTCTAAACTGATTACATGGAAACATGGCACTGTTGACGAGCATGACAATGAGAGTCGAGTACGGACGAGTCAGGATGCCATTATATTGTGACCATCTCCATACACTGTAGATTAATATATATATATATATATATATATATATATATATATATATATATATAATGAACCGTGTATACCAACTGTGTGTTGTCTTTGTACTTACTTCACTTTGGATCTTATGACGCTCTCTATGATAGTAACATCATTATTCATACTACACAACACTGTGCATCATCCTTATGTGTAGTAAAATGAATAATCAGCCGTAATAAATGCCTGGCTTTGTCAGATAAATTATCTTTAGCACATATATGTGTTGTCCTGTTTATTGAACTCTCAGTCTGCGCCGGCTAAGATAAACACATACACGCATATATGCGCGTTCACCTACTCACATGCGAGCGAGCGCGCACACTCATACGCACAGACACACACATGCGCATACGCATGCACACGCACACGTACATGTGCATCGATACACACCTGCATGGAACGCAGGTCTACTAAGGAAGGCAATATCTGTCTAGGTATATTAATGTTATTCCAAATTATCAGATACCTATTAAAACACGAAAACCTGAAATAAAACAAAAATACCACCCGTTTCGTGAAAATAACACCTTATTCATACACGAATTAACCATAAGTATATAGAGTACTGTCTCGTACAATATCTGGCATCTAGAAGAACACTTCAGTGAGTACTTTAGTATTCAGAAATATATATATATATATATATAACTAATTTATTTCTGTCAAATTTGATGTAAATAAAAAATATGCTCAATGAGCCGAAGTTGACGTCATGGAGTTTCCAAATTGACTGATCGGCGTTTTTAAAGATAAAAACATTATTTTGAATAATGAAGTATACAGGCATAATAGTGTAGTTATTTAACCAAACAAATCTTGCATATATTCCCAAAGTCTTCTCATTGTTCCACAAAGTGGCCGTTATGGATTACAACTGGTCACACTCCGATATAAATGTTTTACTGTACTGGTTTTAGAATATCTTCTGGCACAGGCAAGCGTCTTGTTATGCGTAAAGGATTTATCTTGTAAGTCCTGTATATCTGCCAGTATTTTGTTTTGAATTTTATTTTTTATAATCCAACACCGGGTCACTAATGTGGAATTTCAGGTTCAGTGCTTGCTTTCAATGGATACTGTGCACTTAATGTGTGTTGCTTATACGCAACCCATTGTTCCTAGTTATATTAATTAGCAACATTTTAACACTTCTGAAGCTACATTTTATGGCAGACAGTTCGTATATCATGAATTGAAAGTAAGTAAAGACAATAGTTGCTAAGTCGACATTCCCATTACATCATTCCAGAGAAGGAAAATAAGAAGCATCAAAATTAAATTCCTAGTTGAATTTATTCTTTTTTAAATTATTTCACAATGAAGAAAACACACCATATGGATGATTCGTGTAATTTCAAAATGTAAAATAATTAAATTTATCTTTAAAATAA
The DNA here is from genome assembly GCA_025642065.1 of Paralvinella palmiformis. Taxonomy (NCBI): domain Eukaryota; kingdom Metazoa; phylum Annelida; class Polychaeta; order Terebellida; family Alvinellidae; genus Paralvinella; species Paralvinella palmiformis. The sequence continues at coordinate 82,561 of JAODUP010000417.1, read as the reverse complement.
AACAGGCCGTATCCCATTCGCTTCATATACTGAATTACAATATGTCACAAGACCTTGTTACAGCTACGATAGGTCAAATTATAATTACTTCATGGCTGTGTTGACCTTTTATTGGTAAACAAATATATCAGTCGTACTTTTACAGAACCCGAGAGAGCCGTGATGGTGCAGTTAGTTAAAATGTAGGACTTGTAGCCGAAGGGTCGCGGGTTCGAAGCTCCGGGAGCCGCAATGGGTTATGGTGACGACTGGTTCCCTCATCCGTAAAGAGTTCGAACCTGACAGGACGAGATCGCTATGCGTTCGAGTAACCCTTTGCGCCATTAATGGCAGCATGTATTGTATGCTCCTCTGGAGTTGAGATGTGTGCAGGATTGAGTAGGGCCTAATATGAATGCCACTTACTATTATTATTAGTAGTAGTAGTAGTAGTAGTATTATTAGCAGTTGTAGTAGTAGTAGTAGTATAAGATATATTCGAGACTGTGATCGATAATTGATCTATTTAACCTAACATTGAGACAGCCAATGACAACATCAATATTTGTTACATCGATCCACAAATCTGACGCCTAATGCTATTCTAACTGTACTGAAGTGTGACATTTGTGTCAATAAAACTAACCGTCGCCTGTCTATTATCCAACGGGTCGAATGTCGTAATGAATTGGAGATTGTGTGATTTGACTAGTTTGTCACAAGATTTGTTTTCTATTTTTGGCAAATATCGTCAGACTATGTCGTGAACTTTGACGTACAAACACGTTTGTGGTCGCATTCCAAATTTAGGACTTTATCCAACCAGAAAGTTGTCACTTTCTCACAACGTTTCCCACACGTTATAGCGCTTGCCAATATTTACTGTCACGAAAGACATGTGTTAGTGTGTTAGTGCTTTCCTATGTGTCCACGACTACTTGTATTTCCAGGTCTGAAAATAGGCTATGTTAATAATCTAGCCACTAACTTCCGTTGCTTATTTTGATGTTGTGCTTCGATTTGCTATGTGAGAAAATAATTATTAGTGGTTATATACATATTTAGCCCAAGTTTGTGTGGATGTGTACTTCAACTTATATGTGCATGGATATGTATAGATATGTGTCTATGCGCTAGCATGTATGTATGTGCGTGCATGTTTGTATCGGTATGTATCTTTGATGCGCTGTACATGTTCGCTTGTATACATACATATGGAACATTTATGGGATACGTGAGTGTGTGCGTGCTTGCGTTTGTGTGTTTGTGAGTGTATGTGTGTGTGTGTGTGTTTGTGTGTGGTTGTGTGTGCATGTATCTGTGCGTGAGGGCGTATTTGTGTGGTTAAGTGAGCTTGTGAGTGTCTTTGTGTCCGCCTTTGTGAACGTTTGTGTGTGAGTGTGCGAATGTGTGTGTGTATGTGTGTATGTTTGTCCCACAGCCTGTGTGCGTGTTTGCCTGTGACTAAATATATATCCCTTTTTATCTTAATTGTTTCTTCAGATTATTTATGAGGTTATTTATGTGGTTATTTGTTTGCCGTCCTACATCTATACATGGACTATTCCCATGATAGCAAGGAACGGAATTTGAAAACTTTGAAGTATTCTTTCTATTTTCAGTTGGAAGTATTTCGTTGAGGGCACTTGTGGTGAGACATTACTTCCATAAATAATATATAAAGTCGAATCATTGTATCCAATTCACTAAACATGGTGTAATGTTTATGTTAACGATACCTGATTCTCTGTATAAGTATCTTATTGCACACTGTTAACATTTTATAAAACGCCAGCACACACGTACACACATACGCACACGCACACGCACACAAACACATAGGTAGAGAGAAACAGAGGGAGGGAGGGTGAAAGAGAGAGAGAGAGAGAGAGAGAGAGTATGTGATAAGGAGTGGAGAAGGGGGGAATGAGATATGGAGAGAAAAAGTCGCATGATAGAAAGCCTTGTGGATATCCAATGTTGGATAATATAATATAAATAAAGAATTATGCAATTACTCGTATTACCAATTAACAAATGAAAACATTCCAAAAATTCATATTACTGAAATGCTACTGAACACCTTCGTGTTTAGTTTTACTCAGTGCCCCACCCAGCATCAGGTTATATCAGAGTCGCTTCATTCTTACCTATATTAATGCTAAACATGACAGGAGGGATGATACATAAATGGCAAATTACTAATATGCTCTCTCTCTCTCTCTCTCTCTCTCTCTCTCTCTCTCTCTCTCTCTCTCTCTCTTCTATCTCTCTCTCCCTCTCTCTCCCTCTCTCTCTCTCTCTCTCTCTCTCTCCATGTGTGTGTTATGCTTCAAAGAACTAGAAATTAGAAGCTCATCTATTATCTTGATAGAAGTGAGTTGCACATTCGAATAACCCCTCTCTTTCTTTCAGTGTTTCTTCCACTCTACCTTCTTTATGACGTATATCATCCAACTATTTATCTGTTTATACATCTCACTATCTAACAATCGGCCTATCTATCAATCTATATATCTATCTATCTTTCTCTCTCTCTCTCTCTCAGTATATGAGTGTGTGCGTTTGTACGTATATGTGTTTGTGTGTGAGTGTGTGTGTATGTGCGTGCGCGCGCGTTTTAACTTAGCTTAGTATGTGTGCTAAAATACACTTGCATAGAGATTATTCAGGAATCGTTAACACACAAACTAAACAGTTATTGGTGAAATAGATTCGACTTGTAAATATTTTTCACGTCATGTCTTATAAGTCCTCTCGGTGAACCAGTTCTAATGGAGAAAACAAAATAGGTATAATATCAAGTTTGGTAGGTCACTATGACACTTATTATGCGGAGTTGATTTGTTTAGAGGGATGAAGGTGAATCTCATTATGTATAGAACCTTTGAAAAATAAAGCTCTGCTTTCCCTTTTGTCATGATTGTATTATTGTAATATCTGAGAGAGTGGTATTTCTAGATTGTAATTTTCTAATTTTAACACCATTTACTTAACATACAAATCATTAGATGTACCTACTCATCTACGGTAGTCTGTATACGAGTAATGTAGAAATATGCTTTAATTAACCGTTACCATGCGGTTGATGAAATATCAGGGGAAAAAACCCTTACCAAGAAAAGTGACTTTGTCAATCGATCTGCCTTTCGTAAAGATATATCAATAATAGTTAGAAAGGAATGAAAGAACTTAGATAAACGGATAGAACAAAAATTTAAATATGTTTTCAAGGACAGGCCAGGTGATTAAATTAATACATGTTGCTGTGTTAACGTCACTTTTATGCACAAAGAAACCTAAGTGGGCCGAATGGCCTCCAAAGGTAATGAGTTAAAGTCTCAGATCAAACGACCTTCTGATATAGACCGTCCGTGGTTTGAACCCAGTTGATTTAGATATGTGGCAAACCGCGCTATCGATTAGGCCATGGTAGATAAAGATATCCAAAATGCATCCATATGGATGAAAGTTGTTTCGCAAGTACAGTTGGAGACAGGCCAATCCCGATAGATGAAATGGTCACTGGTTGCTTGGGAACAGAGCCAACAAACCATAAACATCACGAATGAAATTGGCAGTTTCAGAACATATTTCTTACTTATATAATATATCTGGAAACAGATTAATACACGAAACCTGGTCATACACACGTCAGTTAATAATTTCGGAAAGATATACCCCAAATATATATAATCATTTGAAATGCCAGTGATTAATTTCCGCCATTGTATTACCAAGAGAGTATATGGAATGTTATCAGAAAGATGAATTATAAAAAATTAAATACTCCAATCATCTCGTAATAAACAAACCAGGCCACTCTTAGTGGAGAACAAACCTAAATATGATTAGAGACTCCTCCTGACAGCAATATGTGGGTGTATTCGGAAAAGCTACAGCAGAACACATGCTTACACCCCTCCCCACAAACACACACACACACACACACATACGCACACATACACAAGCACGCGCACACAAACACACACACACAAACACGAATATGAATATATATGCGCATATGAATAACATAAGTTAGGGGTATATATAATATTATAATTCAAACACCCAAACGGCGTACCTCCAAAGACGGAAATTGGGTGAGCGCTATATGGCAATATGGCAATGACATTTCTCATTGGTCTAGAACCATAGGCGTAGAAATTGTACTTTCTTGTAGTATGCATTACGCTATGTGCTAAATGAATAAATGCCACATAAGCATATAAATATAAGTTACTATCCCGGCATACTTGTCGCCCTCCTACCAATTGTATAAAATGTCGCAATATAATATAAACAAACTATAAATGAGACATTTAGTTAGACTAGGATAGAGACAAATCGATATCCACAATTTCGCGAATCAACTCACAAGAAGCAAGCGCCGCGTGTTCTTATAACAACCGAATAAGCTTAAGGAAGGTAAGTCTATTACTGTATCCAGCTTAACTGAGCTTTGAGTGCAGCTCAATGCTGGTAACAGCCATTTCAAAATATAGTTAAGCCAATTCTGCAGAGAATTACGTTCCTTAACATACGTAGATAGGTTAGGAAATATAAAGCTCTCAAACAAAACTTTTCAGATAGTATGCTTTATTACCTTTGTACTTTATCACAATATAAGTTACTCTACCAGGTCTATTACAAACAATAATATATGATGTTAGATCAAATACCACTGCCGTTTGAATCATTCAATCCATATTTATAGGGAACAAATAGTAGGTCAGTACATGGTGGTGTATATAAGTGTCTTCTCTCTCTCTCTCTCTCTCTCTCTCTCTCTCTCTATCTCTATCTATCTATCTATCCATGTGTGTGTGTGTGTGTGTGTGTGTGTGTGTGTGTGTGTGTGTGTGTGTGTGTGTGTGTGTGTGTGTGTGTGTGTGTGTGTGTGTGTGTGTGTCGGGTGGGGTGCTCACCCGCTGGCACGCACCTGGGTTTTTCACAAATTGATTTCAGTCTATACTCGGTTACGGCCACCGAGTTTAGGATACTGGCATAAGAGCAAATGCATATTACATTAGGCAATACTTGTCATAACAAATATATTACACTGAATCAACTAGGAATAACAACCGATACATGCGGCACTAGGTTGGGGAAACCAGCAATAATACTTTAGCCAAAATAGTCTGAATGTATGTGTTGCATGCGTTTATGCATACAAACCTAATCAAAACAAACAATAATATACTTATGTTGTTAATGACCGCATGTTATATAACTCAATAGCGAAGGATTTTCTCGAAATGTAGTCCAGTAGCAGTAAACCAGTGAGAGTTTGGTTTATTTAGCCTGGCCTCTTACCAGAAGTGGGATATATCATCAAGGTAGCAGTTCCTACGAGAGGTTTCATTTAGCCATTGGAATGAGTCAGTTAAGAATATTTAGATAAAATGCAGTGTTCTCTTTAGATAGCGAATACGAAATTTATAAATTACTAATACTACTACTGCAACTATTACTAATACTGTTGTTGTTGCTACTACTACTACTACTGCTACTACTACTACTACTACTACTATTATTATTTCGCTTACTACTAATACTACTAATTTTACTACTACTACTACTACGTATATATATATATATATATATATATATATATATATATTAAAAACATATTTTATTTGGGATGAAAATACTGAAGTGTTTCATTCTATGTGATAGCTTCAAATGTTTTACTTATATTATATGTGTGTTGTACCTTCAGTACATGCCACATAGTCTCGTATGCACATTTTGCGGTACGTTTTATATAGCATGCCTTTACGCATATACTATTTGTTTAGGGTAAATGAACTACACTTATCGTTATGTGTTTTGCATCTTATTTGCAAATGCCAACATAGCTTAAAATGTGCATTATGTTCTCATTTTAATGCTTTCTATAAATTTGACGCACCGAACGGCCGTCGATTAAGCGTATCTCCTTCTATTTTGTACGAATTAGCTATATTTTAACATGGTTCCAAGACGCGTACCATGCCGCTGATATCAATACGTTGCAGTGCCCTTTAAATTACCAATATAAGTGTGAAGGCGCATCCGACAGTTCTGTAGCCATATCCTTCATAATTTCTTCAGTATAAGCTTGACATATAATGAGGAAATAAATATACTAGCCGTACTTGTATAGTACATACCGGGGGGAAGTGGGAAGATAACCTGTATTAGTTATATTTCTCCCCCTATTTCCAACATTGTTATCAACATGCTATTGTTATCAATTAATATATGACCCTTGTATATATGTTGGAAATTGAAATAATATATATATATATATATATATATATATATATATATATATATATATATATATATATCTATTTTCAAAAACTTAAACCGGTCTATTACAATGACTAAATACGCATTTTTTGAATACTTATCATTTGATGGGAATGTGCCACATCTGATACGTTGAAATTGTACCTGCCCGACTAAGTGATACCAACCGGATTATAAGACTGTCAGAGGCGATAAATAACTGACACATTTAAGTAGCATTGAGACGACAACCAATGATCTTTTAAATAAATATATGTTCCATCGATGTAGAAGACTGACTTATAGTGCAGTACTAGCTGTTCTGAAGTGACACATTTCTGTCAATAAAAATAAACAACCCTTGTCTATTATCCGATGCTTTATATGGTGGCCTGGGTGGTATATTTGCTTTGAGAAACACTTTCTGTTCTATTTTTGATATATTTTCTCAGTTTGTCAGATTGTTATAGGGATAACATATTGTTGACGTCTCACACATCTTTCCGGACTTATTTCAGCTCGCTATCCGAATCTAGGATGTTATCTAACGAGATAATTACGTTTCCATCACTATGCGGCCCACATATTATGATGTTTGACACTATTTGATGCCTCTCCATATAATCTATTTGTTAGATTTCTTCATATGTACCTACGCCTCTTTTCTTTTTAGTTTGCTTCTAAATTTCCAGCACCTACTTCAATTTTTCCCTTTTGGCTCTCTGATTAAATATCTCTTTGGTAGGGTTTTGTGTATATACTTGACTTGTTCTTCTTCTTTTTTCTGAGAATGTTTGAATGTATATTTGGCTGAATATAGGCATATATGAGTGTGTGTAATTTCTACGTATGCCTCTATGTGTTTGTATATATGCTTGTGTGTTTATATGTGTGTATTTGTGTATGTAAGTTGGTTATTCCATATGGGTGATACTAGATGTAAGCGCACGTATGTATGTGTGTATGCATTTGGGTGTATGTGTGTTGTGTGTGTGTGTGTGTGTGTGTGTGTGTGTGTGTGTGTGTGTGTGTGTGTGTGTGTGTGTGTGTGTGTGTGTGTTTCTGTGAGCGTGTCCGTATCTGTGTGGGCGCATATGTCTTTTCGTGTGAGTGTCTTTGTGAGAGGATATATATTTTAATACCAATCTGTCATATATATATATATATATATATATATATATATATATATATATATATATATATATATATATATATATATACTGGACCAGCAAACATATTATTTAAAATGACAAAAGCTGACCATTCTTTCATATGACAGAGTTCTAGACAAAATGAAAGAAATACATCTTACACTCCCATATAACTCTCTATTTACACTACATGGTGGAAAAGCCTACTTGTAGCTAACATTGTATGATATGTATCACTTTTCCTCCCTTTGTGTGACATTTCCGGTTGCCAATTAGTATTAGGTCTACAACATTGTTGGGCACGAAATTGCTAGATATCGAATTAACCCAAACCTTGTCACGATGTTATATGATGTGATGTTCATTAATATTACCAATGGCGAATAAGTGTAAAAAGGGAAGATGGTTACCTATATGTTTAAACGTTGTGCCACTAAGTCATATTATTTAATTGTAAACTTACTATTATTAATACTAATAGTATTACTTTTGTTGTTGTTGTTGTTGTAGTTGCAGTAGTAAAAGTAATAATATAGTAGTAGTAGTAGGAACGATAGTAGTAAAGCAGAATATCGTATACAATGTGTGTGTCATCAACCAAGAAGATAGACTGATCATTATATATGTAATATTGTTTTATGGGGATATTTTACAATACATATTAACGGTTGAAGTGTTACCTTACTGCAGTATTTCACTGCTACATATGATTGGTTCTGGCTAGATAGTAATTGGGGAGCATGGTAGCGGCTGATTTAATGCGTGGTACATGAAGCTAGAAAACATGCTAAGTGAGTGAGTATTTGATTGAGTCAGTGAGTAAGCAGGAAGTGGGCAATGGTGTAAGTGTTGTTTGACTGAGTGAGTGAGTGTGTGTGTGTGTGAGAGAGAGAAGGAGAGAGAGAGAGAGAGAGAGAGAATGAGAAAAGGAGAGAATGACATAGCTACCAAGCGAGTGAGCAAGTGAATGAGTGAGAGAGTAAGCTATTGTGTGGATGAGTGATTGCCTGATTCAATAATTGAGTGAGTGAGCGACAGATCGAGTCAGTGAATGAGCCAGTAAATGAGTGCGTGAATGAACAAGCGATCAATGAATCAGCGAATTAATTAATGAGTGAGTTGGGTAGTAAATCAGAGGATTAGTGATTGAGTGAGTGAGTGAGTGAGTGAGTTAGTAAATGGCTAAGTGAGTTAGTGAGTGAGTGAACCAGTGAGTCAATGAGTTAGTCCGTGAGTTAGTCAATAAGCGCGTCAGTGAGTGAGTCATTGGGTGAATCAGTGAGTGAGTAAGTGAGTGAGGTAGTGAGTGAGTCATTGAGTAAATCAGTGAGTCAGTCAGTCAGTAGGTCAGTCAGCATGTATGTCAGTTAGTCATTCAATAAGTCATTCAGTCAGTTAGTTATTTAGTCAATCCGACCGTCCGTCAGTCAGTTAGTCAGTGAGTCATTCAGTCAGGCAGTCAATTAGTCAGGCAGTCAGTCATTCAGTGAGGAGTTGGTGTATTGGTTAGTGTGTTCCTCATCGCATGAATAATATATTGTCGTTGGCAAACACTCTGGGGAAATAACATAATCATATCGGGATAATCATGGTGTGATAGCTGTCTTCTGTCCCAATTTTCGTGTCATGTTTTGGTAAATAGCCTCAGTGTAACGATGTTCTTGAAATAAGGTTCCAATTAGCTTCTCAACACACTAAGCTCGACAATGAGCTCTTTAAGATTTCCCCCATAATGTACCTCGAGTATTTCTGGTATTTAGCTAACCTCGATGTATTACCTTTCACTGTCCCTTTATGATTTATGCATGAAGTCAGCAGACTAACGTAGTAGTCTTGTTACTATTAAACGGAATCCCGCGGCAGGATAAAAACGTATACAGAAGCACGGACAAGGAGAGGCATGTGTGGACAGGCAAACGGTTGAACATAAGCATGTCAAGAGTGATGAAAACCAATAATTTCGGAAACTACTATTTCGCCTTCCACGAAGAGGGACGACACATAATCCCTGGCTGTATATGTGATCTATGGTTGCAGAAACGATTACTGATGCACCCAGAAGTGAAGCGATGTAGAACGTTTGTCCGCAATTCGGATGAGCCAAACATAAGCAATAGCTAACGTCACATTCGATCGAAGACAACGTCAACATCATCACCGCGAAGTGTCATCATCACAAAAGGTAGCAAAAACATTTGCTTCCAACAATGTATTTCCTCATTATTACTCAGCCTCATGTTTTTATTTCGTTGTGACCTTTCCAGTTTGATGTTGGCTGTGCGCTTCCGTAGATTATTTTGCTCACACACTCACACACAGAAACACACACATATATACTCTCTCTCTCTCTCTCTCTCTCTCACCCCCACACACTCATACATATATATATATATATATATATATATATATAAACGCACACGCGCAAACGTATGAACGTTCTCACGCACACACAAACGTACGCAAATACACACGTACATACACATGCAAACACTTACAATCATTCACACATATGGAGGTAAACGCGCACAAGTATTATATTATCTCAAGTGCTTTACCTCAAATACACAAATGATGTCTTCCCAAAAGCAAGGATTAACAAAGGAATATATCATTCTACATTTGTTTCTCATGGGTTTAGATAATAATGATGATGATGATAATAATAATAAAAATAATAATAATAAGAATAATAATGTATATTTAATAAAGCGCCGTTGCATAGTTCCAACTAGTTGAAAATGTTCTTTCTCGCCATATACATTACGATATTTTCCCTATGAACAACAACATATAAGCATCACTCAATCTCGTAGCCGTTTTGTCCCCAAACCCCGAAATTGAATTACATCCAGCCAGCCAGTAGAAAGAAGTACTGTAAATGACACCTTAAGTAAAGTAGATCAAGGAGAAAAAAACAGTTTCACAGTCACAAGAAACAAGACACATGAATCAAACGCAACTTAGACCAATGACAACCTAAATAGCTTAATTTTAAGCGATTGTTCAACATGAAAGACAAAACTAATATTACTTTGATCGGGTTGCCTAAATCTTAAGACTCGCTCAATGACGCCGAAGGTCATTTCAAATGATGGCCATTCCAATTCAGTACATATAATGCTATTGCTGAACTTGCGTAATTAGGATTGGAAAACTGCAGTTTTAGAATGGCGATTTTATAATTTGTACGTAATCAGAACGTGAATTACGTCAAATAATATAAACGACAGGTTTGATAGTAGATTGAATACACAACCATATATTGGCTTCAATACTGATACATAGATAGAGAGTAGTGGATCAGAGTGCTTGTGCGAGTGTATGTTTGTATGTTCGTGCGTGTGTTTGTGTATGTGCGTGTGTATGAGAGTGGGTGTTTCCTTTAAGATAATTACATATTGTTAACAATTTGATAGCGAGCTATACTAGACAAAAACACCCGTTGCTTCGGGTACTGATATAAGGGACAATAAACATGTTATTAGTAAGAAAATGCCTTATCCAGTGTAGTGAACGTATGCGACTAGGCCTGGTAGGCAATGCATGTTTCACTGCATTAAGGAGACTAGGAATAGGAATTAATGATAAAGGGATGATTTAATGAGATTGGTTACAAACGATTAACTATAAAACATTTACAAATGGTAACTTGCTCCATTAAGTGCCATACTATCTAAATCCTGACAACACTGAACACAACAAATGAAACACTGCTGACCTCGTATTCATTTCAATGTTTTACTAACAGCATATTAATATATTATCCTAAAGTTAACTTGACATTCTCTGCATGATATATGGTATCTAAAAAAGTGATTTGTCCATCCATTCAGTCAAATGTCCCGTTTGTTTTGTTGTTAATTATAGTCATATGTTTAATATTTCGTAGCATGTATTTAAAAATCTACCTTGACTGGCACGTATTGATACTTATAATCCTGATTATTATTATTATTATCATCATCATCGTCATCACCATCATCATCATCGTCGTCGTCGCCGTCGTCATCATCATCATCATCATCATCATCACCGTCGTTGTCGTCATCATCATCATCATCACAACTACCATCACCAATAAGATCATCATCATCTTCCTCGTGATTATCACCTTCTACTAAAAAGACCATTATACTCTGAATGGTTTAAGCCTGAAACATTTTGCAAAAATTAAGTTTTGCTGATTTAAAATGTTTTAAGATAACTATGAACTAACACACTTTAACGGTTCGAATCGAGTTACCTGCTGTGAGTTGTCTGAGATGTCCATCGACCATGTACTATAGGTGAGACTGAAGAGGAGTGTAAACCGCTCAGCTATTCACTTACACCATGTATTGATGATTCAGTTAACTATATGACTGGTTGTAGGATTGGCGGAATGCATTTGTAGGGAGAAACAAATTTAGCAATAGCAAAAATGTATTAGACTGATATGGGCGTCAACAACCATCGAAACTCAGCTGTTGTGGAGCTTCGGTGTATAGCATTACCGGTTAGATGTTGAACCGTAAAAAGACAAAGCTGACAAGCTGGTGATTGGATTCTTCCTAATGTATGTGCATCACTTAATATAATGATATAACTAAATCAAATGTTGAAGATAAGCTTTAATAAATACAGTCTGGGTTTGTTGGTATAGTATTAGAGCACATTTATTCCCTAAACCTCATTCTTTAAGAGATCAGTGAGGAAGCCCTGCCAATGTTTTGGATGCTAGACACACGAACTGCACAGACTTGGCATAATAATCAAGTCCAGATACATGTAACTTTGGAGCGCAGAATAGTTTCAATTTATTTAACATTTCACATAAACACCAGTGATAAGTTCCACAATTAAAATGGTTTGTTTTGTGAATTCCTATAACTGGTGTAACGTGTTAAATATTTGTAAGACAAATACATTGAGGAAAATATATTAAACCAACCGAACAATACAACCTTTTGTGACATTCAGTGGTTCGCCGTAATGACGAATCTCTGGCCAAAGTAGCATATGCTATTATTATTTAACTAAAACGCATAATATTATATTCCATCAAAGATGTTCTTGAGGAACGAAGGACAATGAAAATGAATGGCTAAGTGTTCGGCATATTTACTCACCGCACTCATCACAACTCGAGTATATAATTACTCGATCTCAATGTTGTTCTTAATTTTAATTTCAATATGCAATATAATCGTAATCATCATCAACTTCATTATGCATGTTATTGTTATTTGTGATTAATTTTGTAATTACGTAGGTTTATTGATTATTTACACTTTATTTTGAAACCGTAACATGAACATTACACCGATTGGATGGATATCTCTATCCTACGCCGAAATATATAAGTATTTGTTAAAATAGTGGATCCTGTAATTTCCAGGCAGTTCATAGTTTTAATTGATAGTATATGTAATAATACCAGCGACTAATAACGTTATAATACTTAGATAATTTAATTGCGAGTTCACATATATTTGATCTATTATCTAATATAATATGTTATAATGGTATTTTATAGGGTATTAATTTATTTGAAATAATCTAAGAAACTTTACATTCAAAACAATTATCATAACATCTGCATGAATAGACAAACACACTTATAAATATCATAAATAAGGTAATTCAAAACGTGGGATTTTGAGAATCTTACAAAATATGGTTTAATATGACCAAGCAATGTTTATCACTGCTATATAGTTTTAGATTAAATCGTGTATATGGCCCTCTTCTCTTAGAAAGTGCAAAACAATATATTAAATGCTGATCTGAACCATATGGGATATAAATAATACAGCTGATTTTTTTTCTTCTTTCAGTTACGCCTTTTGCAGTGCATGGCACAAACGTGAAACAATATTTTGCACCGTAGGTAGCCCCTTTGTCGGAGCTAAAGAGGACGTAGAAGGATAGTAGATGTTGCTAAGTTCACGTTTAAATATTACAATGGCTTGTACTAATGCGGTTCATTTCGCATTATGTTAGCCATTATTTCATCAGGTTGTCTGTAACTTATTTGAGAAGAGATGAACCTGCATGATGAATTCGACTGCTTTTGAACACCAAGAGTATGATATTATATACGAGTTTCTACATATCTTACAACGAAAGATTCTACTCTCTACAGAATACATTAGAAAGAACCCTATTTATCTTATATTGAACTTGGACAAAACTCTACAACTCTTGTATTAAGGGAGAATAAGGTTTTCCGCTTTGGATACATTTAGTCAAATACATTTACTGACTAGTTGTATATCATAGGTATGACATATGTAAATAAAATAACAACATATGTCTTTACTCCCATCTCAACCAGTGTGCAATAATATAAGCCATCCAACCAGCCTTGATTTTAGCAACATCATGGCTGGTTAGACATCATGTTACCAATGATCTAATAGTTGCAGATTTATTTTTAAATTTACATTATATTATTATATATGGAGAGTAATCCGATTATTATGATTAATGTTCCAGTTCACTAATCGCTATATATGCATTTTCACTCAGCTCACATTTAACTAGACCTAATGGGCCTAATGTAATCCCAACCGCTTTTATGTTACATTCGTCTAGAGAGAATCCATTTTCTATCCCTACAAATAATTTTAGCTTTTTATCGAAAGGTTCTTGGCCTATTAATTTAACATATGTATACAATAGGCGATGAAACATCAACAAATACGATATTCCAACCAGAATAGAAACAAAAAAAAATGTCATTCATCGTTTCATGGGTATAGATACAGATTACTATTACATTTACAATGTAATCGATTATTATTACGATTACAATGCATCCGGAATTTTGTATTATGATTACGATTATCTGAGATCATGTAATCGATTGTAATTTATTACGACTACCCCATGACTGATGAGAATCTAATTGAAAATAATTATCACTGCACCTGGTTGTGCAATAAATATTGAAACATACTTTGTTGCATAATTCCTTCGTCCCCACCTGATTATAACATTAATTTTAAATTTTAAATCTGTTCTAAAAACACACTCGTTCAAGGTTGCTTTCACATATAAATAAATATTATCTTTTAATCACTTACAAGCTTTTTTACATGCATATCATTTGGGGTATTATTATATTACATATTATTTATACAGCTTTATTTACAATGGTGTTTATAAATATTACTCCATTCTCGAAGCCAAAAAACTAATAGTCTACCCTATTCAATATAACTAATTAACAGATAGTTACATTGCTTATGAGCATCACCGACAGATACGGAGCACACATTCGGATGCTATCAGTATATTTTTTATATATATATATATATATATATATATATATATATATATATATATATATATATATATATAAATTCTTTATACTTTATCCTTTCTCTCAACCAGTTAGTCATTGAAGTAATGGGATCCCGCTGTCGCACTGTCCGCCAATCGACTTAGCGCTATTCTAGTAACATTGTGACGGAACAGGATCAAACTGGGTTTTCAATCTTCACATCCTTCTTAAGACGAGAAACATTGAGCTCGGTTGTCTACCTCAACTTAACTAATAGCACGGGTAGAGCGGGATTCAGCACGTCTCAGCACAGTATGTTGATGGAGTTATCTGTGTTTGTATCACATATCAGTTTCTTTCTCACATTAACTATTGCTACTTCATTTAAAACTATTTCTTTTAATTGCTGTCTGAACGTCATCCATTTGGAGGCAAACATTACTAACGGCGGCAAGGGACAACATTTACCTCACAATACGAATCAACCATTATCTAAACCTTTGTTTATTTGGAGCGTCTATATTTATCATTGGGAGGTAGATGCTGAACGATAACATGATTTTATTAAGAACTCACTAACCAGCTTGTCTTAACCACCTTACTATAGTTCGTGTCTCGCCTAGCCTTATGCCACATGCACCATCTACTTTTTGTTGTTGAAGGATGTGTTTAGAGTGTTTTGTTATGGGATTAAAATACATGTATTCACTGGGCTAAGTCGTTTTACCAATTCGAAAAGAAAACAGTAAACCAATTGGAAAAACGCAATCATTTGTGTTATTCAGTGGCTCTGTAGAACCTCGAAGTTCTCGTCTCAAAGAGAAAAATTATAATTTCGAAAATAAAGCAGTAAATCTATTGGAAAAATGCCATCATTTAAACTTTTCAGTGGCTCTGTAGAATGACAAACCTATCGGGTCAAAGAGGAAAATAATATAATTATAAGTAATGTATTCCAAACAGCGAAAGGGTTTCTCTGGGTGTACGAAACGAGTAGTTAATGAGTGTGGGTTTGATCTATTTAGCCTCTGCAGTGATCACACATGGGTTATATTAAACGAGGAGGAAGTGCTACTGAAACATGCTTCAACCATTCTATCAGCGAGATTCTTACATTTCAACTACAATTTCAAGATAATACTGCTACTATTTCCACTACTATGGCCACAACCACTACTACTACTGCCACCACTACTACTTTTATTTATTTTTTTGTTTCTCCTGATACTATTTATATTACTATCACTACGACTACTTCTTCTATTACTACTCTTACCATTACCACTTCCTCTACTGTTACTATTACTTAAGACTTGACTGTTTCATTACGTTTGTATTATTTCGAATAACCTCCATGCTGCTTAGTTGATAACTGGAGTACTTATCTCCACTACTCTTTGTTTCTTTCTTCGAGAACATTATCTAATACATTGATAGGTTAAATTTAGTTGTTTTGCTGCTCATTCAAATTCCTTTCATTGCAATGATAATCGGACATAATTAAGCTTTGACATATCCGCAACCAATACAACCTCTCTGAACAGATTACCTCATGTATTATTTGTTAGCAATATCCAACATTCGGAAGATATCTTATTAGTTTGGTACTATTTTTGAATAGTAACAGTTATGTGATATTAATTAATATTGCACTTTACCTAGAATATAATAAGCATATTATTTGTGATAAAATGTCCTTTATCTTCAAATTTAGGGAAGCAATGTATTACTCGATTGTTTTCCTGTAACATTATCTAAGGGATGGCCTTTGTTGATTTAATATGAGGCCGCTAAATATTCGTACGAACGGCTTATGGTACATACATTGATTCATTGGTATACCGAAAAGATGAATATCTCTGAAAATATTTTATTGACTAATAAGATATATTGAGTTAAGTCGATGAAACATGGTACTATCCAGATTAGTACAATTTCCTTCATACCAAATTAAATTTATTAGCGTTTTGGCATATTTATCCTTCCGTGAGCTCTTGAACAGCGTAATTACAGTTACACGTACCAAGTAAAATAACATTAATAACTCAGCCTTTGTAAGTATCTTTCACTGAAAGCTGTAGCCCACAGAGAGCATTATTATGAATATTCGGTTGTATTATTTTGTAGACGACAATTTCCACCTGGCTTTTTGTCAACGCCAGTAGGCTTTGATCTATATTAGCTAGGTTTATTGACGAATAATGTTACTATTTGTATGCTTTTAACCACCCATAATGTATGAATATTTTGCAGTGGATCTAATCAGTTTCATGGCAAGTAGCTTAAACTGATGCTTACGAACAATAACATATAATGCCCTCTTCTATCATAACAAGTACATACAAAATGTATATCTACATCATATGGCTGGTGAAAAGAACAACGTAAAGGTCTTTGTCGTTAGGAAGATTTCATAAAGATTTGCCAACGATGCATTGCCTTAATGTGCTAATTATATTATGTGTTACATAGACTTGCAGGTATACCGATGGTTAGTTGAATGAGGCAGGTATAATGTTACAATGCGAATAACATATGAAAGGGCAATTGGTAGCCAATATTATGTATCTGGCTTGTTTGCATGAGAACCAAATCAATCATGTAAACAATAGGATGAATTCATAACAGCCACGTTGAAATTATAATTAATAAATTATCAATCGATAAGTGGTAATTATTCCGCCGTGATCACGTCTTTGAATAGCTACGGCGATTAAAATGCAATTCTCGATTGATTACTAAATTTATTTCTGGAAATATTCTTGATTGTTTATTTAATAGGGATATAATAACACTAGATATTTATAATTGAGTAAGTAACACTAATACATAATATCATTATTTGAGGGACTTGCATTGTATTCACGATAGTTTTCAAGATTAGTTAACAATATAGCGTGTGGGTGGAATGTGTTCGTAAGAGCTATTTCTCGCAGTAATTCAATTTGTATAACTAGACTTGGATTTCAAATTACAAAAAGGTGGTAAATAAATTTTGAAAGTAAATAGTCAGTGTATTAGCAAGTACTGAAAAGACAACTATCTCCCAGAATATGAAGCTGTAGTAAGCGAATGCACTTTAGTTGTAGTGCTTTGATGATAGCTAATCAACGTTA
Source organism: Paralvinella palmiformis (assembly GCA_025642065.1). NCBI lineage: Eukaryota > Metazoa > Annelida > Polychaeta > Terebellida > Alvinellidae > Paralvinella > Paralvinella palmiformis. The sequence continues at coordinate 64,772 of JAODUP010000417.1, read as the reverse complement.
TCAAGTATAAACAAATTACAGTAAAAGGCTGAACTTTTGTTCATTTGAGTACATTGGCTTGTGTAGGAAAAACTGTTTCCTTGTATATAAGTATATTGCATATGTTTTTTTATGAATTCTACTCATGTATGTGTATATTTCTATCAAAAGCAACATTACTAGATTAGTTCATAGTTTCGTAATATATTTGATTACTTCTCATTCGGTTGATTCTCTGTTACTTAGTGGTTAAACAGTTGGTATTGCTATTACAAGGAATGATTATAATGATAATAATGCAGATGTCTTCTGAGCAATGCTATCCCCTTATATCCCTTAATATACTTTACGCTATCCAGTGCTAGAAAATGGCCAAACTTACCTGGTTAAATACAACGCGGAAACTTTGACAGGCAAGCTTCGTGTCTTTCCTTTTGATGTGATAAACAGAGAAGAGTAATCCAATTAACTGCGGAACTCACAAGATTATATTATTTTTACTTCGTCCAAATTAAATAAGTTATTAATCTCCGTTAACCAAGAAATCGCTTAATTGTATTAGTGATAACGGTAATGAAACAATTTGCTTTGTTAACAAATTGCAGTATTTTATAAGAATAAATTTGAAAATTGAAACTTTTAATCCTTTTGTTCTCTAAAATATTATTAGTAAAATAAATATTTTATGAATTCTGAATAACCGATTTTTTTGCAAATCTTATTGATCCATTTATGCAGCTTAAAGAATCTAACTGCATTTCTTAAAACATAAGACGGAATTTGTTTTGTGAATTTTGTAAGCCATCTTTGAGGCACATTCTTATGAAACCAATAATACAGTTACCTTGAAATTAATTCACAATACGATCATGAAAGTAATTGTTTGCTGGTTGTAATATTAATAACCGTGAGTCTGCAGCAGCATAAATTTTAGTAGATTGTTACCGCTTTGATAATGATGATGATGCTGATGATGATGACGACGATGATAATAATAATGCTGCTGCTGATACTGCTGATTCTGATACTGTTGATAAATATTATTTATCTTACTCTTAATGTTGTCACTACCCTATTCCACTCTGAATTAAATTACCATTGTCTGAATTCAGGATACATCCTTAACTTATGTTTGATCATTGTTCTACTAATGTATAATCATTTTAATAAATTTCGTTTCTCTGTTGCTAGATATCATTTATTAACATTCACATAATGTAAATATATCATTGCAAACAGTTTCAAATATAGTTCAGAGAATTGCTTTTGAATTCTTGCATTTAAAATCTAAAGGTATGGCTACTATTACTTTTGCCACTCCACTAGTATAATTACAAATATTAACGATGATGGCTACAATAATAATAATAATAATAATAATAATAATAATAATAATAATAATAATAATAATAATAATAATAATGACACAAAAAATATCTTCATAATACCAAAAATCCTTCTACTGGTAGTGATGATCTAGAGACTTTAATGATGAAGAGGCGGAGAAAGAATGTATTGTTGCAGTAATTCCTGTTATTATTGCCAGTACTGTCTCGTGCATTTGTATGTGTTTTTCGTTCACAGAATTTACACCGGTCCATGACGCATACTAATGATGACTTCTAATGGGTGACGGCAACAATTCTTAACGTATATGCGAAGATCACAGCTAAATTAAATCCATTTACTTCAACACAATAAACAGCCTCAAAAGGGTCGACATCCATCACAACAATAGAAATGAGCATAGTTGTCGATGTTTGGTTTCAATGTTTTTGGGTGTGTGAAATATTCTTGCTGTTAAAAATCACCATTTGAAAAATGTTACGGTTCGCCCGTTGCAATAAGGCAAATAAGAAATACAAATCAATTAGATAACTATATGACACAATAGCTAAGGATGGTATCCGTGAACTGAAACTTTGTACTGATATAGCAAATTAAATGAAAACTAAATCCAAGAGAGATGATCTTATGACTTGTGTTATTTGATCAAATGCAATGAGTATTTCTGTCAATGTGCAAATGAAGGGGGGGAATGGTGGGGGGATTAAAAGAGTGAGGAGTTGAAAGGGGGTGAGTAAAGTGTGTGAGGGATTTGGAAGTGAAGATGTGTGCTTTTTGTGAGTGACTTAATGTCTGGTGGTTGTTTTGGGGTTTTTCTATAGTTTATATTTATTTTTTTTTTATATTTTATATTTATATATATATATATTTTTTTTTTTTTTTATTTTTTTTTTTGTGTGTATGTTTTGTGTGTGTGTGTGTTTTTTTTTGGTGTGTGTTTTGTGTTTTTAGTTATGTATTGACTTGGGGTGGGTGTTTGTTTGTTTATGTTTTTTATATATATATATATATTAAAATAATTTTTAAAGAGAAATTATGATTGAGTAATTAATTATTTATCTCTCAGGGTTATCATAATCTCAAATATTTTCATTATTGCATTCGAATTCAATGATTTAAAATGGTTTGACCTAGCACTATTGAGCATTTTGGAAAATGGCTGCCACGGCCACATGCGTGTTAATTTGCTATGTTCCAATATTCAGTTTTACTCCCAAGATATATGTCAACACATCTGCAATATTTAGTGTTTGTATCACAAAAAGAACAACTGGTTTAATATTTCAAGCTATGCTGTCCCACTAATATAATAGTTATCATTCTTGTCGAACTGTAACAGTCAATGTTATGATAGATTTTCATATTATTATCACTAGGTCAGTAAATATTTTTCAAATTTGTTCTTGAAAATATTAGATAATAGATTACAATGTTTGAATGAATTGATTATATGCAGAATACCGTCAAAACCCAACAAACAGTTATGTCTAGAAAGCTTGTCTGCGGGAAATTACTACATTCGTTTAGTTACTGAATAATAATAATAATAGCTCTTTTGTTACATATGTCCCTCAGTTTGCCACATTTAAGTAATTATTGCTGTATTTTATTTAAATTGTAAATATATCTCTGTGTAAATTGGAAATAAATTCATTGTTATTATAATTCTCATATTCCGTATGCTAAATATAATATTAAGAATGTAAGCTATGCTGCTTCTTTTCCAACATGCCTATATGTCAGTGTCTATGTACATGAAGCTATAAATGTGCTAAATCTCTTTTGTCCTAATTCCATCATTCTGAACGTGAATGTTAACATCTCTTTAAATTTAAATGTACCAATTTGTAATTTTATTTTGGTTATGACTGCAAGTAATGTTATTTAGTCGGTATTTCAATTAGAAGTCAAAAAGTGATATCTGGTTTAAATGGCTTAGTACCTTACATCATAATAGATATTTGCAATTTACATACTAATGCCATGTTTTAATTTAGTTTAGTTTATGGTATTTAAGCAAAAGCACACTATACGAATAAGTTATTTCATTTAAAGTAATATTGAGCTATAATGTATATATATTCCTTAGTTTTGGTTTTGCGGTATTTGATTATTAGTTTATGCGCGCGCGCACACACACACAAACATACATACACATATGCACGCAGGCACACGCACACACACACACACACACACACACACACAAGCATAAACACACAAGCATAAACACACACACGCGCGCGCACTCTCGTGCACATACACATACGCCTCAACCCCCGATATATATCGTCCATAATATATTTATTTACATAGCGATTATAAACCACTAATATCACTAATAACGAGTTAACTGGAACTAATTAATTGATAGTTATATTGCACTTATATCTCATGTTAGTACTTTATCTCTTATAAATAGTACCAGGGGCCTGTTGTTTTAATCAGATATAAATGTTACCATCAAAACTATTTTCATCAACATTGGCGTTTTTCCCCCTATCGACGAAGTCTAGGATTGTGGTATGATTTCTTGGTGTTTGGGTAGTTGATAATGAAAATGACCTTAGGTGGTTTGTGTGTGTCAGTAATTTCGGTAGTTTGCGAAACGCTAATAACCATTCCTAATAATTTATTTATAATTCATTCTTGTTTGCGTAAATCAATAATATGCATATATAATATGTTCTTACATCCACAGATTCATACATAAAGCATACATACGTATACTCATTAAAATACTATATACACAAACATATAAATAGTTACATAAGTTAGTAATAAGATAACAACAAACATAGCGACAAGAATACAGAGAAGTCGAGAAGCAGATAAGTTGATGGTGACAGTTATACAGGCACCCTGATTAGATTTATGACATCCTACAGACTGAATCATTGAGCCACACAAGGCAAATGAAGCTGGAAGAGTCAGACGAACAGAGTAATCTAACTTACGGCTCTGGTTACAACACGTCCATGTTATCAGTATTGGGCGAAGAAATCCCATATAGGCAAACAAAAGAAGCTGTTGCAATAAGTAGTGCCCTAAGCGACACTGTCGCACTACATAGCGCACAAAGACCGGACGACAACAACAGAATGGTTGGCCTTTGAACTGTTTGGAATATATTTCCCTCTGTCTACTTCACGTTGAATACATTTAATTAAAGGGGACAAGAACATTGAAGAACACATGAGATGACCCTTCCAGACCATCTAATAATAATCTGTGTATTTTGTGAAGCAATTCACATTTGCTTACTAGTTACGTTGAATAATGCTATAGTTATTTGACGCATACAGAAGAACACCGAGCTTGAAAATTTCATTTCGCGAAGTGTCTCCGGGGATTATCTTATCCACCAATAATAAACACGTACTTGATTATGTCATCCTAGCCAGCAAGTTGTTTTAAGTGAAAACAGCTACGAGCCCAAACGATAGTCATTCACTCAATCACTAACCGACTCACTCATTTATTGTCTACCCTACTCAGTCTGCCTTACTCAGTTACTTACTCACTCATTGATTGATTTACTCTCACACACACCCACCAACTCACTCATTCGTCCACTGATTCACTCAAACGCTCACTCACTCACACTCACTCACTCACTCACTGACCCACTATCTCACATACTGACCCGGATTTATAATCTGATTATCTTCCCATTCACAGTACCATCGTTCGTCGTTCATCGTCGTTCCGCTAGCTGATACAATTATCTCCTCTATTACCCTGACCTACTACTGGTCGGCGTTTCATATCAACATAAACCTCCCTTTGTATAATTTGGTCATTTGCTTGCCGAACTCTGACCACTCGAAACGGTTCCATCCTTCACTATCCTTGTTTGTTGCTAGTCGTGGTTCTGTCAACTGTGTAGATTTGTTCCTTCACTATCTAGAACATTGATTGTTATTATTACACAAGACGAAAGACGACAATGGCCGAAACATGGCGTCCCTATGCTTATCAGTATGACGGCAGATTTTATTAAGAATAGATAGAAACTAATCTGGTGGATGCAGTGAAGCAAGATGTTGCACCAAGGATCCACAAGACTGAAGAACAACTACGGATCTTTGTCCTTAATGAAGAGTGTTCAGAGACAAGAGTGTAGTGTTATAAAACATAATCATCTTCAGAAGCAGCAGCAACAGCATCATTATTATCATCATTATTATCATCAGCTATTGTTTCAATAGAATATTCTTTAAAATAATAATAAAGAACAGTTCAGAAACTCAAGGTAATTAAGGAACAGCATAAATTGTTATTTATGTCCTCTATCAAACCATTAAATAAATGGAGAACTAAATAATCTTAAATAAGTGGGGGGTTTCAAACATATTTCAGCGTGATAAGAAATATACCACATCCACCAGCACCCAATTCGACAAAGTGGGGGATTTTGTTTCGAAGGAGCATTTGCCATAAGACCAGAATTTTTTAGATGAATTTAAACCGACACCAGTTCACACACGTTTTCAAGTTCCATGTCATTGACAGATGTTTTCTGTCTTTAGTAAAAATTGTAATTAATAGGTAGTCAGTAGAGTATTGTTTTGGTTGTATGATCAAATTTTAAAGTGGTAGTCAGTCAGGCGCAGGGCCTTATGAATTCGCTGAAGGCGATTTACGTTGTAACGTGTTATGCCATATTGTTACAACCGTCTATGCGATAAGTTGCAAAAGGCATGGACAACAATAACAGGTTTTCCATCTAATGATAATAATAATAATGTATATTTAATAAAACGCCCTTATTAGCAAGACCCATTCGAAGGCGCTGTACAAATAATATGTAATATAATAATATCCCAAATAATGTCTATTAAAACCCTGTAATGATTTAAAAGATAATAATTATTTATCTGTGAAAGCGACCTTAAATAGGTGTGTTTTTAGAAGATATTTAAAAGTTTCAAGATGCGAAAGATTTATAATATATGCCGGCAACTTATTCCACAAAGTGAGGCCTGCAACACTAAATGCACAATAACCATATGACTTGAGATGAGACACTGGCACCTGCAATAGTATCTGACTGGATGACCTGAGTTTTTGGGATGAGTTTCTAATCGACACCAGTTGACACAGGTATTATGGCGCCATATCATTAATATATTTATAAGTTATTACCAAAATCTTGAAATGGATACGCTGTCTAACAGGTAGCCAATGTAGTTTGTGAAGAATTGGGGTGATATGATCATATATTCTAGTATTTGTTACAGTGCGATCTGCACTATTCTGAATTCGCTGAAGGCGATTAATGTTATATTCAGATATGCCATATAACAGTGAGTTACAATAGTCTATACGAGATGTAACAAAGGCATGGACAACAGTTACAAGTGTTTCTTGTGTCAAGAATGTTTTTAAACAGTGAATGTTTTTAAGGTGGTAGTAGGCAGCTTGGCATACAGATATGACATGTTCATGCATGTTAATTCATTGGTTAAGAATAATCCCTAGATGTTTTACTGACCCGTTAGTGGTAATCGAAGATGCACCCATCTGCAATGCTGGTGTCTTTGGGGATTTAACACAATGTGGTGATGCCAAATATAAATTTTATTTTATTTTATTATCATTTAGTTTTAGAAGATTTTGAGTCATCCATAGCCGAATATCGGCAATACAATGTTCTAAATTCTTCAAGGAAAAGGAGAAATTTAACTCATTGTCAGGATCCAGTGATATATACAACTGTGTGTCATGAGCATACAAGTGATATTTAACCCCATATCGCTGCGTAATGATCCCAGGAGGACAGGTATACATTGTGAAAAACAGAGGACCAAGAATTGTACCCTTTGGTACACCAGATAACAAAACCGGAATGTCAGATAAAATACCACGAACAGATTCTCTCTGGGAGCGTTGCTCCAGATAGGATCAAAACCATTCAAGTACTTTACCTGAAAGACCAAACAAGTCTTTTAACCTAGAAAAAAGTACATTGTGGTCAACTGTATCAAATGCAGCAAACAGGTACAAAATAACAATTATTAATGGCTTAACATGATCAATTGACATCACGATATCATTGTTCACCCTAACCAAGGTTGTTTCAGTGATGTGAACACTTTTATAGGCAGACTGTAGTGATTCATTAAAGTTATTATTGATTACATATTTGTTTAGATGAAAAGCAACTGCCTTTTCGATTTGTCAATACAATGGATGTTCTTAAGATTGTAGTAGGCTTCTCGGCATACCGATAAGAGTTGTCAATACATATTAATACATTTGTCATTTACTGGCCCATTAGGGGTAAGGGTGATGCAAAAATCTGTAATGTTGCTGCTTGTTGGGATTTAATGTAATGTGCTGAAGCTTATTAGATAATATGTATTTTCAAATGGTTTAATTTAAAAATAGTTTGAGTCAAACATAGTCAAATATCACAAATACAATGTTATAAATTATTCTAGTAACAATTGGGAAAGACAGTCTTATATTTATGTAATATATTTGCATGATTTGATATTTTTGTTGTAATATTGTGATTTGACAGAGCATGGTTCTAATCTAATCTAATTTATGCTGAGAGTGAACACCTCATAATGATCAATCTTACCATAAACCACAGCCGATCAACATGCGTCCCGTTCCTTTTTGTACCGTGTTTACCCTTACAGTATCATGGAAGTACTGGACGTTTTGCAACTAATTTGTACTTACTGGTGGATGCCCATCTACAAGATCCCTCAATGTAGTTTTCATGAGATAGGCCAAATGATAATGATAATCTAGTGAATCCACTGCTAGAAAAGAGAACCCTGGCTCCGAAAAGAATCATCCTAATAAATAGACTTCCATTTCCTGTATGAAATAACTTTAGCTGAAACAGTACATTCCGGTAAAGATACATCAATCTTAATATGGAAGTGATGAGACAATATTGTAAACTCCGATATACACTTCATGGAAATAACACCATTTGTTTGGTGTCGGCACTTATTTGGCAATCTGAACTATATTAAAATCACTTCAGAGCAGAAGGTGGCCACTGTTGCTGGTAGCAGAGTCAACAAATTTCGAAACTGCCTTCAATGAATCTGCTGCAGCTTTCAGTTCATTTTTTTAAATATTTTGAGTGAAATCGTGGATAAGACCTACACGAACACCAAACCACCACCCACTTAATTCTTAAGTGGGTTCCATCCCTCAGTAAGCCGCACTAGACTACAATTGTACTGTGGAATATTAAATAAATTAAAGGGTAATCTATTGGGTAAGGTAAAACACGTAGTTTCCATAGATTCCCACATACAAGCTATTGGAAGCTTAGTCCATACCATCTGTTGTACGTAATGATAAAGATTGATTACACAATTAAAACCCTTATTCAATCATTGAAGTTGGAAAGGATTCATTATTCTTCAATTTAATTAATTATGAATCCCTGGAACTGACAGCTCGTAGATTAGGACGTATACTTTGTCAGTCAGTGGGATATTTTCATCATACGACAGGAACTGCTTGAAAATAATGTTATTTAGATGATTTCAAAATATCAAGAATGTTGATTCTTCCTATTTCCTATTAGAACAACTAACATTATCAATACTGGTAAGACATACCATGAGGGACATATTTAATGTATTGTGATCATCTGTTTTCATATTTATAATCAAAAGTCATACAACAGTTTTTACATTATGCTAAAATTAGTCTCTGGCTATATATATATTGTTGTATGTGTAAATCAGAAATAAAGAAGAGTATTAAAAAAAATATTGCACTTATTGAATGAAGAAGATTTAAAAAACTCTGATAATTTTTAATTGTATAAATTTTAGTAGAGATATAATCTTAAAAGCACTTATGACAGATTTCCATTTCAACAGTTCAAAATGTTAATTACCACTTTGTCGGACCGTATTCCCAGTTACCACCCAACCTCAAACCAATCATTCGTAGAAAATAAACCAGAGAGGAGTGATACGTAACATAAAACAATAATCCTTGATTTAACAGAAGGCTTGAGTGCTAACCGACAAGTAGGCCTATGCGTTATCGAAAGTGTCCTACATATCGAGTTTTAGGTCAATTTGACACCAGCAACATCGTCGCCATGATAACTTGTGCATTACGACATCTTTTACTAGATCACATTCTAATCATTCGTCACCGGTGTCGGGCTAATAATGGCTTAGACGATGAAGACAATTTAATTAGTGTTATTCTGAGGAGCCCTGACTCTCTAGATTGTGTTATTCTCTGTCAGTATTATATCGAACCTTGATTTGGCTGAGAAGAACTGGCTGGAGATGACAGAATATGATTACGGCAAGTATTTAACAGAATTGTCGTATGGAAACATTATACAGCCACGACTATTATTGACATGAGCACACTGTTTGGTGGGATATCATCATTGCTGTGCCTTAGAATAGTTTGATACTAGTTAGTAAAATGTTGCTAATAAGAGGTTAATTGGGGTGTTTCAATTAGCAAATGTCTGTTTGTGTTGGTTTGTGCGTCTGAGTGGGTATTTGTGTTTGTGTTGCTTAGAAAGCTAAATATATGAGTGTGTTGTGAAGGTGAATCTCTGCGTGTGTAATTGTACACAACATGAACTGATATTCCCAGAAAACACAACACACTGCATTTACTGTTTTGCCTTTCTATTGATTAGCTTTTGGTTGTGATCACCAGGGTGCAGCACCAACAAGAGGAACACGCACGCGTACACACGCATGCACACAAACACACACACACACCTGCACTCACGGTCAATATCCCCATATATTCTGGCTGTTTAATGGAAACCATGTGACATAGATATATGTCTGTCTAGTTTGCCATTATTCATTAAGTATTCATCACCGTGGTAATGAATCTTAGTCAATCTTTATGTGACGACATGTACATTGTACAGTTGGCCTGTGAGCTTTCTTGAAGGGTGTATGGCATATTAATTTGATGAAATGATGACAACAGTGTGAGCATCATCCAAATTTAGGAAGCATACAGCTTTATTCTATTTAATATTATTTAATATGTTCAGGAATAGGAAATGATTTATTAATATCTGCCTAATACATATTATATTACTTTTCATGATATTCACTACGAATTCGTTGCCATGTAAGAGATACCAGTTCCAACAAATTACATGAACTTCTGTATATCTCAATTATTAGGGGCCTAGTGAAGTAAATGTCTGAAAATAATTAATCTAGTAAGTCAGTTGTAATATTTAATAGCACTTACTTCAAATGTCTATTGATGAACAAATGCTAGAGATTTGGTAGATCCTGAATTATTCATAGATAGATGTTACAATTCAACAATCATTCTTAAAATACATAGGTTCATTTTTATCGTTTCATGGGAATGCATTCGATTATTTAACTTTTAGTAACTATCTGCATGTATCTTAAATTAGCATTCCACACAGAAGGCCTATGAAATATCTTGCTAGTGTATGCCATACATTGGGTTTTAATTATTATTATAATTATTTCTGCTATTACAATAATTGCTAAATGTCCCTGACAACTTGAGACTGATGTAAAATAGGTATTACTAATATATTAATTATTGTTGTTGTTGCTATTAAGAAGTGTTAAATTGGTTGTTTATAAAATAGATACACCTTGTTGATAATTCTGGAAACAACAAGATGTATGGTTGTAATATGGGAAAGTTAGATTTCATGGTGTGAACGCGAGAGACAACGGCAATATAAGAAATTAGATGACCGATAATTATTCCAAGTAAGAATCCTCCATCAGCAATACTTCCAATTACAAACAAGTATAAAAAACTGTTATTTTTAAGCTGGCTAATACTGATTTTATAAACACACTCTGTCAATGGGTTACTATGTACGTAAATACCCAAATGTTTACTTCCATGTTTGCTTTGTAATCTCCATATTTATGAAATGCTTCCCTAGAAAATCAATAGAAACAGGTAAAGTAGTGTGTGTTGTCCTAATGGATCTCTCTCGTGCTTTCGATTGTATACCCTATAAACTATTTATATCTAAACTACGAGCATATGGCTTATCACAATATGCATGTGAATTATTTTTCAGCTACTATCGAGATCGTAAACAACGAGTAAAATTGGGGAGTGTTAAAAGTGAATGGGAAAATGTTTACAAAGGTGCTGCTCAGGGATCCCTTATGGGTCCTCAGTCTTATAATGTGTTTACTAATGATATGTTATTTATATTAGAAGATGACGTTGATGTATACAATTACGTTGATGACAACACATTTGTCTGTTCTGGCTATGATTATGAGTCCGTCAAAGATAAAGTAGTACGCAATGTAAACAATGTGATTATAAAGTTTGAGAGTAATAATATGATGGTTAATCCTGATACGTTTCAACGTATTTGTTTGGCAAAAATGAAAATTTAGATAGTTTTAAGATAGGAAAACATGATATTGTTCCACAGAATAATGTCAAGATTCTGGGGTTAAACTTAGATAGTGAATTAAATTTGATACTCATACATCCAAACTTTGTCAGAAAGCAGGAAATCAAATTAATGTACTGGCTAGATTATGTAATGTACTTGATGAACCAAGTAAGTGTTTTACTTTATAATAGTTTTATCGAATGTTATTTTAATTATTGTTCTGTTGTATGGCACTTCTCCAGTAAATGTAACACATATACAATTGAACAGCTTCAAGAAAGAGCACTACGATTTATTAAGGTGGACTTCAACAGTTCCTACAAATTATTACTAGAAAATTGTAATAACACCCACTATATGCTGTACGGATTAGAAAGTTTATGGAAGCTGTATATATAATTTCACATGACAAGTATCCGCTGTATCTAAATGCTCTGATTAAACCAAAAAATGTACAAATTAATTTAAGATCTGATATTAATATACGTATCTCACAATATAAAACCGTCAAGTATGGTAAGAATTCTTTTACCTATTCTGCACCATTTTATTGGAATAAGTTGCCAAATATAATACGAAATTCCCGAAGCTTTAGTAGTTTTAAGACCCTTTTTCTTGATTGGGTACCATCCTGTAAATGTGGATCATGCCTACAATGTAATATTATTAATAGGTGAAATATTGTTATCATATCATTTTATCATAAATATTTCATTTGTAAAAAATATCATATGTATTCATGTATTTTTATATTATTTATGTCATTATTTCATATGTTTTGTTTACACTTATTAGTATGTAATTGATTGTCACTATGTATTACACTTATTTATGTCGATGTAATAGTGATTGTCACTAATGTTATTGTTTACACTTATTTATGTCGATGTAATAGTGATTGTCACTAATGTTATTGTTTACACTTATTTATGTCGATGTAATAGTGATTGTCACTAATGTTATTGTTTACACTTATTTATGTCGATGTAATAGTGATTGTCACTAATGTTATTGTTTACACTTATTTATGTCGATGTAATAGTGATTGTCACTTATGTTATTGTTACGCTTTTATCGACTCTACCAAAATTATTCTTATTCTTACTCTTAGATAAAGATACCTTGTTATATAAGAGAATTCCATTGCTACAAAATAGCTGAGAAATCTAGACAAAACTCCAAATATCTCAAGCTAGATTATGATACCATGACTTTATTACTAACATGTCTTTTTCAGGATACTGATCAACAGTGGGATTTATATGGCAATTATGTATAGTCCAATTTGTGGCCAAAATCGGGCAATCCCTATTAAATCGATAAAATATGCTGATAACATTCTACAGAAATACAGTCTATTGCCCAGATTACGTAAATACATATATATAATATATGTTTCGATAGCAGTGAAGAGCAGGAAATCATTCTGCATTTCATTTATACCGCTGACTGGATACAGTTTCCTCAGAGATAACTCAATTCATAATGATAAAGCTTGATTTCCAACCTAAAATAACTCATCTCAGTCAGTGCTGCAATGAGGTTTTGTTTAATTTCAGTTTGAATAGGCATATGCACAGCAGACATATCCGATATACCATGCTAAAGTATTCAAAAGATTGACTTCATTTTGTTACCTCATCAACCGATAATGCACATTATGTTGAAATTAAATATGGCTTTTCTTATTTCTGATCCACAATGGTATGCTAATTTCGCTGTTCCCAATCAGACAAGTAACTTCAATCACATCATTTATGATTACACTAAACAATGCATAGTCAGATACCGATACAGTTATCTATATGGTATTTCTGGTTATTTCACCTGCCATTGATATGACTTCTCGGCTAGCAGCGTACAGTTGCCTTATACAATGATTGATGATTTACGGCCACACGTGTGCATATAGTAGGCTAAATGGGCCGAGCGTACTCCAACGGTAGTGACCCGAAGTCAAATATGAAACGCCTTTCAGATATGCCAATGCCGAAGTCCGAACTCAGGGGATAGTGACATTTGGTCCATCGCCCTACCAACTAGACAACGAACGGGGGGGTGCCTTCCGTTGCCCAAGAATGAAAGCTGTGATGTCTTTGCATATGATGTGAATTACTTTAGTAAATAGGCTTAATTGTCTCTCTACTGGCAAAGTTCAGTAGGCTGAATGAACACTATTCCGTTTTACAGTATAGGTGTCTACAGTGTATTTTCGAAATGAATAGGTAATATATGTATTATAATATTTTGTCCTGTGTACGATGAAATAATAAGTTGATATTATACATTTTAGACAATACGTACCTCCTATATCGTATCGTTCCGAATGGAATCATTACAGATAATAAATAATACAAAGACTAAATAGACGAGACAAACAGGAAATATAATGAACACAAATTACCAATGAAAGATTTGACTATTCATAGTTGATCTGGGATTTAAAGTTATCCACTATTGGGCTATGAAGATCACGTACAATAGAATACAGCTGATGATGTGGTCCATGCCGTCGTTTTCATGCAGCATGTGTAGCTTATATAACGCAGACCACATAAATATCTTGTCCATGAAATAGCTATTTCTACTTTGAATATATTACAGCCATTCTAGGCCAGTGAACTGTACCACATTTTTTATTCTCGTCCGTTCTCGTCCAAGGACCATGATGGATTAGTGCAGGCAGTTTTCTTCGTGCAAGTTAATAGCATGTTGGAGTATATGGGCCGAAATAAAGAATCTGAATAGATTCGCAATACCCGGTGAAATTTAAGTTCTTTATCAGCGAATTTTAAAACTTAATAAGTCATAACAAAGTTGATTTTCGATTATTAGTTTAGATAGTTGCTGTAAAATACACTTCATTACTTAGATTATATTTCTTTATTTAATAGGTCATTGGTTAAACTATCGGAAATTATAATTTTGAATACTTTCGCCTTTTGTATTTTAATTTCATCACATTTTATGTTGTAAACATAAATAAATCGGTTGTATAAAATGTGTAGTTATATGTTTATATGAATGCGAAAGTTATGGTAATATTAGAGCTCATGTAATTTGTTGTAAAGGATATATTTTCTGGGGCCGCAAGTTTGCAGTGAAGATACTAAAATTATATATATAAATATAATCTGCAGTAGTATTTTTATGGTGACTATCTAAATCGGAATTTTTTAACCCATTGATAGTTAATTTCTAAAACGTATTATTAGCTATCCGTGACAATAACATCACTTTGTTTCAGATATATAACTATTTACCGCTGATTATATTGCAGCATGTAGACTCCAAAAGGAATTAACTCGATCACAATGGACTTGATAAGTCTTAAGATATTGCACCCTAGGAAGAAGAATCAGACTTCAATTAATGTAACCATCTTCATGACGAAACATCTTCTGGGGAAATGTCAGAGATATGACAATGACAATGAATTGACAATGACAATGAATTTATTTTCCAATTTACACTTACATATTTTTACAATTTATATTTTATACATTAACAATTATTCATTTGTGCAAATTGGGGGACCTATGTAGCTAAATAACTGTCTTCCCATAGGCCCCATACTATTTTATATCACAATAACTTGTAACAGCCGGTGTTTGTGTGTGAGCTGGTAACAAGAGATATAACTCGTAGGTGGAAACATTTCGCCATACGAACAGCATACTCATAAGTACATATACATGTATGTTTTGTAAAGCCTTCACGTGACAGAATCGGTACACTCGAAGTAAGACGATATACTACAGCTAAATATGAATGACATCAATCGATACCAATATATATATACATATATATATACACACATATATATACATACATACATACACATACATATACATACACACATACATACACACACACATACATACACACATATATACACACACACACACAATATATATATATATATATATATATATATATATATATATACACATACATACACACATACAACACATACAACACACACATATATAATATATATATATATATATATATATATATATATATATATATATATATATATATATATATATATATATATATATATATATATATAAAACAAACATACATATACATATATATATATATACATACAAAACAAAAATATTTTATATATATATATATATATATATATATATATATATATATATATATATATACATATATATATATATAACACATATATATATATATATATATATATATAAATATATATATATATATATATATATATATATTATTTTTTTTGCCACACCAAATAAAAACAAATTCCATTATCGCCAAACGTAACCCAAACGACGAGCTCTCGGTCAGAATGACTCATAGCCTTAACTACATATTAGAACCAATCTGTACCAATATAGTATTAACGCAAATTGGCCTAGCAAAATCTGCGGAGAAGGATAGCAAGTTTGTGTTGTAAAAAACAAATAAGGAATCATTCAATTGCATATTTCCTTAAAGGTATAATGCCATACATGATTACGGTCCGGAGAATAACTTTCTGCTGACACAAGGGAATTACATATTATGACCATAGTGAGATGTCGGGGAATGCTTAAGCGGAGTGATAGCTATGAATACGGCGATTATAATAAGCTTGTGATTTGTGGGATCTCGACATTACGGGTACGTCTTATCGTTGAGTGTAGACTGGTACAGCGTCAGTGTTAATTAAATATTGTAGAATATATTTTACTAGATTGAATAAAATTATTTCTTTTGATATTCATTGTGCATGACAATTTTTCACTTTACGACTACTAACAATTGACATCCAATTTTGTTGCTGAACTAATAATAATAATATTAATAATAATAATAATAATAAACAAAATTTATATAGCATCCTATATAACATCTAAGAGGGTTACTCTAAGGTATTTAATGGGCTATTTACATTCACCACAAATGTGGTGATCACATATTAACAAATCAATCAATAATAATTACCATGCTGCTTTGTTTGTTTCGTGGAGAATCCCCATGCTCTCGCTCATTGTGCACAGCCTCTATGTTGGAGTGGTTGAGAAACTTCCTCCCCCACCACTGAGAGTGGAGAGCAGAAAATATGTCTACCAGAAGGTCAGCTTTAAGTATCAGGTCAGTTGAATTTGATAATTGTATATACTTTTTTATAGATTTAAAGCTTACAGAGTTAGGACAGACATTTGCTAAAACAGTATCATTCGATCGATTCTTTTGAGGCATAATTATATATCAACCTAACTCCCGCTACTCACGATTAAGTTTCTACGTTTGATCATTATCATAGACATCATTATGATAATTTATGGAAACTCTGTAGTCGGCGAACCAAGATCACGCTGAAGATAAGACTCCCTCTCTACAAAACATACTTCGTATAAATCATGCGTTACAACTGCAACAGCTGGGCAGTACCAAAAACCATGCTTAACATGCGATCTAACACAGACACCTCCGTATCATCACAAGTCTTATCAGCAAACAGGTACTGTACAAACTGTGCAATGAAGACCCCTCTCTTTAAAGGTCGCAATGTAAAGATGATCAATGTTAGCCCATGTTCTACGCATGGACTCTGACGCGCCCGCCCAGAGGACATTAGTCCTCGCTGTTGTTGGCTCACAAGCCTACAAATCCCAACTAGTAAGGAACTGCACAAACATACTGGGAATAATACGTGCCGACCTCAAGCAGGCAGGATTCGGACCCCTCCGTACAGCGAGACGACTCCATTGCCTACTACAACGTGCCAATGACCAACGTGTAGGATTTATTGCGGCTGTGGGATGTCACAGTTACTACTGCGAGTGCAGCACACAGTCTATAATACTCTCTACCGTTCTATCTGAATACTCACACAATCAGACTGGTGCAGCCCATAATCTAGTCTGTACCAAACAATTTAACGATACCTGGATTATCCTTTACTTATCCTGACACGGGTCTATATTACAATTCCTTCCTTGGCTTTCTCCTGCAGACATAGCATGCATCGTCTAAGGGAAGATTCATTATCCCATTTATCGCCTACAGAACGGTAATAACCAAGTTACCGGTTTTGTGAGACGTTTACATAAAGATATGAGCTGGGGTGTTTTTTTATCTCGGGTGTATCCGAGGCGGATAATATATATATATATATATATATATATATATATATATATATATATATATATATATATATATGTGTGTGTGTGTGTGTGTGTGTGTGTGTGTATGTGTGTTGTGTGTGTGCTTTAGCTGTGTATGATAAGGCACAGGCACAGAGAATCTCGAACCGTGAATTCAAACTCTGGACGTTTCTTCAGGGGACTGAATCCAGAGTGGCGACTTTTCTTGCTGAGACATGTGTGGAGTTTGGGAGTAGAACACCCAAGTCGGATCACGGCAGTAGTGAGAATGTTTATATTAATTATCTAAGCAGCCCTATTTATAGTTATTGTTTTAATTGCTGTATCTTTCTTCAAAGCAATACTATATAAATCATATAACCCAATTGTCACTGTCTTCAAGATCGGTTTTTACAACGGGCAGGCGTCACGAAGCGACTACTTTTAAAACTGTTTATCTTAATTGCTATTAAAAGACTGACATCTGCGCTGAAGCAGACCGTAATAGCGCGTCATAGCTTCCGTACTGTTTGAACTATGCTATCATTTTCAAACCTGATCTAACGTGTGCTATTGTAGTTCTTATATGTTATTTATGACAAGCAGTTTAAAGGTAATCTTGAATCTCATAATACAAACTGGGCATAACTGGACATAGGAAAGATAATTCTATTCCCACATACAACCAAGGTGAATTTTATAAGTTGTTATATAAAACCACCAACCGCGCGAGCTGTGTCCAATGCCACCGCTCGAGATGCGATGCAATGTTTCTATTCCTGAGTCAGGAGTACATGCTTTAAGAGCGTACTATGTCTGCTACAGTCATTTAAATGCTGGATAACCAGGCCAAACATCTAAACGGCGTGCCTCCAAAGACGCAAATAGTGCACGGAATATATAGCTCTAGATCAACTTTTCTTGAATGCAGGGACCGGGAAATATGGTCTCCACGCATAGAAAACGGAACTTTCTCAACCGCAGCATAATATGCCTTGTGATATTTGCTGGAGGGTCAAATACCTCATAAACATACAAATCCAATAAATACTATGACCTACTCGTCACTATTACAACGGCGCTTTAGCAGACCGTTATGGCAGAATTGCCCTTCTATATATTAACATTTTCAAATCAGACCTAATGTCTGCTATTCAAACTATAATTATAATATAGGGTTTTATTAATGACAAGGAGACTAAAGTTAGCCTTTAATGTCATAGTACAGACTGGACATAACTGGACCTAGGAAAGATAATTATATTCCCACAAACAACTAAGGTGAATTATATATACAACTAAACTTGTTATATAAAACACACCAACCGCGCGAGCCGTGTCCAATGCCACCGCTCGAGATGCCATGCAGTGTTTCTATTCCTGAGTCAGGAGTACATGCTTTAAGAGCGTACTGTGTCTGCTACAGTCATTTAAATTCTGGATAACCAGGCCAAACACTTAAACGGCGTGTCAATGTTAGGAAGCTGAAGTAAGTAATCTCACTTACTAACATCCTCAATGTTGCGGAGACTGGATAAGGGGGTTTGGTATACATTTGTAAGACCAACTATGGATGAACTAATTTATTGGTAATACTTCATATGTCACT
This sequence comes from Paralvinella palmiformis, assembly GCA_025642065.1. Taxonomy (NCBI): domain Eukaryota; kingdom Metazoa; phylum Annelida; class Polychaeta; order Terebellida; family Alvinellidae; genus Paralvinella; species Paralvinella palmiformis. The sequence goes on along the minus strand of JAODUP010000417.1, from coordinate 45,328 downwards.
TAGCCCAATGTCATAAACTAAATGGAATATATTTGCGAAATGATATGCACAGTATGCACAGTATTTATTCAATATACAAGTAGGAAAATCTGGACTGTGTTTGGACAGCACACCACAGGTAATACACAGTTTTCATGTCATAAACCAGCCTGTGTGTAATTTTCATTACGTTGCCAGGTGTTTAATTTTGCATTGCCACACGATTTTTACATTTACATTACTGACTTTTAATGTCAGACACACAGCTCTCATAACTCTCACAATTAAAACTAAGCTCTGTCCAAATTCATTACATAACACATTGTATTATCTGGGTTCATAAATGCAAAGAAGTCTTTGTGTTTCGTTGAGTACTATGACTTTTTTTAATACAGGAATATATTCACAAAATTAATAAATCATTTTAAAGATGCAAAGACAAATAATTTAAGAATAAAGTGTTACATCCCATAAAATGGTAATTAGTTGTAAACTTAAATAACAGTTATAATGGCAAACCTCGGATGTTCGAGAGAATTGTTTTGTAATTATTTTTTAAATGTAAGAACATAACTGTATGTGTTAGCCCAGTAGGGAATAATTTCTTCAGCTGTATATAAGGAGAAACTGAAGTGGTATTCTTCCACTAATATCATGATAACTACATCTGATAGTTTTACTATCTATCCTGATATTATTATTATTTTTATTACTGTTATTATTAGTTGTATTATTATTATTATAGTCCTTAACTTACTAAACACGAAAATTTTATCGAATTTAGTTTAATAGCAGGCTTTTCAAGTTTGACACAAAAGCGTGTAAATGCCTTTCTGCAAACATGCGTTTGTTTTTATGTTTGTTTGTATATATGTGCTTTTGTCCATAAACAGTAATGTACTATACATGAGCTAAACCAACCTTATATATAATTCATATTCTGAGTTTCTCTACCAGACCCACACAACACACACACACACGCGCACACACTTAAACACACTCACATACACGCCCACTCTATCGTTTTATCAATAATGTATTTACGATGCCGTATTATGTACTATAGTAGAAAACACGTAAATAGACGGGTATTTATTTTGTATTTCATTAAAAAACACATAAGCTAAACCTTTCTATAAAATCTATAAAATCTAACTGGAATTACACTAGCATGAACACAATTGACACAATTGACATGGTGGACATCGTATTTTAGGAGTTTGGCAAATTCGAGTATCTTCAATTCAAATGATCGTTTGGAACGATTTGTATTCTTAGATTGGATAAAGTGTCTCCCTTGACACATTCAATAATGTTGGGCTTAAGCTTATTAATAACCCTTGATATTCCAATGCACAGGCGAGGTGAATCCAAGTTATGAAATATTATGACAGGTGTCCTTACTTTTATGTGGAGACAATATGCTGAGACTCATGGTGTAATCTGTGCATTTATTGTGTAGACGATTTAATAAATTGCTCAATAATCCATGTCATTCACCCTGAAACGTTATGAATGCTTTGGACATTTTTAAAATGATCCAAATATATCTGAATCCAGAACAGACAAGCAAGAAAAGAAACGAACACACACCTATGCATTCAATAAAATGCGATATATACATATATACATGTAGGTATGAAAAAATATTCAAAGTTACTCATAGGTTGGCATTTTAATATGTCTAGAAACAATACATGTTTTTCATATGTTGTGGTTTTACTAAAATAATTACTTTGAATTATTAATACAGATTACATATATGTAATTATTGAAGTGTTATCATCACCGGTGTTTGTAATAAAGCATTACAAAGTTATATTCAATACTGCTAAGTATACTACTACTACTACTACTACTTATAATAATAATAATAATAATAATAATAATAATATGGACGATGATGAAGAGAACGAGAACAAATGAATACTAATAGCACACTTCATCAGCAAATAACGTTAATACCAATACTAAAGTGTCTCCTGTTATGAAGTCATATTTCCACAGTGCTTGTGTTATAACATTGACATCATACAGGTTTAATCGAATTACTTATGGAATGGTCATATAGCAGAAATTACCGTGACAGTAAGCATTCCTCCCTGCACATACATGCATCAGTACACCAATCACACACTCAGGCACTCATGTACGCACGCACACGCACACCGCACACGCACGCACACACACACACACACATTATATATATAATATATATATATAATTGTAAACATTTATACATATTCATACATACAGACAAAACACAAGCTAACTGGTAAACACACAAACAGACCAAGGCCAACACATGTATGTTTATACCCGGGCACGCACGATATTAACTTCCCCATATTAACTTTGCAACTATAACAATGGGTGTTCCTATACTTGTTTGTATTGCATTATTGAATGTTTTCATAATAGACGCGGGACACGAACTAGAAGAACAAGTTGTTATAGTGCGGATATTGAACAAACAACTGCCTCTAATATCTATGTTATGAATAAGTAATGACTAATAGTCATAATCCAGTTGCATTATCATAAAACACATCCCCAAGCTGTTATATTTCAAAAATTGGAAGAGATAAATCATATGTCATAAATAACTAATTTCGGAAATAATTAGAGGATAAGTGAGTGTTTAGGAAAGCTTGGTTTAGCATGATGATATTATTATCCTTCACACCGAATAACTCCCATCAACCGACACACACATACACACGCACGCACGGACGACACACACACACACGTGCACACACGCATATATATATATATATATATATATATATATATATTTATATTTGCGCGCACACATATATACACACATAAAAACACATACACGCATATATATATATATATATATATATATATATATATATATATATATATATATATATGTAGAGAGAGAGAGAGAGAGAGAGAGAGAGAGCTATCTGTACACACGAACTTATGAGTCTGTGCAAAGGTTAAGGTTTCACCGGTGTATAAAAGGGTGCTCGGACATATAAATAAAAAACCTCGTCATTATAGTTACTTATCTGGGTGTTATCAAACATATGTTATGAATTGCAAGGTATCACTAATCCCAGTACTTTTGTAGTCATCCTAAAAGGGTTGCCACGTACAATTATGTATTCTGAAGATAGAATATCCTTGTCAAAATATAAATACTTTGAAATTATAACCCTTTTACGACCTGATGACTGTTTATGTTTATTATTAACCTCACCAATTTACAAACTATACGTCTATAGTAATCTTTTTTGCGAATATAAGTTTGAGAATCGGACATCTGTCGTAAACATTATTAAAATCTCCGGAATTGCGAATTGTGATCGCATCTTTACCTTGACATCATCATATATAAATAATGTTAATCATCATACATGTTAAGTTTCCTGCAATCAAATCCCGCAATCAAATCAAATCTCCTGCACTCCCGTGCGGGAAACCCAATCTCCCACAATTTCAACGAAACCTAACTGGGAAAAAAAGTAATTATGATGAGCCGTTTTCGATAAAACGCTTGGGCTTGCAACGTAATCACTACGTTTTTCTTGCACATGGTCTCGGTAAACAAACGTGTTGGCTTGCCGCATTAAATCGAATTTGATTGGCTGTTCCCTCCATGTGATCTGCAAATCAAGTGTTATAAGGCGTCTGATTCGCTTTTCGTTGCTCTGAAACGATGACAATATGGCGAAACGCGCCTCTGATTCGCCGTGCGCTAATTCTGCGAAGAAAAGAAATTACGCTGCAAAATATCAACTTGAATGGACGACTCAGATGGATTTTATATGAGCCAGTGACAAGGGAACGATGTGTGCGTACTACAAAGTGTGAAACGTGCACGTGAATGTATCGTTCTGTGGCAAGTACGATATTGTTCGCCATTCGAAGTCGGCAAATCACGCCACTAAGACACAGTCCCAGATGAAATCCTTCTTAGTAACTTCGAAAACGACGGACCTGTTCTCCAGTGTGTTAACCGCCGAGGTAAAGTTTACGCAATTCGTTGCCGAGCACAATCTACCATTTTCGGTGGATGATCATTTCACACAATTGGCCAAGCAGTTGTTCCCCGATAGCGATATTGTGGGAAAGTTCACGTCGGGCTGTATGAAGACCACCATCATCGTCAAGAAAACGTATACCCCTCGTCTTGATGCCAACGTTGTCCAGCTGTTTCAGAACCACACATTTTCGTTGCTGACTCACGAAAGTAAAGACCAAGGCAGCAAAAAGACACTGGCGATACTCGTCAAAGTGTTCAACCCAGAGATCGCCAGCGCAATGATACGATTTGTCGATATACCGATCTGCAATATCAGCGCGAACATATTTGAAACGATCGACAACTGTTTCAGGTATTTACTGATTTCTTTTTTCATTTGTAAATTATTTAAGTTAGTGAATACGATCGTTTAATAACATTTTAAATGTCTAGCTGAGCTTTGTCATTGAACTGCAATAACTGAATTATTTTGATAAGTAAGTACATACATTTCCTTTTTCGTATGACTTATTGATTCACATATTGTCTGAGCTTCTTATTGTTACCGTGTAAAGTGTAAAGATATGCATTGGTAGCATTTATTTATGTCAGTACTTTCCTTTAATACTCGAAGAATCCCTAGGAAAATCCATTGATATTATCTATTTATGGCACTTTACTTTCTTTCAGTACACAAGGAATCCTTTGAAAATCCATTGATATTAGCTACTTATGTAATTTAATTATCTTTCAGTACACGAGGAATCCCTTGGACGAATCTCATCTCGTTTTCGTCGTATAACTGCAGCGTTATGAAAGGCCGACATAACTCCGTGCTATCCCGGATCAGGAACGTCCAGCCAGAGGTCCTCGACATTGGACACATCTGTCATCTGACAAATCTCTATTGCGTGTGCGCTGTCCAGCAGCTACCTATGCTACTGGAAGAGCTGCTGATGGACGTGTCCTTCCACTTCAATCATAGCGCCAAACGCAAAGAAGAATATTGCGAATTTCTGGAGTTCTGTGACGTGGCACCTTTAAAGATCCCGAAGCACGCAGCACACGGTGGCTGAGCTTGGAGAAATGCGTCAACCGCTTTCTGCAGCAGTGGCCGGCCCTCCTAACCTACTTTGAAAGCCATGGGGATCGTGGACGTGTGTGAAGCGATGTGCCGACTACCTCGCCAGTGTGGAGATGAAGGCGTACTTCATGTTCTTGTCTAGCGAAATTTGTGTTGATGCGTGTGTTCAAATCTGCTACAGATCTGACAAAAGTGTCTGTTGCTGGCAGGTCTGTAGAACTGGATGACGACATCCTCGCTGTTGGCATGGCTATGCGGACCATGCTGGCAGACAATGATGATGACTTGATTGACAACACAAGAACACGTTTCAGCATTGTAGCAGATGATGAAATCGAACATCTCGTGGAAGAGTTCCAGGACTATCAATTGAGTCCAGATGAAATTTCATATTCACTGTCATGGAAAGTATTGTGTTAACTTAGACTATCTGATTTAAGTATAAATCCCTTATTTACGTATTATGCCCGATTTTCGATACCCTCCGATTTACGTATAAAAGCCACATTTTCCGAGACCCTCCGATTTACGTATACATCTCCCACATTGGCATTTCCAAAACATGTATGTTAATCAGATCAAACTCCACCTAATTCAAGAAGTTGACACAGCATTCCTATTATCGAATGGAGGTTACATAATCTATAAAAGCTAAGCCCTATTAGTACGGCAGCAAAAACGGATAATATTGGCCTTGTTTTTGAGCAACTCATACCCAAAAGTTAGCAAACAGTGCAACATATTGAACGACAAATCTTATTTTCTTTTCAGTAATCAGAAATTGTCCAATGCCCTCCTGAGATATTAACTGGTTTTGAGATAATTAATCCTTTGTCAAACATTTCATAATAACATAAAGTTACTTTTATCGAAATTCAAATGTTGTTTGTGTTTAGCATACACTAATTCCATGCTACCTCATTCACAGTGCTACGCCATGCTTTAATCTATGAAATAGAAAATAATACAAACATAGAGGTAATTTATTTGTTATTATCCCTTTTTGTCCCGATTATGATCTTAGACATTACTAATTATTTTGCTTCATTTTTGGATACAAGTATTCTAACGTCATTCTTCTAAAAAAGAATACGTAGCATATTGTTATAGAGTCTCACCATCAGTCATCATTGTCACTTTCGGCAGTGCCACTCTGTATAGCCAAAGCTGCTATTAAATAAGCAGGTACATATGGCATTATACATGTTACCAGTACATGCGCATATGATTAATCAATAACACGCCTTGATTCATCAACTTGGCCTGAAATTAGTTGTTGTCATAGACATAATTGACTTGTTTGCCTGTTTTCAGATCATGATTTGATAGAATGCACCAGACAAATGTTGAGAAACATTATCTTTAGTCGGTGGTAGTTTCTTGCCAACAAGGAATTTCCTTTAACTCTTGACCATTTTACACCGAAGTTAATTCAATGGCTCCTAGTGTTGACCATACACGCGCCAAATGAAGGCCATGCATACCTTCATCTGGTGTTTGCTTATTTCTAGCTGCTCACCCATAGATTTCAAGGGCTGAAAATATTTGGATTGTTGCATCATTAATCGGAATGCAGTTCCTTCATGGCCATGGAACGTACTCGTCGTATCCCAACCACTAATACAGTACACGAGAATCATCGCTGCAAGCTGGTTAGATTTAAGCGGGTCATACAGTGTGTGCACTGGAATAAACCTATTGAGTGATACATGTTTCCCTCGTGTCCAGTGGAAAAATAGATGGGGTGTGCACAAATGTACTTGCACTGGAGAGAACTAGCTTAGAACGATGGATTCTCATTTCTGCTGAGTAATAATCTCGAATCCCTTGGAATGTCTAAATCAGGAAGAGCATGATGAACATTGTCCCTAATACCACCAGGGTTCTTCTCTCGTGCACAATGTTTTGTGCTGTTCTTCAAATAAGAGTCACATACAATATTCATTTTCAAGCTTTGTCACATCTTTCATTCGTCGACACAATTTACCAATAGAACAATGGTCAATGCTTGCGTCAATTGATGACTGTTCCTGTATGATTTCTTCTTTAGCTTGTCCATCATGCAATTCCTAATTCAGCATTTGTCCTAACTCATTAGCTTTACATAGTGGGGAGATTTGTCCTGAACAAACAAGATCAGATTTCACGGGATGTGAAATGTATGATATCAGGCCATTCTTCGAGGAACTTCAAGTGGTGAGATCTATTGTACTTGTCAGAATTTACAATGTTACCATTAAGAGAAAAAAACACCTTGGAATTGCCTACTGAATTATGTGATCAGAAACATCTCATTGCCGATCACAATTGCGTCCTGATCTTCATGAATTATTTGCCGAATAATTTCCTTACACACAGTGCTCTACGTTGCCTTGTCAATTGCTTGCGCAATACATTTCGGGTTTACATAACACGGGTAACAACCCTTCATCCCGTGATAGCGGGCGACACAGGCAACAAGATCGGCATTTAGCACACCAAACAATCTTGTTATAAGCTTCTCATCACGGCTTTTTATGACTGTTTCAAGTACAATTTCACACATAGTAGTGGCATAACAACCATATGCCATACTGTTTCAACCATTAACATCTTATTGTCACTGGAATACTTATGATTTATGAAACATCGTTCACTACATAAATCAACTAAATACATTACTTGCTCTTTTACCACCACCTTGGTCTATACTAATAGCAGCTTTCTGTTGTGTATATTTCGCGATAGCATAACTACCACAGAAGGTGCTACGATAACATATGTGATACCTGACGGTTGTTGTACCTGATATAATATCAGCTTCATTAGATACACACAGATATATAGATGGTAATATATTCTAGCGCAGATAAATCAGATTCTTTTCTTTCACTTTAGTCTTGTAGGTTATGGATAGTTTAATATCATCTGCTGATTATTGTATAAATAAGAATAATAATGATTATTATGTCACTGAATTGTCTTCTAGTTTCATATGTATAATTACTTCCTTTCCAGGCTGGGTCCTTGTTATATATATATATATATATATATATATATATATATATATATATAAGAGAGAGAGAGAGAGAGAGAGAGAGAGAGAGAGAGGGGAGAGAGAGATTGAGGGGCTAAGGAGGGGAGAAGGGGCGACGTTGTGGCGAGGTTATTACCAACATGCTATTTAATCATGATTAAAAGAGTTTTATTTCATACGCCAGCCAAATTATGTTATTTTATGGGAAGACAGATTTGCCAGACATTCATTGTATACTTCCTAAACGAGTTATTTACACCAATCATCTGCCTTCCTTGGAGTAATTACCGTATATAGCTGTATATAAGGCGAGGTTTTAATTCCTGTCTGAGAGCGATTTTTCACTACTCGTCTCACACACGAGTCAGTCGACAGTGACGTGCTTCTGCTTTGATAAGGACCCGATTTCCTGCCGTGATAATACCTGCAAATATCCACCCTTCTTTAATCAGCCACCGCCAATGCTTACGCAATACGAATACCATACATTGCCATATAAATAACCTGCCACGCTCTGACTGAATTTTTTCTAGTAATCTATGAAATGATTAACAAGCTGTCAGCATTAAAAGTCACGTGTAATTAACCTCCCCCAAGGCTGTCCGCCGAATATACCCCCACCGACACTAATGCCACCCTGCTATAATGCCAAGTTGTGTATTTGATATTAGGCGAATTTATTGTCTGATATATTTGAACGAATATGCAGTAAACCGTATTTCCACATAAACACACCTAAATAACAAGAACATATAATCACTTTTATTGATGACAAGCATTTATTTTTTAAATAGACATTAACCAAAATAGTGTTGCTTAACTGCTCACGCTAGTAACTAGTCTGGCTGAAAACCATTGAGTCTGCCTCGTCTTATATTTGAGTTAGGCCATTTCACATGATATTGAGTGATATATTGATCTCGTCTTATATAAGGAATTGCCTTATGTACAGGTATATACGGTATATTCTGCAACGACAATAACCCTCAGTTGCTCACTGTTCCGACTGCATTAGAATCAATATATCTATTAAATGTTTTTTTCTAAGGACTGATCCTTTTTACACATGCTAGAGATATGAATAGGGTCATGTATAATTAAATCCTCCTTGATTCATCTAGTCCCATCAACTTCAGGAAATCTGGTTATCAAACTATTAACAACAAGTTAAGTGTATTATGCCCATTCGATTGATTAGAGACACAGTCGTATAGAGGCGGTATGTCAAAACGCATTATTAAGATGGGAATTTGGAAATTCGACTTTTGAGTTATAGTAATTACACAGAATAAAATGGCCATTCATTAAAGACTGCCGTGATATGATATTTATCGGTGCGATGTCACCACATTAAGTGTGTGTGTATATGTGTGTGCGTATGTATGTATGTGTGTGAATGTGTGTATTTAGGGGGTGATTATGTGTGTGTATGTGCACGCTCGCACGTGTGTGTGTACATGTGTGTCTGTATGTGAGTGTGTGTGTCTTTCCGTTAAAAGTTTACAAAGATAAAGAGCTTTATAGCTAGATGTATCTTAAACCATCACAGTTTTTTTAATCACAAAATGATTATTCCTGATGAAGAGAATTGCACGTCACATGTGCATTTATTATATATGGCTTCCAGTTAAGCATGGGCTTATTGAGAACGAGACGAGATAATCATGACGTCGTTTTTAAGATTAATCTTTACTACCACATTTATGTGTGTTATTATTTTCATCCGTCTGACATCCGATGGACACGACGCTTTAATATCTGTCTGCCTATATTATTGGCAAAAAAGACCATTCTACTTAGCGAAACAGTGTCCAATATTACGAATGCGGCTAAAAACGGAGAAACGGAGCATCCATAAATTGTGACAAACTAAAAAACAACATTATAAATAAACCTTCTTCTATAATTTAAGCATAAAAGTCGGATCATACCTTCCTATGTTATCTTTAATTTTTCAAATAATATAGGGATTCTGCCATTTTAGGTATAAAATTAACCCGAGCCTCTTATTATTTTTAATTACTTTGGTAAATATACAGCAGAAAGGTAAGTCAATATAATGAACAAAATTTAGGATTCAAAATATAAATGGTTTTATGCATTCTCGGATGAACGTTATTTTATCTTAGTAAAACCTGTACTATCAACCAAAATATAACTGTCGCCACAGTTGGGGGTCAGATATTTTGATCTATGACATATTAGAGTTAATACAAAATTAAGCTTTAATTAATAATCCTTCATCAACGTTTACGGAATTTCACTAAATCACTGACATTTAATTTATTTTTGTTTTAAAAATGTTCAAGTTACAATGAATAAATAAATGAAAACATTAGAAAATTTAATTTATGAAATGAATACGGTTTCATTCGTTTATAACATTTATAATTATAAAGCAAAAAAGCAATAACAATGAATAGCAAATTACTTAGAGCACTGGACAACAAACCTCCAAATTGAAAGTTCGAATCCTGTTTATGCCTGGGGTTGTGGGTTTTGATTTCCAACGCAATTGTTCTTCTGCTATATGTTCCAGATTTGACCAGCACCGAGGATAAATAACTTACTTCAACAACAAAAATAAAAACAGTAACCTAACCAGAAGAAACCTAATATCATAAATAAAGTAGAATTGGCTTCGTAACTCTGAGATATGTGGCTGGCTTGTCGTTCGTGATTACTTCTGTGGGACAAGACTATCTGCCATGATGACGGCATATACCATCCACAGCTCGACCGCATGACACGAAAGTGGAGTCTTGTGATAGATAACCTAAATCTTGGCTAAAGCAGCTCACAACGATCAAAAAACGAATGGAAGTGTCCCCCACACATCCAGATCGTGGCAGGTTACCATCTCAGGATCAGCGTAGAATGGCTCTGGATAGCACTACAACGACCATAAAGCAAATATAGCGCTTTTGGTGAATTAGCGTAAATATGAAGGCGTATTGTTCGTGTACCATATGAAGTGACATACCTACAATATCTGTTTCCTGGAAGATCTAATCTAGAACGTGTCAGAACGCGAATGACAACTTTCTACCGGCGGAGCGATGTCTGGGTGTTCCGGTTGAGTCAATGCCTCACTCTAATATAAAACGTGCATGTATGTATGTGACGGGATACATATTATTGATAGGCATAGATCGTCGGCTGATATCAACTATATTCAGTTTAGATAACATTTAAATTAGGTTCGTTTTATTTTTGCTATTATGAAGCTATTTACGGTAAGACGTTTTATATTATCAATGCCAATACTTCCAATTCCTCAATTGGCTTAGTTTTAGAATAAATATAAATCTTAAGATAAGCTCAGTAGACTTTTAAAGGAAGTGTGATAAGATAAGTTATGTCTCCCTCTGTATAGTTCAGATATGTATAAAGGGTTGACCTTTAATGATTGTCACAAACTAATGGACATTTCAATTACTTACTGAACAGTGTTAGCCTAAGGTAGTGTGGACATCATATTAAATAATGAATATGTGAGTTCCTTTGTAATCTTAATTTATTAATAAATTAATTAGCAAGAAAAATAACCTTGCATCAATATTTGAATAACTTTTTTTATCTAGGTATTGCCGTGATTGTATTCAGATTGATTTTAGGAAATAATTATTTATGTAAATGTTATCCCATATACGGGGTTTATTCTAAGACAAACCAGGAGATACTATAACTTTAATCCATGCCGTCCAGCATCATTTCCTAATAAGGAGCCTAAAGTGAGAAACCACGGTTTCGATCGAATGCTTATAAATTTCAGCTCATTGGTAACTGATCAGTGCGATTATTTATGAATTTAGTGATTAACAAATGTTTGCAATGACAAATTATTGGCCAGGAAGTATGCCTCGTCTAAGCAATGTCACATATTCACTAGATGATGATTACTTCCCGAAAGCACACAGGTTAGTATTTAATGTATCCCCATTGTCCATGATTCAAATTAACAGTAGCATATGTACTTTAGGGCGACACCAATTATGGGAGTAATAACTTAAACATGTAATCACTTTTAACTGATTAGCAACTTAAATCAACTGAGCGCCAATAGAATCAGCCAGTCTCAAATATTACTCATCAATCTAACGATACCTATCCAAAAAACTCACCAAACCAAAATTACGGACTCAACAAATAATTGTTAAAGGCTGGCAACACAAAATGGCTTGGACCCTTCGCTGAAATGTAAATTTGTGAACAATGGTTACGTATTTCAAATATTATCCCAGATGACGACCTCCATGTCAGCCAACATAGCACCTTACATTACAACCATTTTCACCTTCTTCGTAAACAGGGGACAAAACCTGGAAGAAAGCATTAGAAAGCATAGAAGGCCAAATAACAATTAACTGTTGCTGACATGATTCCAAACAACGCTGTATGTGTCACTACGGCACAAATCTGACTCCCTGCCAATGGCTGACTTGACCTCCTTTTTACTATACGACAACAATCTGGGCACCAAACTTGGTTCAATATGTCGTAGATGAGTGTTGAGCTACTATGAGCTGAGGATATGGAGATCAGGTAATTGACGTCAGCCTGAGAAGCAATTATTCGCCGAGAGGTATTGTTCCCTATCGGCATAATACCAACTCTTGGCATGATGGCGATAAGACCTTGCTGCTGGTGACAGCTGATAATTGTTGTTAGTGGCTACAGAAAATGTAAATGGAATGATAGCCACCAAGACGATATCTCTCATAAGCAGCTGGCTATTGAGGTATCATCGTTTCTGTGATACCAGAGGCTTACATTATGTACAGTTTAATATTATGATTACGGGAATATAGATGAGTGTACTCTACAATAGTTAACTAGCCATTTATTCGATTTATTATATTATGAAACATACTTTTTGCCGTTGATAAAATGTGGGTCTTTTCTTATTAATCTGAATTAGTCTTATATTTATGTGTATGTTTATGTGTATATGTATGTTCCTGTGCGAGTGTGAGTGTGTTTGTGTGCGTTTGTATGTGGGTGCTTATGATACTTGACATGGAAGTGTGCGTAAAATTTTTCCAAAGCACCTCCAGTGAAAAAGTTTAATTCAACCCAAAGTTCCCCCCGTAAAAGGGGAAAATGAAGAAAGCGTTTAGAAACTAGAAGGCCAAATAAATGTTTAACGAGTTTGGAATTGTAAATGCCTTTTGAATAAAAGTACAACTATATCAGCGCCATAAAGGATTATCCTTTTCATATACGACAACATTTCTTTTGGGGGGAAAAACTTGGTACAATATGTCGTTTAAAATTTTATAAATAAAATGGGGCAGGAAATTAGTTAGAACAATTACCCCAGAATTTCCCCAGCATAATTTCCAACTCTTCTATCGATAAGATTGCTGCTAATAAAAATTGTTGTTAGGCTAAGAAAATGTTAAGATAGGCGATATCTCACATAACACTGGTATTGAGGTATATCGTTTCTGTGTACCAGAGCTTACATTATAAAGTATATTTTATTAAAATGATATTTAAAAATTATGATTTTTTCATTTTATATATCATATTTTTTTTATCGTTTGTATATGGTCTTATATATTACATAAAGGGGCGTATGCTTGTTTTTCAGGATGCACTTATATAGTAAGTTCAACAATTGCTAAGCTAAATGCTCGGTTATCTATATAAAAAATTTTTCGATTTACATATTAAGCCTTTCTTAACAAATTCATCTTTAAGACAAATGTGATTTAATCGGGCTGATAGCTTACAGATAGATGCACGATAAACACCAGGTCAGGATACTAATCTAACTAATATTTGTTGTGGGATTAAATACATCTAATCAAATTATTATTTCACTCCGTCACCGTATAGTTTCTACAATTGCGCATTTGTGCAAAAGTAAGTAGGTATTTCATAAATTATTGATTCTTTCTCATTGTTATTTCAGGCATTAATTACATAATCATTCATGGATAAAAGCTAAAGTATTTTGATTAGGCTGATTTTATTTAAATTATTTGGTTTCATCGCTGCTCACACATTACAGTGAGTCGAATTCGATCCTACAACAAAGATGATGATGTTGATTGATGTTTTACCGCCGCTTTTGTGCACATGATAGGGTAAATGGGCCGAATAACCTGTGAATATAATTAAGCTACGTAACAGATGAAACACCCTTCATATATCCTGCTACAAAGAAGCCACCATGCGATAAAACTAGTCTGAGTAATATCAACTCAACACCTCATTCATAGGGACACTACACTGGACAATAAAGTAGTATTTTGTTATAAAGAATTGATATAGGGGTTTATGGAGTTTATGGAATATTGCAAAACCTATTTATGCCATATTAGAGTGCTGCAAAATGGATATTTATTGTATCTTCGATTAGTTGATAGAAAATAAAATATAAGCCATACAAATACAGTAATAACGATGTACTTATAATCTCAGAGAAATAATATCCACTATATACAATTAATTCGAAAACACCGGAAGACAATTCTGTAGAAACAATTAAGTTGTGTTCCATCCTAAACTAGTTATAATCGAAAGTGTAACTGTTAAATCATACAGCCATTCACATAAGGTACACACGACTACAAACGGCAACTACTTAATGTTTTGCTTAACTTAGCACTGACAATAACTGGGTAATAAGACAGAGTGGTGTCTCTAGAAAAGGTTCCGAAAACACATCTATTAGCCGGAATCGAATTACAACTTGGAGGTTTCCAGCAGATTGCTCTAGAAACTGAATAGTCCGTGGCCAGAGTAAAACAAACAAGTCTCGAATAAACAACTATCGTCGGTTTGCCTTACCATTCACTAAATGTTTGCTGTCAACCTTCATACACATAAGTCCTACTGAATAGTTTAACTTATTAAAGACAGATTTTAAAATTACTCACATATATATATATATATATATTCCACACTTGAGTAATTTTCAAATATATATTTTATTTCTTGGAAAACCAACAAGAAGACATTGCCAAAGACAAACGAATTTCCTCTATATCACAGTGCCGAACAACACAAAGACATATTTTATTACTTGATCAGTGGAGAATAGCTGGTTGTGTCGTGTCCTTCGTAAGTTGGTTATTCTGCTATATGTCTAACAAATACCCATATCACTTTAACATGGGAGACAACAACAACAACAACATCAATAATAATAATAATAATAATAATAATAATAATAAAGCATATGTAATAAATCGCCCTTAATAGCAGGAACTATTTAAAAACGCTGTACAAATAATATTTAATTTATCATTATCAAAAGTAATATATAAATAAAATACTATTAGAGATGCAAACAATAATTATTAGTTATCTATGAACGCAACCTGGAACTGATTTAAAATGTTCAAGAGATGACGCCTTCTAACATATCCATATAAAAGGAAATTATAATAGTCTATACGAGATGTAAGAAGTGCATGGACCACAATTACAAGTGTTTATTGGGTCAAGAATCCTATTAAACAGGGAATGCTCCTAATATGTTAGTAGGCAGCTCGTCTCCTTGATGCGGCACTTTCATATATGTTAATACCTTTGTCAATTAGAACCCGTAGATTGTTTCTGACCCATTAAGGGGTAATTGAAGATTCAGCCATCTGTAATACAGGTAGTGTTATGGCTTTAACCCAATGTTCTTAAGCCAAATATAAAATATTTGTCTTAATATCATTTCATCTTGAGACGCTGAGGTTTCGAGCGACGAAATTGTGATACATTGAAATGGAGTACGCCATCCACATAATGCCTTCATTACCACATTTGTGACTGTGTAATTCCCGTGAGTCTTCTACTTCTACCATCATAGTCAACACCTAATCAACTGGATTAGTAATATCTTGTAGGACTGGACGTTCTTCACCGATAGTGTATCGCATAATCCCATTACTGCAAACGCCAGAATGAACAAAATGAAATGAGAGACGACTAAGCTCTTTGTTCTTTCTTTAAAGGATTGCAGTTTCCTCACATATTTTCCTATCATTCAGGCATGACAGTGGGGATTTGTTTCAGACAAGTCGCGATATCGGTATAGTATGATCATTGTGAAACAAAACTCCCTATAATATACTTGTTCCAAGATCTTTAATACATACATATATATATATATATATATATATATATATATATATTAGTGTTGTAGCTCTCTCTATATCACTATAGCTGCGCCTCCGTGCTCTAGTGGTAGCGGGTTGGATCACAGATCAATACCACATGTGTTCGAATCTCGGCGTTGGCATATCTGAAGGTTGTTTCATCTATTACTTCGCTTCATTACTTTTGGAGGTTGCTCGGCCGATTTAGCCTGATATGTGCACAACAATGGGCGTAACACACCAATCAATATCATCATATTTTTCATTATGAGTGTGTATGTATGTGTGTATATATATATATATATATATATATATATATATATATATATATATTGCAATTCTTGGCAGATAAGTGTAAGTGTGTTTTATTCTTTCTAGTTTGGAAAATAGCACCTTCAAGTATTTAATTAATTTCCTAACCTTCCAGGTTTGTTTCGTTGGAGTTGAAAGAATATCAAATTATATAGAATAAAATAACTTTTGCTTATATAGACTAGATAACTCAGACGTACAGACCATTTGGTAAATATTCAGAAATCGTGATTTTTAAATACTATTTTTCTTCTTCTAAATAATGTGTGATCGTAATTTTTGAAGTAGTTATTTTTATCAGTTACAAATATAGGCGTGATCGATTGGATCAAATGCTAACTGATTAGTTGTATTGTATTGATAAGGGAGCATTTATAATATGACTAAACGTTCATGTAATTTAAGATAATTTATATTCATCCCGTGTACAATATGTTGTTTTGAGATTCTTTTGACCAACACTACTAAGATGACAAGAATACGTATGCGTTTACATTAACATGTCATCACAGAAAATGTTATCCCATCAATATCGAAAGAAATAACGCAAACAAAATTAACATTTAAAACTAAATAATAGGACATCGAAATGAAATCCACATTATTCTAATAGATAATTATATATGACAGAAGGTGAACCAGTCGGAACTTCCAAGGTCACGATGACAGAGTGGCGACTGCCTTTGCTACAACTGATCTGTAGATATCGTGGAAAGCACGACGCGTTTGCCAAGACTGGGCCCATGTGAACAGTGGCCCAACTAAGTGCAGTTATTCCCTATCGGTATAATGTCATACATTGATATGGTCGAGAGAGGTTCTTGCTGCTTATATGAGTGGATGGCAGCCGATGATTACGAGAGCATGATGTAGGAGGCTTCGATGAAGTGATAGCTATATTGCTACATAGATGCTGAGAATCGTTGAGATATCACAATTATTTAGACAGCGGATAGTTAGCTACAGCCTGGTGGGATATTGCGGGTTCTGGCATATCTGATGGCTAGCTACAGAGT
The DNA here is from genome assembly GCA_025642065.1 of Paralvinella palmiformis. Lineage (NCBI taxonomy): Eukaryota > Metazoa > Annelida > Polychaeta > Terebellida > Alvinellidae > Paralvinella > Paralvinella palmiformis. Next base: position 27,822 of record JAODUP010000417.1, on the reverse strand, counting down.
GGTAGGATGTCATCATAAATAGTGTTATATGACGAAATTGGTCAGATATCTTCATTCCGGTATGTCAGTGGGTAAGGATAAGCTGGTAGGGTGTTACGCCTAATTGAATATTAGGATATTTATTGTATCAAATAAAATAGGACTGTTTCAACCGTATTTTATTTTGAGTCAAGACATCTTTGTGTGTTTTAGTAGGGTAAGGCAATATACCGGCACATAGGGTATCGAATCACATCACATCTTTACACCTTTAAGCAATTGTGTTTTTGTGTTTATATATGTGTGTAGTTGAGTGGTTTATAAACAATATGCCGCAGTCAGCCAATTGATAATAACACCAAAACACAGGAAAAGACACCCCAATAGGTAGCCAAGAAATCGGACTCTGCTTAAAGAAATCAACGTTTCTAAGCAAATGTCAACCTCTGTATTCACAAGCCAGCTACAGCCAGCTACAATGTCACAATTCAATCAAAATCAGTAGAATAGGGTGATTGAAATGAATGACAATGATAAACATAATGAGTAATATGATGATGATGATGATGATGATGCTAATGATGAAGGTGATTTAGCTTCTCAGCCAGTTCACATTTATCAATAGCTTCTCAAATGTATGGTAATAATAATCTTTTTCTGAATAACACTACGCCCAGCAATTGCTATTCTTTAGTTATAGGATTGATAACAAAGCCAAACCAAGGCAATTTCTAAGCTTATTATTATTTTGTAGTATGCCCCTTAACGAAAATATGGTTGATTTGATTCTTGACTCTTTTCAATGATTTTTCCAAAAGAAATCTCTGGTAAGATACATGTTTCATAACCAGTGATCTTGTCGGTAAATCTTAAAAAGTAGCAGTTAATGCATTAGTGTGTTAGTAAGATAATATCAGGTTTAGTCCATAGCTTTACTTTGAATGTGTTAATTGTAAATCAACTAAAATGCAGGGGAAATTAACTCAGTATCCAGTTGGCGCTGAAATAAGATTTTAATAGCTTACAATATTAAAATATTTTGTATAACTAACCCGATCAGCTGAACTTTTTAGTATAAACAACATCAATCATTTTCATGTTAGGTTTTAAAATAATGTAATTTATCTTTACAAAATGTTTGAAGGACAGCTTAATATAAATTAATTTCCCAAACTCTTCATTTTTAAATTATTATTATTATTGTTGTTGTTGTTGTTGTTGTTGTTGTTCTTGTCATTAACAAGATCGTCAACATCATCGTTATCTTCTTCTTCATCGTTCCTTGTTCATATTTACCAGCATTACAATCACCATGAGTTTATTTTCTATGACAAAAAGAGCACGTTTCTAATTAAAACTTCTTTTTTAAAACACCGGAAATCCACTATAAAGTATACCATGGAGGGTTAGCGAAATGACTAACTGTTCCTAGGATAGGAAATGAAATTGAATGTGTCACACAGCACCAAGATAAAGCATCGTTTACATGTACAGAATAGTATCCCAATGTTACTGTATTAGGTTTTACTGATGTGGATAAATAGAAAATTAGGAGATCCATAATCGTAAAAATTAAAATTCGAGAAATGGGAAATGCCTAAAATATAGGTTTTTCTTATGGGTTATTAATTCCAAACATATTTGTTATTTATTCGTCACTTAGTCACTACATGCAACGTAATATAATGCTTTTAGAGTAAGCATGTCATGATGAATAGTAGAGACATAGATAAATTATAACTGTAGGACTAATTAATGAAATAATATAATGAAAAACGTTAGAAATGACGCCTCAATAAAGTCATACTGACATTGACATGGGAACAAGCAAATATATAAAGAAATTGGCGAATAATATTGTAACAACCACAATACGCCATGAACAAATAAATACAACAATCACCCTCATTAAAAAATGCACTCTGGTAACCATCAGATAATTTATCTTACATGTTAATTTACGTCCATTTAGATCTGAGTCTTTTATTTTAGTAATTTATTTGGGATAGCACAAACAATTTACTTACTAATATTTAAAAATTATTATGTTCAGTCATGGATATTTTTCTCTTGTGATATGATCAATATTGAACAACACACAATATATTCCTGGTTCTGCCAAAGCAAATCATAAGACTTAAAGTATCTTTATATTTTTCTGCTTCTGCTTTTTATATAACATAAGTGGAAAAACAAAGGAAATTTATGCCTGGAATAAAATCATGTTTCACTCTATTTGTTTGCTTTATATGGCTGACTGGGCTAGGTAGCTTATCTTACATCCAAACCTGACCGCAACACAAAAACAAATTTGTCTTTAAGACATCGATGTTGCTGCATGTACCAATTACAGTGTCAAACGAAAACATGCAATGTAAATATTTGTTATTATCATGTCTTGTAACCAAACATATAATGGGTTTTGAATCCGTAATTTGACAAGTACCAATACCAGGGCAAAATAAGACTTCTTAGTTGTGGGATATATTTATTGAAATAACATCTCGACCGTTTGCCTTCCTATGCTGGCATTAGGAATCTCCAGCACGGCATGTTGTCATTGTGTCATCGGCAGTATTCCTCGGACAACCGTCAACAACGTATTGGCTTCGGCCAATTAATGTCTCAAGTCTCCTATTCTAAGCTACAGTGATACCTGACATACATATATGTTTAATTACCTAATCAAAGGCCAATGTAATGGGTTGTCTTGTATCTAGTAAGCAAACTTTCCGAAAGCTGATTGCTGTGCACTATGAAAAGCGAAGTATAACATAATGCTTGTTTTTTTTTCTGGCATTGGATCCACCGGATAATGTGGATTACCTAGTGTATCACTAAAATAGTACATTGACAGACATGGTAGATGAGCATAAACATTTAAGGTCAAAGGAAATGTCAAGAAGACCAATGCTTCCAAGTTACAATATGAACATACAAGCTGCAGATAGACACAAAAGGTTATGTGAGCTTCTGTGGATCAGGACCAGTTTCATAATAATATGCTCAACTTCAGTAACTTCTAGGTAAAATTACCCTTGCCCCGTTAAATCGTAATATCATAATAAAACGCTCAAAGCATCCAATTGAAAGCAAAGGACTTTTCAGGGTTGTTAGTAAGATATTACATAAAAGTGAAACTGTCCTTCCAAATATCAACAACTTAGATCAACTCAGATATGGCCTATTGTTGTAATAACTTCTTCTGGCAAACAATATTAAATATACATAGTGGGTTCAATTCCAGCGCCTTATCACAAGGTAAGCCATTGATAGAAGAGTCTTGCATGTCCATGGTGGATATATTTGAGCATTTTACAGAGACTGATATCAGATAGCTGCTGAAAGGGTAATCTAATGATTTCTATGGAGTTGACCCTATGCCTACATGGCTTGTAAAAGGTTGTCTGAATGTTATGATAAGGCAAATTCCAAATATAGTTAATAATTCATTATCTCTTGACACACAGCTGTTTATATGATCCAGAATATGAGTTAAAGTGCTCCTCTTCCCTGAAGAATGTAGAATATTGTATTGCTGATATTCGGCTATGGATGACTCAAAATATCTTAAGGCTAAATGATAATAAACCAAATATTATATGTTTGGCATCACCACATTGTGTTATATCCCTAAAGTCACCAGCATTACAGATAGATGAATCTTCGATTTCCCTCAATGGGTTAGTAAAATATCTAGGAGCTGGTTTTGTCCAATATATTAACACATTTAAACATATCACATCATCTTAAAAACATCCACTGTTTAAAAGAATTATTGACACAAGATGCACTTGTAATTATAGTCCATGTCTTTGTCACATCTCGTGTAGACTATTTTAACACCCTATTTTATGGCATATCTGATTGTAACTTTAATTGCTTTGGGCGAATTCAGAATGTTCCAACTCGCATAATGAAAAATAGTAGAAAATGTGATCATGTAACCCCAATTCTTCAAAACCTACATTGGCTATCTGTTTGACAGCGTATCCATTTCAAGATTGTATTAATAACTTATAAATCAATTAATGATGTGGCGCCAGAATACTTGTGTGCACTGGTGTCTTTTAGAAAGTCATCCTGAAAACTCAGGTCATCCAGTCAGATAACATTGCAGGTGCCAGTGTATCGGCTCAAGTCCATTGGTGACTGTGCGCTTAGGTACTATAAATGTGTCGTCTCTTGACAATTTTAAATCTGTTCTAAAAACGCACCTGTTCAAGGTCGATTTCACAGATAAATAATAATTTTAATTTAAATCACTTACAGAGTTGTACAGACCTATTATTTGGGGTATTATTACATTACATGTTATTTTTACTGCCCCTTCGAATTGTTGCTAACTGTTAGGGCGCTTTATTAACTAATCATTATTCTATTATAGTATAGGAAATTTTGTTTCGTGTATAATACACGACATAAAAGTTCACAATCGATTCCCTGTGGTGATATTATATTGACCAAAGTTCCAGCCAGACACAGGTAATTGGTAGAAGGGTAGACAAACCTGGTCTTTCTTTGCTAAACATATGATTATAGAGTCAGAGCACCGATTCAATTATATACTATGAATTCGTTTAATATTTAAAAAATGCTATAAATGGTTTTTTAAATCTGTACGCCAACGATGAAGAGCAAATAGCTTTGAATTTTAGTCTGACATAAGTAGTTTATGAGATGTTAATTGCAATGGCTTCTACAACTTTGCCTCATGTGATACCGTCAATCTAGCGGAGTCTCAAATTTAAAAAACATAATGACTGAGAAATAAACCAGAACTTATGTATTCTTTGAAGTCAAGTCAGTAAAATAATATATATATATATATATATATATATATATATATATATATATATATATATATATATAAATATAGAAGTATCTGAAAAGATACACCCGTGAAACTGGAGACTTTTACACATTATGTAACATAAATCTAATTTGTTTGATTATAAATTAATTATGTTTTGTTTTATATTTCTTGTCTTTTGTTTATAATCTATTATTTTGACGCCATATATTATCGCCCAAGCCAGAGTTAACGCTAAGAAACCGAGTTTTAATTGTGTGTATTAATGATTGAATGTTGCTGACGTTGTACTTGGGTAGCCAACATAATTTCCTTTCTTCTTATGTATTGCACATATTTAGCTCATTAAGTATTCTAAATATGAGTCAATTTACATGGATATTTTATTGCTAATATGCGAGTATCTTCTATGGCATTGGTTCTACAAGATGATAATATTACAACGGAGATGCCAAGATACACACTACTTCATTGGTACAACAAGAATATGATAGGTGCAAAGAGACACACTCAGTATTTTGAGCGGCTGTGGATTAGAACCGGTCTATATGTTCATTATAAAAATGTCAGTAAATTTATCGAAACCTACATTGGCTACCTATTAGACACTGCATCGATTATACATTTTTACTAATAACCACCAATCTAACAATGACATAGATTTTTAATACATGTGTGAAATTGTAGCCATTAGAAATTCGTAGAAAGTCCCTGCAACATTTATCACTAGTCACCATATGACCAAATCATATGGTTATTGCGCGTTTTATGTTGCAGCCCCCACTTTGTGGAATAAGTGATAGGCAAATATTTGAAATGTGTTGACTTATCAAAACTACATATATATATATATATATATATATATATATATATATATATATATATATATATATATATTTTTTATATATATATATATCATCATATCCTGTTAGATTCTCATTTCTGGCTGAGTCGTTTGACAGCATTACACCTCGAGATCGTTCGGTTACAACTGTTATGCTTTATCTAACTGGGGCCGTCATCCAGCAGTAGTGATAAAGCATTGTGCAGTGATTAAATCGATTGGCGACAAAGTAACAATATCACATTTACAATCCGAATCAGACTGGTGTTTATAAAACCTTTTTAAGGAAATTATCCCTCGGCTCTATGTATGGGTTGTGACTAGTGTAGAGTGTAAACTATATCATAATTATTTCTTAAACTAACGCCAACAGTATTAATATACTGTTCATAACGGCTTCGATTCAATTGGCAGGCATTATTGAGACTAAAATGTGGCATCATCATCATCAAAGTTCATCACTCATTCGTTATATACGACACCAAAATATTCCATTCCGAATATACTTACTCTTTATCAATCAACACTTATTTACATGTCATTCCTGGCCAATAAAACGTAAATAAATATTGTCTAATTCATATCATTATGTGATTAATATTCCATGTGCTAATTTGACATTAACTTACATGTTGACAGCTATGTGACATCATTAAAAATATTGCCTTTGGGTATAAAATACTTTTCGTTTTCATTGAAAATACTGAACGTAATTATATCTAGTCCTCAAGTTTATTCAAAGATAGCATAGTGTGCTAGATAGACAAATAGATAACAATATATGATTTATAATAAGAATTAGATTAACAGATTGACTAATAAAGTGAAGTGCAAACCTGGTATTTTAATCAACCTGCATGCCAAGGAAGAGACAAGTAAGGACATAGGTTAGATAAACATAGAAATATAGAGTAATCGTAACATTAATGATCCAACACAGACGATCATATTATCTACTATGCTAATAATTGGAGACAACTGTCCCCAATGTATCTGCATTTTGAAACTTTAATACTCTTATATAAAAATATAGACCTCGTATTGAGAACACAAAGCAAAGATGAACACAAGGTTTGAACGAAAGATAACTACTCTCTACAATGTGATTACTATTCAAGACCGCCAACCAACACCTGCTAGATGGATTGATAGACAATTAAAAATGGGAATCTTCTACTTACATTATAGCACAAAGTTAACGATAAGTTATAATTCTATCATAAATCTCACTTTGCATCTCAGTAAAAATATGTAAATGGGAGGCAGTCGCCGATTAATTATACTAATTTGTTTCCTTTTGTATGTAACTTAATCTCAGTTTGTATGTTCCCGAAACTTGAGGGGATGGTTGTCTAATAGCAAAAGTGTTAACAATGGTTCCCCACTCTATAGGTTAGTAAGAACGGCAATGATTCATCATATATGTTGATATCAGTTAGTCGTGCGACTTATTGGCCCAGATTGATAATACATCTAGTTCATTATATCACCGTAAAAGACTAAAGTTGCAAGTAGCATAAGAAGATCCACATACAATACAAGGAATATTCCTAGCTGACGTTCATGTTTCTTCTTCAACTTAGGTGAAATATTATTGAAGGGCATTACTCAAATTGCAATCATCTAACAAAATGCAACAATTGAACGCATCTAATCTACAAATATAGATATATTTAATCAGGAGACTGTACGTATGGCTTTGTGACAACCTTTAAAGTGTCGAGTGGTGTGGATTAGCATGTTTACGCTCTTCATAACTCATCATATTTGTGCCTTTTATATTTATGCTTTCCTCGTTTAAATAAATCACTATCCAGTACTAAGCATACATTTTCTTAAAGCTGATATTAAATGGGACAACAACAGAATGCAAGCCAGTAAAATAAGCATAATAGCGCGGAGTCATTCCCTTTGAGAAACTGACTTATGATTAAAAAGTTAATATCATCACATTAATCGGTAATTAAAATCTACAGATATAATGTTTCATAAAGTGGACGGGCTAATCTTGAGTCGTATAGTACAAACTGGACATAACTGGACCTAGGAAAGATAATTCTATTCCCACATACAACCAAGGTGAATTTTATACACCAACTAAAGCTGTTATATAAAACACACCAACCGCGCGAGCTGTGTCCAATGCCACCGCTCGAGATGCCATGCAGTGTTTCTATTCCTGAGTCAGGAGTACATGCTTTAAGAGCGTACTGTGTCTGCTACAGTCATTTAAATGCTGGATAACCAGGCCAAACATCTGAACGGCGTCCCTCCAAGGACGCAAATAGTGCACGGAATATACAGCTCTAGATCAACTTTTCTTAGAACGCATGGACCTGGAAACATACAGTCTCCAAGCACAGAAAAGGGAACATCTTAACCGCAGCATAATATGCCTTGTGATATTTGCTGGAGGGTCAAATACCTCATAAGCATACAAATCCAATAAAGTTTATGACCTACTCGTCACTAACCCTCTATATATCAAATATTACAAAATTGGTAAAAAGAAAACACGAACCTCAATCTCTGGCACGGGCAATGTGTGTTTTAGCTGTGTATAATAAGGCACAGGCACAGAGAATCTCGAACCGTGAATTCAAACTCTGGACGTTTCTTCAGGGGACTGAATCCAGAGTGGCGACTTTTCTTGCTGAGACATGTGTAATGTCTCACCAGTCCCTAAGTCGCCAAGCAAAAACAAAAAGCGAATCACCTACAGCCGTGGAGTTTGGGTGTAAAACACCCAAGTCAGATCATGGCAGTAGTGAGAATGTTTAGATTAATTATCTAAGCAGTCCTATTTATAGCTATTTTTCAATTGCTGTATCTTTCTTCAAAGCAATACTATATAAATCATATAACCCAATTGTTACCGTCTTCAAAGATCAGTTTTTACAACGGGCAGGCGTCATGAAGCGACTACTATTAAAACTCTTTAGCTTAATTGCTATTAAAAGACTGACATCTGCGTTGAAGCAGACCGTAATAGCGCGTCATAGCTTCCGTACTGTTTGAACTATGCTATCATTTTCAAAACTGACCTAACGTCTGCTATTGTAGTTCACACATGTTATTTATGACAAGCAGATTAGGGCTAATCTTGAATGGTACTTCAACTCAGGACGGACTCACTGAAGTGATTTAACTAAAATAAAAATAAAGTATTTATACTGCACAATGGATTATTACTGGACTAGAACGAAATATCGTCTCAGATCTGAGTAAATACTATGATTTACTCGAACCTAATAGCTAATCCTCATACGTTTCCGTTCATTACTAAGTGAATGTTCATTCACGCCTAATTTAGCGTCCCTAAATATATGCAGTTAGGTGTGGTGGGATCTAAATTAAAGCACCTATCCACTTGATCTATTTGACCCAAGGTCACGAACAGCGGATTTCAGGCAGATCTCGGATACCGCAAATGACATGTCGGGATAATAATAGCTATACATTTAACAAATTTCCTATATTAGTGTAACCTAATTACTCATAATATGGGAAAAACTCATGGAGATGCCTGCCAGAATCTCTCTGTGTGTGTCTGTCTGTATGTGTCTGCGTGTGTGTGTGTGCGTGCGTGTGCGTGTGTGTGTGTCTGTCTGGGTGTGTGTGTATGTGTGTTATGTCTGTTTGTGTGTTGGTGTGTGTGTGCGTGATTGTTTTGTGTGCAAGTATATCTATCTGTATTTGTCTGTGTGTGCTGAGCACACGCGCACCTTCTTATGAAATACTTTATTTTAAATAAAGGAAGATCATTCACTTGATTTCATATGTATCACACATCCGTATCGAATCAGTATCGGGGCAGCGTTGCTGAATATTTCACTTCGACCCTTATCAGTATCTTATAGATATACTATATACAGGTTATTATGCCGATCTTTTGCCAGTATCAATGAATATGGTGTGAAATGCCAACAGTGTGTGCAAGGCTTTGTGTAATGCGACATTAACCAATTTTGCTAGCTTTACTTCACTCTGTAGTGAAGACTGTAATTATGATTTCCTGTGCAAACAACAACTTTTAATGATTTTGTATTCCCTTAGTTTCTAACATGGTTAGATGCACCTCTTTCTATAATATATACTTGCCTAGAGACAGGATCAGTCGCTTAAATTGTTGTAGTTACTGATATTATTTGTGACTTTTAAAGCAGTTGGTTTACTGCACGATTTACGAATTTCTGATTGTAAATATAACAAACTAATTTAATGCTATTCTTTAATACGTTTTCTTGTTTATAATGGATTGACTTGTTCACCAGATATTTTTTAAAGGCCATGTTATTGCTATATTCAATCCACTTAAACTTGACCCTTCAATGCGTGATTGGATGAGACAGGGCAAGACTAAGTGAATAATTGAATGAGTGAGAGGCTGAGTGTGTGACTGATTGAGAAAGTCACTGATTGAATGAAAGTTTATCCCGGTTTGAGTATTATCGGGTGGGATATAACTTGGTGGATATTTTGTATTGATAGTTACAATATTCCAGGGAGACGACTTCTTTGTTATATTTGAATAGTAATAAACCATAAATATGTTACAGATTGTTAAACAACAATAATAATAATAATAATAATAATACTTATTACTATTATTATCTGTAGTAGTGTACAACGGCTCGTTGTGGCCACGCCTGAACGACGGTCGGTGCCTATACTGCGCCATATTCTATGGTCCCAAACATCAGCCCATTTAAAACGATGCTAATTATGTTGCCAATAGGGGCCACGCTCTATTGCACATTACCGCCAACACTTGAAGTCCCAAATGCTAATCGAGGCCCTTAATAACGGCCAATCAGCATATAAAACTGACCACCCGAGGCCAATCTCAATTTTACCTGACCGCAGTAATTCACACATGGTGATAATTAGTTTCGAGGAGACATAGGGAAACTCACAAACTGTTCTTTAAGTTAGTTTTGATTATCAGTGTGCCTCACCATGACATTACATTTGTTTGTGACAGTTCTATATAACAGTTAAAATAAACAGTTTGTGCTCACTGACTCTTGTTTAATTACGTGCATAGACACAGAAACGTTCCGCTCACTTTCTGTATAAATGCTACCACATTTTGTGAAATGGAATCATATCATTTTAGATATTTAGTGGAGAATTTTAAATACATTTTAACCAAATCCTATTTCGCCCATCATCATAATGACAGACGTGTATGCCAGGTGGATGTGCCTAATAGGCGGCAGCCAGGGGTCTCTACCCGAAACTTCAACAAACATACAATACAATTACAAATACTAAATCTTTGAAAATGACTAAAAAAAACGAAATGCACTTTCGCTCAAACAAAAATAGACCTTTTGAACAATAGTGATGGTAAAAGCAGCAGGCAACTTGCCGAAGCGTACGGTGTTGGTTGTACTCAGATATAAAATATCCTGAAAAAAAGCATGAAATTATGGAAACATTTTAAGATAACGGTAGCTCAAGCCGTAAACGACAATGTGTCTCCATGGCTAATACTCACATAAACGAAATGCGCTGCGATCGCTAAGCAGCTAAACGTTGTAGATTTTAAGGCTTCTACTGGTAGGCTTAGTAGCTTCTAAGCTAGGGATACATACCGCGTGATATTTACAACATGGATGAGATGGGTGTTTTCTATCGTCATTTGCCGGACCGAACTCTGGGTAGTCGTGGTCAAGACTGCAAAGGCGGGAAAAAGTCAAAAAATCAATGAAGCTAAATTTGGGTTGTCTTGTATTGCGGCCAGTCCTCAATTAGGGCCACAAATCACTGGTCCCAATCTTTACCGTACTACAGACGTTGTAATATAGTAGTAGTAGTAGTAGTGTTATAATTGGTATAATGATGATGATGTTGATAATCATCATCATTATCATCATCATAATCATCATCATTATCAACTACATGTTCTTAACATACACATAAAGGGCGTTAAGTGGTCCATGCCTTAAACATTTTGCAAACATTCTTCGCTATTTGTAAAGCATTAATAACGCCTTATTTAAAATAATTATATTTATTGTAGGAGTCAATAATATGACACCTGTTTTAGCGGATACACATTATCCCACGTCGACTTAGGACTCTTCATCAGCTGTACATTGTCTGTTTCCTTACACGTTCGATATCCGTGCCATCTTCGTGTTAGAACACTATAAGCTCATAACTCAAACAACAGACTCAAAAGCAAAACGCCAAAAATTATTTCATTGTTAGACTTATAATGTGTAATACCCGCAACTAAGTAATAAGCCTCCCATCGGCCGAGAAATGTTTATCTAAACGTTCATTGTACTGTGATATTTATTCGCTACCATTACCATACTGCCTGAGTACTCACCCACTAAGTCTACTTCACCAATTCTCACATTTTCTACCAACAATTTCAACTCTATTTTGTTGTTACTCAGCCTTAAGCATTCCAACCCTACCAACGTTTTCCCCCTACGAGTTCATCATGCAGCGTGTTGATAACAATGTTAGAAATTGGGGGGGGGAGAAATATAACCAACACAGGCTGTCTTCCCACTACCCCCGTAGATATTCAGCGAATCATTAACTTTGGAATTCATTAAAATGATAGGAAAAGCAGTAAACAAATATGCTAACAAGTAACCAGTACAAGTAACTGTGTTCTGGGAAATTGAAGAATAATAATACATGTGCACAACAACGTAACACCCACCACAAAGTCAAGGGACAAATAATTGAAGAACAACAAGGACGAGGAAATGATACATTCAACGACAAATTATCCCGTGTCGTAGCAGTCATTACAACATGAATTTCCACATTTATCCACACCAGCATAACGGTCCAGAAATACGGACTTGATGGCCCTTTTAATGCATGATCGCGTTGTATTATAAACAACAGCAACTCGAGCTCATGTAAATCAAATACCTTCAATATCATTGACTGTTTGAAAAGCGGATCGGTGTGACTATTGTATTTTTTAATATGAATTACTCGCAAAGCGCGCTTTTGTAAGAGGTGGGTTTTGTTTAATATATCATGTTTCGCATTTTCCCATGCAAGAATTCCGTAAACAATATGTGAATTTATCAGTGAGAAGTAAAGTGTTCTCAAACTTTTCTTGGGAAGGAACACTTTGGATTGTTTCATAGCAAATATAGATCGAAATATTTCACTATTTATGTATTTTAAATTGCTAAAATAATATTTTCGACTATAATCCCTTGTTCCTTCAATAATGCAATTCAGTAACGTAATCCATGTATGTTCACGAACGATATTCCAACAGATTTCAATACGAAGACTTCACTTATCCATTAAGACTTTGTCATTCTTGGAGAGCAATATACACACACGTTCTCAGCTAGGTGGCGCCATAATTTCTGAGTAATAGTACTGATATAATATACACTACCGTTTTTTCGGTACCCCAGACCAACTAAACAATCGTCATGTCAAAAACAATATCGGAAACAAAGTAGTCGTTGTTAGCCCCAGTAGCAGTGACTCACTAAATGGAGTTTTTCTGTATGGGTATGATGTCACACATTGTCATAGCCGAGAAGACAACTTGCTGCTACCATTAGAAGATGGCAGGTAATGATAAAACTGAGTTGTTAGAGAAACTTAGATTAAGTTGCAGCCTCCCAGACAATGATCATTATAACCTGAAAGGCTTGTCAGATACTACTATTACTGAGATAAGGGAGGGTTAGGCATAGCCTTGTGGGATGTCGCCATTACTGGGATAGTGTAGTGTTATATGCAGACTGGTCGCACATCGTTATTACTGATAAATGGCAAGGTTGGCTAAAGGCTTGAGGAATATCGTCAGTACAGACTTATTTCATCATTAGCAACAATGTGCTGGAATATCGCCATTATTGGAATGTTAGAAGACAAGGTACAGGCTGGTGTGATATTGCCTTTACTAGTATCTTGCAGGATTAGACATAGAGCAGTGGGATAGCATTATTTCTGATAATTGAGAATTTGAAAGGCAGGTGGTATAGTTTAATTACTGAAATATGTGCTGATTGGCTATAATACAGTGATACATGGTGATCATTAGGATATACCATTATGAGGTATAGTTTAAAGGAAAGTGAATGGCGCCTTTCCGCAAAATTGAATTGTTAGGTAGATACTGTTCTTGCAAATTGCATTACAGGTTAGAATACGTAGGAACATTTCACATACATTTTTGATAAAGGAATATTTCAGTAAAGAATGGTTGTTGTTTGTCATGATGCATTTATTCAAGACATAATATATCTCAATTACATGTTACAGTAATTAATACCGGCCATAATATATTTGATCAACATAAATTAGTTGGCTAAGTAAGTGAAAACAGATGTCAAGTTTATGATAATGTGTCATATAATTTACATTCAAATATTTCATTAATGTTATACCTATGGTCTTGTGTTATGATTATTAACGATTGAGGTAACTTCAATAGTAGAGATAGACACAAAATGGACATAATATAGTCATTTGGATATTTGTTTTTATAGCAAAGCGTTGACAAACATGTACACAAATCTGACATTAGACAAACATAACGAACAAGACCAACACAAAAAGATCATCCCAAGCACACATACACACGTGCGCTAACGCACACGAATATATACACACACACACAAACACACGTAAACGCACACGGACATTGCCCTGCATAATATAGATTTTATGCTGATGTACATTGGATGGGAAAGCTTAGAAAGTCCTTATTCTCTCACAGTAAATATGTCGTTTATATTAATTCTACTTAGATGATCATATCCACCGTAACAATACGACCCATGGAACAGCATAACAGCTCGAAATATACGTCCATCTAATGCGACACTAAACCCTTGTGTATACGTTATTTCCTTGTGAATAATTTTACAAAACAACTTCATAACTTGGAACAATGGCAGCGCGATATAAATGGTGATTTATACTGATGTCTTTTCATAAGAAATATTCTATTATAGACCAGTCGGCATTTTGCGGATTAAAATGGGCTCAAACACAGCTGAATTGATCTTACTTATTAACCTAATTTCGCTAGAAATCGATATTCATGAATTTGACATAACACTATTTTGCATGGCTGTTAATAATCCCCAAAGCTAAATTACAATAAAGTGTAACCGTTTTATCGTTAGACTAAGTTGGTCAACTTTATTGTTGGATATGCCCAAATATGGCAGAAACCTAATGATGCTTAAAGGTTATTTGGTAGAGATTTAATTTACCTAATTACCGGTCGTACTACCATATGCCTATATCTCCCCGACACAAATGGATATCACGGTGTAAATCCCACGCAGTCTAATGATTTTGAAATGTTTTCCTTACGAATCTCTCTCGGACATTTGTCCAGGTAACTAAATGCTTATTTCGTCAATAATCCTACCTACTAGCATTATTTACCGCGTGTTTTAGCAAAAGAATGAATGTTCTGTTATATTTTCAACCCTAAATGTATCCAAGATACAGTTTAGCACCAGCTGGTCCAACCCAATAACTGGTGCATGTTAGAGCTTAATGGTAAAGAGATGAAAAACCTGTGTTGATATATATTTTTTAGCAGTCTGAGCTAATATGTCATGTTTCAGTCAGGACTAATCACTCATCATCTTAGGGTTGTGGCTTGTATTACTGAACACAGAAAACCTATGCAAATAACTGTATCCTGTGAATAATGACACTGCCAACAGGTTATAAATGATATGGGTAGAAGATATAAATACCATGTAAACACTTGCGACAGGATTTTTAGGATATAAGAATAACAAATATCTTATCGGTCCAAACGTATTTTCACAAATGTTTTTTTATTAATGCAACGGAAGAGACACCCAATCTACATATACAGTCTAACTGTAGTCAAAAATAAATTGAATAAAATAAGAGAGGCTGTATTCGTTGTTAACTCGAGGGAAGGCACCATTCTCAAGAGTATAATGGCGTGTAGACCATGTTGTATCCTAATATCAAAAAAGGGCGTAAAGACACCGTTATATCATCTCTAACAACATTACATAAAAACACATACACACTCATACATGCGCCCGCACATATACACACGCACACACACACACACGCATACATACATACATACATATACATACATACATTCATACATGCCTGCAGACATACATACAAATATACATACATACATACATACATACATACATACATACATACAAATATAGGTACATACATACATATATACATACATGCATGCATGCATGATTACCCACATACATAACTACATACATACATAACTACAGCAACAGACGCACACATTGAATACAGGCCACGCACACAAGTAGATAGATATATTAATATATAGATTGAAACAACTATAGACAAACAGACAGACAGACAGACAAACAGACAGACAGACAGACAGACAGATAATATATATATATATATATATATATATAGATAGATAGATAGATAGATAGATAGATAGATATATAGATATAGAGATAGATAAAGATAGATAGATAGATATATAAAAAGATTTATATATATATATATATATATATATATATATATATATATATATATATATATATATATATATATATATATATATACATAGATTGTGAAGCTGAGCATTAGTTGTAGTATCAGTGTATAACATAGTTCAGAAAATTCTCTCTCCTCTCTCTCTCTCTTTATATATATATATATATATATATATATATATATATATATATATATATATATATATATATATATATATATATAATGCTATCTCTCCCTCTCTCTCTCTCTGTCTCTCTTTCTATCTCCTGTTCGCTTTCTCCCTCTGTCTATCTTTATCTTTATATAAATACATATGTATATGCCGTTTTATTAAAATTAATTAAGACTTTATATTCCAAAGCATTTTTAATTGCATAGTTTCTGTAAACTGATTATATGATGTAAAATAAATTGAGCGGCATTACCTCATGCTAGAATACCATATGATAAGTGAGAATTAATAATTGAATAATACAGGGCTTTGAGACATTTATATTGTAGTACATGCTTCACTTGTTTGATGGCGAAGAGAGCATTTGAAATCGTGTTGTTAAGTTTGGTTAGGTGATATATACCAGGTGGGGTTTTCATCGATTTATATTCCTAAAACTCTTAATGACCATTACATCTATGACATTACCAATTCAATTGATTTTATATTTTGTATAAAAATATCATGGCCAGTTAGGTCACAGCGCATATGTTTAGGAAGTATTATGATATAGTTAGTTATACCAGCATTTAATAACAATTTGTTTGTACAAAACCAGTCAAATAACTTGTTTATCTGAATAGTATAATTATGGTATAATTGTTTTAAATTAGAGGTGGGTGAATATATTGTGGTATCATCTGCAAAATTAGAAAAATTGTTAAACTACAGGAATTATATATATATATATATATATATATATATATATATATATATATATCATTAACATAAATTAGATATAAAAAATGGCCCTATAATTGACAACTGTAGAATATCACATTCAATCTCAACACTACTTGATGTAAAGCGGTCCAGTTCAACAAATCGAGTTTTTGAACCATGGATTGGCAATACCACGGATGCCATAATAATTTGGTTTACCTAGTAATAGGTCATGGTTAACTACACCGAAAGATTTAGATAAGTCACAAGTGGGTGCACAGTAGGGTGTTTGTTTCGAAAGCCATATTGGTGTTTATAGAATGGGGATTTAGTAGTAAAGAATGGTGAAATTGTATTATACATTAATTTATCGATTAATTGGGAAAATGCTTGCAATAATCTAATGGGTCTATATTTTTAGCAGAGATTGGTCGGATGATTTATGTATGGGTTTTACTTTGGCAATTTTCATTTGTTTAGGTACTGCCGGTGTCAAATTATCTGTTTGTGATATGCTTAATGGGCGTTCAACAGTATGTTCAATAGCAATGTTTAGTAATTTAGGGGATATATTACCATGTCCACAACTCAACTTTGGTGTAAATTTAGTGGCGACCGATATGACATCAGGTGGTGACACTGGTTCGATAAACACACTGTCAACTACTAGATTAGACATGTATGATGAAAAACATTTATTTGAATTTAGATCGTTATAGCTCGTCATGACCTCTATTTTGGAAAAGTAATTGTTAAAACTCTTCAGCTGCTTCCTGTTTGTCGGTGATCCACAAGTTATTAATGGTAAAACTATTAGGGTAGCTAGACTTGTCATTTAGTTTACCAATGGCTTGTTTTAGTATTGGCCAGGTCTTATTAATATTAAATTTATTTTCAATATGGATATTTTTATCATAAATTATTTTCATTTTGTGCTTTAGTGTGTTTTACATATTATTATATCTTTTATGTGTTTTAATATTATACTCAGTAGGCTTTGATGTTTTTTTACATAATAGTTTTGCCTTTTTCTTGGCTGATGTTACCAGTTCCCTGTTTATTAACTTACACCTAGGCTTTATGTAACAGAGTGGAAAGCACTTGTCAAAAATATTTAGGCATACCCGTAAAAAGGTTATTGTATGATTAATTTGGGCAAGTGCTTTCCAGGATATCTCTAAAATGTGAATGGTCAAGGTTTGTTTTAAATAAATTGATGTTATTGGCAGAACATAATCTATGTTAGAGACACTAGTTTTATATTGGACTGCTTTGGCTGAAATAAGGTGAAAAATGCCAAAATGGTATTCCACGTCTGAGATAATTATGCCAGAATGACTTCAGGATGTAATATTTTTAGTATAATTATGGTCGGTCAAAGTGTCAGAAGAAGCAGTTATCCACGTTGGTTTAACTATTACTGGAAGATGTCCATTGCAGAATAATACTATGTTGATATGTCCCTGTTTTCGGGTGGGTTTCAAATTTGAGCAAATCTATGTTTATGTCCCACATTATAATACATTGCTTCTCTTCTTTATTTATAATATGCCTAATTTCACATAATGTGGATTCTAAAATATCAATGTCAGCGTGAAGTTCCGTGTTCGGTCTTTATATTATCCAAACTATTTAATTTTAAGTTGATTGATTTAAAATTAAACAAATATATACCCACGCAACCTCTCGGACTATCATCTTGACAACTGGATAACAAATTATGATATCCTGGTAAGTTTAGTCGCATATCTCCTGATACATCTTTCACTGATAGCAATAAATCAAACATAAACGTATCACTTCGTAAGTCACACACCAAAGACCTGAACGCTTCCCAGTTGGCTGAAAGTCCACGACAGTGTAGATGAAAAAAATGACGATGAGGTGGGTATATCTTGATTTATCATTCTTCTAAATTCATCAGGTTCAAATTAATTGCATACGTGGCTACCAGAGTGAAACGGAGCATCTTTGTACATAAGCTCAGTATTGTAATCTTGGTAGAGTGATACCAAATCACGTTCGGTCCCTGCCCTTATCTTGTCAAACATAACAGCGCCTACAAATATACAATATGGTTATACCCGGACCAGAACCCCCCCCCCTTGCAGCCAAGACAATAACACGTACACAAATCAATATGAATTAACATATAACATAATAACGGATAGGATAAACTAAATCGACGAAACGACAACATCGTAATCCTCCAAGTGAAAACTAATAAATTGCCGGAAATAAGCTTGAATAATATTTGATAAGTAGCTCCGCAAAATACAGATATATAGAACTACTGATAACCAAAATATGTTATTTCGTGCTCATAGAAATAACATTTGATAGAAACAGTGGTAAATCTAGTATTTGTAACATTTGGCCAACTACATAAAAGGTTAAGTAGTAGTTATCAGTGTGTTATGCAAACCTGTATAAATTAAGCTGCACCAGGTGTTTAAATAATTTGTCACGTAAAATAGGTCCATGTTTGATTTATTAACAACGATACAGTCAAATCCTGCTAACCATGATGCAAACAAATATAAAAATAGCATACTCCTAGAAACTAATATACACTTCAATATTCATATCTGCTAAAGTAAATTGGTCACGACCTTCAATTTATTAGTTCATCGATAAGTTGTTATTATTAAGTCAATTAACTTCAGCAAAATAAATTTACTTTGAGAAAATTCCGGAGTACTAATTAAATAATTAATAGACTCTTGCTAAATTTAATTTCGTAAGAATTTGGCAAGCTGTTCATTTAAAATGTTAACAGGAATGCAAAAGACTCTCAAGGACAGGCCTGTGTATATCATCTTGTAAACACAATTTCCATATATAATTATAGTAATAATAATTTTTGTATTGCTTTCACTAGCTTCGGGGCACTTAAAATATAAAACAAAATAAAAACCTATTCCAAGTACATTAAAACGGGTTTATTAATTATACAATTATAATTTAAATAAGTAGATTTTAAGATCCTTAGAAAATATGTCTTTAGTTCCTGCAAGTTTAATATTTTTCAACTTATTCAACAGCCTGTGAGCTGATGCTTGGAAAAATATCGCTCCATACATTGTTGTGTGGCGTTTTTAGGTATTGTTAAAAGTGAAAAAGACTCAGAACGCAGTAACCTTACTCCTTTGTAAGTGATGTTTTGTTATAATCTTGTTATAATCCCTTAATCAATAATGCTGGATCTATTTTAGTTTAGTAATTTGCACTATCGGATATTGGCTTAACATCTGATGTTATTGATTATAGATCAAAAAGATCGGGAAGGTAAGGTCTTTAATTTACACCTCAGTACACCTAGCTGCACATGATTAGGGAAGTCAAAGTATGCATGGATAAGCCTTCACTAAGTGATTATAGTAATAACAATAATGCATGTTTAATAAAGTGCCCTTACTAGCAGGAGCCATTTAAATGCGCAATAGAATGATAACGATGGATCTACATTCATTGCAGTTAGCTGTTAGGTTTTAACGTGGTCATTTGGTTAGTTAGATAAGTAAGCCTAGTATTAGCCACATTAGTATATCACATGGTCAACTTGATGCTGCTGTAAATGGTATTGAACCAATTATTTATTTCCACATATATGCGTTTCGGTTGACATTTCAAGTTAGTTGCTTAACTTTGCCAGCTGCAATAGTGAAATTTGATATGTTTAAGCTGTAATGGAAATACATCCAGTTACCCCGAAATAAAATTAATTTGGTGCTTATTATTTAGTAGAAAGACGTCCAATTGTCATTTTATAACTTGATCAAGCTCTTTCGGGGAGGACTGTTATGAGCAAAGGTTTAGGGTAAGATGAAGTGAAAATTAAAAGATAATGATGATGATTATGGTGATGATTGATGGTTTACGGGCACTTTTGGGCACATCAAAGGCTAAATGGGCCGAGCAACCTCCAAATGTAATGGAGCGAAGTCAAAGATAAACACTCTTCAGATATGCCCACGCCGAGATTTGAACTCAGGTGGTAATGATCTGTGATCCAACGCGCTACTAATTATACCACAGAGGTGCCCAAATTACATGTACATATATGGTAGAGTAGATTATCACTTGCATATGTTTTAGCTAATAAGGTAATACCAAAAGGGGAAACATATTCAAAGTTTGTATGATGTTGACCCACTTGTCGATGCCATGCTACTTTTCAGAATATAAATTTTTTTTTTTTTTTTTTTTTTTAAAAAAAAAAAAAAAAAAAAAATTTTAAAACTATTTTTTGTTTTTAACCTTTTTTTTCTTTTTACAAATTTTAAAACAAATTTTTTGGAAAATTTAAAATTTTTTACTAATAAATGAAATTCTTTTTAATTCAAAATTTAAAAATTTTGCAAATTTGTGTGTTTATATCTCAAATACTAATTTGATCAATAATGATTTCTAATTTGCTCTGATTTATTTTAAGTCGTAGTCTTTACTAATTTATGGTCAAAGATGTATTTGGAAATTTTAATTTCTATCTACTCCAATTAATTTTCGTTGAAAAAAATGCCTAATTTTAATTAAAAAATAATTTTTAAATTAAATATTTTTGAAACTTTTTAGCCAATCATAGGGGTTTTACTTTTTTCGGTTTAAGGCTTAAAACCCAATTTAAATTTCCCATTTTTTTTTTCAACCCAAAAACTAAAATCATTAAAAAAAAAACCAAACCCCAAAAAATTTTGTAAACTTGATTAACAAAACCAACCAAAAAAAAATTCAAATTCGGGAAAAAATTATGTAAAAAATTTTTGGAAAAAATATCTAGCATATCATGTATTATCCAAGACTTCAACGATATTATGAGACTGTCAATTCAGAACTTAAGTGTGGCCAGCACGCGTTTGGTTATGCTCGCATAGGCTTCATCTTAGCTTTATTAAATACCATTCAAGTATAATTTACTGACACATCAAGACTTTTACAAACACATTCTGGAGTGAAGCATTTACTTCTGAATTTTCAGTAAACAAGATGAAGTAAAAGCTTTAATCCAAAAGAATGCATTACATTATATGCAGTTGGAATTTCCCTGGTACTTAGATTATTGTGCATTTCTTAGCTTTGCTAACGATCCATACCATTTATTTCAGTTTTCATCCATGCCTTCCCATTTGCGTATGTTCTTGTATAAGAGGATTCAACAGTCTGAATATTACACACAACAAATACTGCGGCACCAGAACAGAGGGTTATGCTGCATTTCTGCTCAGCTGTGACTTTGATCTAATGTAAGGAATTGCATTACATAAAATCTACAACCTACGTAGATGAATCTAATTCAGGTATGTCCAATACAATAGTTGGACCAACTGCATATGGCTGCCATAGATCTGTAGACTGATAGACATGGGACAAACATTTCTTTGATGATTACCATCTAGATGAACATCCATTTGAGATAGTGGATGACGGATTTCGTATTACCAAATTAAAATAATAATCATAAGCAAGTGACTTGTAAAATTAACTAAGCGAACCTTGGAGTGTTGCGAAAATTGATAAGATAATTGCTTTCTTTCGAAATTACGTTTTCAGAATAGTTAATTATAATTTATTTCATGATTTGAAATGATTTATCATAGTTTGCATTATATTTGTCTTTTCAACTTGTATTAATAGGATTAGGTCATTTATGCCGAAAACAAATAACTGTAGAAGATACCTATATATTAATTTATCTATGAATCAGAATAAGTGTTACGTACTATAAACCATAGTCCTCATTGTAGAATATTATGAAAATGTATCTCTTTGTTAAATATTTCTTTATGATATAATACGATAAATAGGATGGCAAGAAATGCAATGAACATAAACATAAACAAAACCTTTAATCGGATAAATATCAACAAGTATGTTGTGGTATGAAAAGAGCAAGAACTTTTAAAAGGCAACGCGCAAAATATAAAATACATGTTTGTAGGCAAAACTAAAGAGTTTGTCTTTCTTAATGTGATTTAGCCACATCAAGAAATTTAATACAATCACTAGAAGCTATCACTGCACAACACTGCGAAACAAAATTGCATCGCATCCGAGAAAATGAGCAATTATTTCCTAATATCACTAGTGAATCACTAGTGTATTAGTTCTTTACTCGATTGAAACAACTGTCAACAGTAATATTTAGCAGAAACAAAATAATAAACACAATAAAATGGAAATTGGTGAAGAGTGGAACGCTATCCGGCATCAATATTCAATGTTACGCAACGAGAGCAAAGCCATTTAGATGAAAACAATTACTGATGTTCCATCACTCTGAGGCGTTCACTAAAACCCATAAGCCAAAAAAATCGATTGGTAAGCCGGTTATATACTGGTGACTCTTTAAGGACAACCAGTTACTAAAAAGAATGACAGAACTCGAAAAGTATTCCATTATCCAGAACACTGGTGAATGGGGTTTGCTTGGAGCTGTTTATCGTGCCTGGCGACACAATGGAAATCATTGCTAAAACTGGGACGTCGCAAAAGATGTATCCAATAAGAGATGACCTTCGTTAACAGACATACGACTGGAATCACGTAGTCTTCTGTGGTGAGGCTCCATTCGAGCTTCGTCAACATGGTGTTCTTATCTGAGTACGTATGCGAGTAGAGGAACTGCTAGTTCAAGTTCGAATATACTCCAAGGGTACAAGCAGGTGATAGATGTGGTCTTAGTTAGTGTTGAACCTTTAGGCTTAAACATAAATCTGGATCAGCACCATTACATTCGTATCCTGGATAACACGATTCCTCCATTTTTTTTAAAGCAGGCTACCATCACAAGTTCATTTACAAGAATTATAATGAACCATTACATAACTTTATGGAAAACATTACTCGTTGAATAAAAAACTTTGCACGCCGAATCTGCTCATTCTTGGAAAATAGGCTTCAATCAATAAAAAATATTATTTTTCAGGATCATATCTTTATATTGTGGAGTTTCTCAAGGCTCCGACCTTGTTCAGCTGCTGTTTACTCTGTACATCAAACCTCTTAGCTCTCGTTTTCACTGCCACAAATTACACTATTAGGCAGACATATAGTGTTCTGTTACATAGCTTGTTCCCAGGGTTAAAACATTCTAGGACTCGGGGTTTATTTTTTCAATTGCTGACCCTACTCTTTGGAACCCATTCCTTGAATGTGCTAGTTATTTAACTAACATAGACTTGTTCAGTCATCATTTGCAAACTCATATTTTCAGACTTACTTATCCTTCCTAGGTTTCCTAAGTTTCCTCTTCATTCGTTTATTTGTTGATGAATTTTGCATTGTGCTTCGAATATCAGATTGCCTAACCCTATGCTTAGTGCCCCCCTGAGTTCATTTGTTTTAGAGAATAATGGCGCTATAGAAGTATTTCATTATTTATTATTATTATTATTATTATTATTATTATTATTGTTTTTATTATTATTATTATTATTTTTATTATTATTATTTTTATTTTTTTTTAAATAATTATTATTATTATTATTATTAAATTGGGGAACGCTGTGCTGAATGCATGGCCATATTTACCCCCATCGTGTGCAGGCGTTACATGCTACTGCTGGATGATACATGAAATATTGAACACGTACTTTAAACAGCTACATTAAAACGGTTATAAACAGAAACATATCATGAAATACATATTGCATGTTCCACATTTATGAAGCTTTTGCACTTTCTTCTTTGATTATGAAGAAAAAAAGCCAACGTAAGTTCTATATTAAATGCTAACTCGAGATATCCAATCAACTTAATTTTATCCTATATAATAATATAATAAGTATAATTTTTGGATCCTAAGCTACATGTCATATGATGGGATCTACAACATAAATTAACAAGTCTTAAAATAATATACAATTTCCTTTTATCCTGAATACTGTACGTGCTATTTAAAACAAAATTCAAATGACTTTGTTGAAATGTTAAAATATCATTTAATAATGATGTATTTATCACCCGTCGTTAATACTAACATATTGTTATTAGTCAAATGACAGGTGACATTTCGAAAATACACCAGGGGTAAATATAATTCAAAGTAACATGGTATACTACAAACGTTTTATTTTGTTATTTGGAAATGGCATTTAGACAATATAAATACGGTAAAGACAGACCGGACCGCATATCTCGTCTTGTACTGAAGAGAGGTTTTGAAGATGAAACTAATGTTGTTGATAGTGATAACAGTCCTCTGTCCTGTAAGTTGGGGAACTCAAGGTTGGTCGTATTTATGCTTGTAGGTCGCATTCGTTATCATTATGTCTAGATTATGTAATGGTCAATCTAACATATCTAGTCAAGCGTGGATGTATATATTTATAAATAAGTCTGATTTTATGATCATACGTATGTTAGTCACTACATATAAATATGCACGCCCCCCCCCACACACACATATATACACATACACACACACACACACATATATATATACACATACACTCACACACACACACACACACACACACACACACACACATATATATATATATATATATATATATATATATATATAATTCTATTTATGGAGTATGTTCAAAGCTGAAAAAGTATTGCCTTAATCCGCATTTCATTTATAATATTTCAGGCGACTTAACTGAAAATAGGAAAGATAAATATGATGTAGTTATTATGGAAGAATGGTGTAAGTTATTTTTGTGAGAGCTATTAACAAACTGCTGGTGGAATGATGAATTATAATGTCAATGCGTTTACTTTGTTGTTGTTGATAATTATAATGATGATTCTGATTATAATAATCATCGTAAAGGTGTCGACGACAAGCCCAACTATTACTACCATCATAAGGATGTTTATAGTGTTGAAGAAATTGATTACACTAGCATCGTTATTAATCCTTCCTAGTAGTATAACTTCTATTAATACAGCTACCAACACTAGTACTGTTACCTTTGTAACTACAAATGCTTCAACTAACCTTATTATTGCAATTACTACTATTGTTCTGCTACTACTACTACTACTACTATTTATCTCACTGCTACTAATTCTACTGATACTACTAATACTATTATTATTATTATTATTATTATTATTATTATTACTATTATCATTGTCATTATTATTATTATTATTATTATTATTATTATTATTATTACTTCTACTACTGATAATAATACTACTGTTGTAGTACAACTATTACTACTACTATTCTTAATTCTATTATTACTTCAGCTGTAAACTTATATCGAATAGTCCTTGCAAAGCAGTCTGTGGTCCAGCCCCTCAAAGTAAGTTATTCTACTGTAAGCAGGGAGAATATGGAGAGAGACGTTACCGATGTACCGATATATTCTACGGGTTTGACTGTCCTACTGGTAAATGCGAACATTTCTTCGTATGTTATGTTTGAAACAACTTTTAATAACCTTGTGAAAAAAGTATTGCTTTTTCGGGATTCACGCTTGTCGATATGTGCATCTCAATACACATCTAGATTCATTTGTTATCGTTACTTTAACTTATGTGTTGTTTTAAGCAGGACATAACGCAAAATTAATCCTTTTCAATTCGCTTCTGTGCAGGTTGTGATTACTTTTTGGGGAATAAATTATGTAGCAGGAAAGCTTACGGAAGGTGTTCTAAAACGTGTGCAGTTGGAGAGTTTACGTCTCGGTTCGTGTATACTAACATGAATTATACTTGTATCACAGCTTGTTGTTGTTCCCAGTGTGAACCAGGTTAGTAAAACAAACATTGAATAGGTTGATGCAAGTGAAAATAGAGTATTGACAAATGGATCCAGAAGGTCGTTGAATAAGGAACTAGAAATTATATTTTAAATAAGTAGGAAAAAACGTGGCTAAATTAATACTTTTGTTTTACAGATGGACCAGGCAAACCATCAATGTAAGTAAAACTTTCGAAAAATAAACCGTACAGTGGGTGTATACCTGACATATTAATAATGATGATGTTATATATGTAATAAAGCGCCCTTACTAGAAAGAGTAATTCAAAGGCGCTGTGCAAATAATATGTAATATAATATACCCCAAATAATATGTTTGTAAAAACCCTGTAATGATTTAAAAGATAATAATTATTTATCTGTCAAAACGACCTTAAATAGGTGTGGTTTTAGAAGAGATTTAACATTTTCAAGAGACGACTCATTCTCTAATATTTGCCGGCAACCTATTCCACAAAGTGAGGGCTGCAACACTACACGCACAGTCACCATATGACTTGACCCGAGACATTGGCACCTGCAATAGTATCTGACTGGGTGACCTGAGTATTCGGGATGACTTTCCAAAGAAAACCAGTTCCCACAGGTATTATGGCGCCATATCATTAATAGTTTTATAAGCTATTAACAAAATCTTGAAATGGATACGGTGTCTAACAAGTAGCCAATGTAGCTTCTGAAGAATTGGTGTGATATGACCATATTCTTCTAGTATTTGTTACAATGCGAGCTGCACTTTTCTGAATTCGATGAATATAATCAGATATGTCATATAACAGGGAGTTACTATAGCCTATACGGGATGTTTAGATATGTTGATGCTCTGTGCCTATTGCCTCTTTATATGTACCTTAAAACGCACACTGCCCGTGCCAGACATCTTATCTATTTCCATCCGGAGTCCTTATTACACCAATGTAAGAAAGTTGTGTCGTTATTACAACATGTTTGAGTTTATTAGCTTTGTTATATGTAATATAGAATCTATATTGTTGTCCTCTTATGTGGTCTGGTGAAACGACCTATTAATTCATACAATGCTGCTTGATGGGGTTTTACTCTGTCGTTTTTACCCC
>JAODUP010000416.1:115000-353797 GCA_025642065.1 Paralvinella palmiformis | reverse complement strand
ACCCTTTGGGTTTGGCGGCCATTTTGGAATGTCAGTAAACAAACGCACGTGTGCCATTGTACAACGTGATGAAGGACGGAATAAATTATAAGACATTATACAAGTTTATATTTAACTGTATGTATTATTTTGCTACAAAATGATAACAAATAGATATAAAGGCAAATTATTAGTGCATATATAATATAAGACCCCTATTAAGATCCTTCACTCATATCAAAATGTAATGACTGCATGGTTCATTATCACTTAATTATGCTAACTGAACTCTAGAGCTTGTTGTTACATTGGATTCTCGATCATGAAGATACCTCCCTCTAATTTTATTTCGAGATGTCTCGGTCACGGGCAATACCTGGCTATAGATCACAGTAGGTGGCTCCTTATTTATTATTGAGTCCTTATTTATATTTGAGCAAGATATGTTTGTATGTAATGTACAAAAATTGTAAAAAGAGCATAATATTCTTGAAGGTGGTTTATTTGGGATCAACTGTTATTGTAATTGTTTTTTAGGTTCCTAGACGAGGGCCATTTGTATTACATCTCTCTATTGGGGTATTCATTTTGTGGTTTTCTAAAGAGCACCAGTGGCCCAATACCTCCGCATTCGACTCTCTAGGTTTTCTGTCTGGGTTACTTCAACCATAGATTCTGGAAGCACGAGGTTGGTTTTGAGTTTTCCTACATAGACTGTCTTTCGTGTCTTACGCCCTCTATCTGGTCATTGTTTAGTGACTGGATTGGGGATTGTCAGAGCATGTCCATACGCCGATGGGTCATGCACACTGCACCTCTAGCTGTAGCTCCAGGTGCTCCGAGATCAACCCCCCCCCCCCTCCCGGTCTAGCCCGGGTCCTTAGGGGCCCATGCAGTTACCGTGGTGTGCCAAGCTGTGAGAGCGGAGGGCGCTGCGATAGTCTTGTTTCTGGAGAGGTTATGTACCGGAAGGTGGGACTTGCGTGCTTCTGCCCCCATTTCACTTTGTCGGGCTATCCGGCTGCTGTATTAATAATTTTATAAGTCCACTACACTACACTACACTACAGCACTAGACATACCACACAAAACTCTGGATAGAAAACAACTACACCAGATACATTTACGAATCCGGGACATTTAGCCAACGGACATTAGCCAACGGGAATTTAGACAATATTTGCAGGGGGGACATTTAGCCAACATTCAAAATATTTGATTATGTTTATGTGAGTTTTCATAAAAATAGTTGTTTCAATAAATACAAAACATTGTATGTAGCTCTATTTTTGTAATTCATTGTACAAATGTAACAAACACAAATACATTCCTTATTTCTGACATGTTGTCCATAGGTGTAAATTGTCAATATTCCTATTATTAAGTCTACATCGTATACTTTTAATATATTTGTGTTATGTATATTGTTTCCATATTTTATATTTCTTAACTGGGCGCTAAGTATAAATATACTTGAATAAAATATTGAATCATTTAAGAACAGAAAAAAATCATAGCAAGCCATATATATTTCTGAATTAAAAATCATTTAATTGTTTTTAATTTTTCCTCATTAAAAATTCACTGGTGAGTAAGTGTCCACTTTTTCATTTTGTTCGGTGAGCAACTGTCCTACACCCTAATATTTGACACATGAATGTCTACATGAATAGTAGGAATATAACAAAATAATGACAGTTATTGTTCTTCTGCACACAAAGTGAATATTGTCTATCTGAATAGTTAATAGTCTAATTCAGCACTGCCTCTGAGAATCCTATAGCAGAATACCATCTTAAAAGCTTTACTGTTGCATAGAAGATTGTGCACTTTAGTGTGAATATTTACAAAGTTTGAAAATATTCACTCACTTTATGCTGATGAAACTGAATCCATTGAACATTGTGTGTAGTGGTCTATTATTAGCTTGCTGATGATCACACTTTACACTTTGTCAAAAACCAAAACAAACCAGGCGCGCTTTGCATTGTGGGATTTATAGGGGGGTTCGCTGAGCGATAATACCGTGATAATCCCGCCATTTTAACCTTAAACGTCAATGTTCCGGATCTGTTATAATCATGCCAAAAACTAACTCCTGCGTATTTGATCTGTGCTAGAATTTAATTATTCAAAATCACATTGGTTCGTGTTAGTTATATATATATATATATATATATATATATATATATATATATATTTATTATTATTAAAATATTGTTAGCCAGGAAACTTAGCAAATAATATTATCTTATCTCTATTTACACTGAGTTATATGTACATGTATTTAATATATTTTCCAAGTGTTTGTTTCATTATTGTGATCATATTAAATATATGTCATACTTCTGTGAGAAGGAGCATTGTTTTTCACACAACTATCTGCTTATATGGCTTGATATGATTTAGTCGAATCTTGTTTTGTTTAATTTAGTGATGAAACATTATTAATATTACTTAAACTCTATTAACTCATGGGTTAGAGCGATTGACTTCCTACTCGTGGTCTTGTTGTGTGGGAAGATCGAATCCCGGTCGTGATACTATAGTAGAAGGAGTGTTTCATCCACACGAGCAACTGACAAGGTTATCTCCGCCGAATTAATATTCTAAATTTGTGTAGAATTAGTCCCCGTGGTGAAGCAGTAAATTACAGACCATGTGCGTCTTCCTCATTTGATGTAGTTGGCCGCGTAAAATAACTGCCATTTCGGACGTTATTGTTATTAAATTCAATAACTAATATGACAAGCTTATTCAATCTTTTATTTCTTCCCAAAACGCACACGCATGTTGCATCTGATGTAAACGACACGTAGACGAATATATATGTCGAATTCTACTTATATCACTTATCCGTATGTGTGGTGATGACATATATCACACACGTAAGAGACAATAACACAGGATTAATTAACCCTATATGGTGTACATTGTCAGCCACATTGAAAGCGTTACACAACATTGCCATCATCACAACAATAGAGACACGACGACGGTAACCAGGAACAGTATCTCTTGTCATTCAGATCCTGAAGAGCGACACAAGTCTGTTTGTTCATGCAATTCTGGAACGTAGTTGATAAATATCAAATGCTAATAAGTGAATCATATCTTACAATGTGGTGTAAATAAACAGTTAATAAAGATTCCAATGGACAGACATAGATTGAGAGACAGACAGATACAAATACAGGAACCATATCCGTCGACACAAATAAAGAACCATGCCGTTATATATATATATATATATATATATATAAGCGTCAACCAAATTTTTTAAAATATATTCTGAGAAAATTGGATGATGGGGGGGGGGGGCAGAGGAGTTAATAAAAATAACCAAACAACTTATACCAAACAACAAATACCTTAGTATATCTCTTGCCAAAATTGTCATATTTATCCACCTGTGTATAGCACATTTCATTCTCTTGACAGGTAATTGTCAGGTGACAATCAGATTCTTTACCTTTTTGGTAACAGGATCGACATAATAAAGCTTCGGAGTGATTCATCACTGGAAAATATATATCGCGTCAAAATAAACAATAAAAGTCCATCTGTTTATCATATTGGTGAGAAATATTATCAACAATATTATAAATCCTATTATAATGTAGTGTTAATATTTGTTTCTTGTCGTATGTCTCTGAATGGCCGTGTATGTATGTATATATGTATGAGGATGATGGATGACGTACATCTGCGTGCGTGATTGCTTATTCACATACTATTTACAGTGTGTGTGTGTGTGTGTGTGTGTGTGCGTGTGTGTGTGTGATGTGATTTAGTAATATTGTATGTAATTTAACACAGCGAATATATTACTTACCTCCAATAATATAAAGCAAAGCACAAAATGTTCCTCTTCCACGAAACTCCGATATTCATTTCAACCAACAACCAAACGATAAATAACCAGTACTCGTCTATTGATATAAAATGTTCACCCCAACGCAGATTACGAATATTCACCGTTGTTGCTGAATACGTGGTGAAATGTTTCTTTTTCCTTTGTAATGGTACAAGTTTAAATATCTGTCATACACATGCGATAAGGTTGTGTCATTTATGTAACCGTGCCAAGAAACGTCTTTTAAATATAAAGCATAAAACTAATACCTTTTTTTACATCCAGTACATTGCCTTTTAAGAGCCTCATGTATGTCTGTGGTACCCACTCTCGCGTTTAATCTGGGTAGATCTTTTATTTTTAATCAAATTTCGAATAAAAAGGGGCATTTAATACGAATGACTCGTCATTAAAACAAAGCAAGGATTTCAAGTGAAACATATTAAAATATAGTTTCGGTTAAATTTCAAATGAAATTAATAATTATTTTTAATATTTGTGGATTACTCTCTGATAGTGGTCTCCCCAAACTATTAGCTGTTTTAGTATTTGTTTTCGAACTACTTCGGCGGATTCTTTGCCGATTGTCAACAAAAAAATATTGATCTTATTATATTTTTGTTGGCCTAATCGATAACCTGTCAGATTTTGTTTAAAAGAGTTTCTATTTATGTGAAAAGAGCGTTCCTTTTGCTAATACTCCCGTGAAACGAAAATACACCCTCTCTTTCACACACACACACACACACACACACACACACACACGCACCTAAACATATTACAACTGAAATTAAGAGTGCTATATATTTGGCTGAATACAGTACGCGTTTTTACTATTGCCATTTTAATTGAATGTGATAGAATTATACATACATTTTGTCACGGGTGTTAATCGAACTTTTTTCCGATTCAGACACCAATTGTTCAGTCATAATTCAATTAGATTTATAAATATTTCGGATATGTCTAACATAAAACACTAAGTACCAAGCCGTCCAAATAGGAACTGAATTGTTTCTCAATCAGTAAGAACTACCTGATAACAATCGACGATTGCAGTCATTTCATTGAAGCTGATTACCTGCCAGATATCTTGTGAAACTAAATATATAATTACCAAACAATAACAGCATTTTCTTAAACGTGACCTTCGTTCTCGGGAAATTGCGGCCCACAATACACATCTGATAACTTCAAGAAATCAAGTGAGGTTTATTTTGTACACGAGACGTCAAAAGCACTACGAATACCTGGAGATCAAATGTACAAAGGCCAAGGAAGACTCAATTTCCTGAAGAATCCTACAGAAGAAGTCCAAACAACTCCTGCACAAATGATCTTCGGTAGAAAACCCCCTGTAATTCCAACCCATAATAGACTCGACACTGATACCTATCGTGAGTAGAATGATAGAGATCCTATAGAAGAAATGTGTACCATTCAAGCCGGACCATCTAAAGATTTTAGGGAAAGAATGTCAGGCTTCTACAAAATCAAGGAACAACCAAAATTATACGGTTATTTTTTACAACGTTATTTTTTGTTCTTGCTCAGCTGGTACTGAGTGATGCCATCCTGAAGATGCAACAACCTACCACAGTCCAGGAAGTACAAAGGCTCAATGGAACTGTGAACGTTTCTTACCACAGTTATCATCAGTTATGCAACCTCTGATGAAACTAACCAGGAAGGAGCAACCATGGATTTGGGGACGATAACAAGCGAAGGCATTCTCTGATGTGCAGAAGCTGGTAACCCAAGCACCAATTCTAACGTACTTTGATGTCAACAAACCTATCACTGTTCAGTGCGATTCAAGTGAAAAAGGAATGGGTGCAGTACTACTCCAAGATGGTCGACCTGTTGTGTATGCCAGTCGAGTACTACGAGATACTGAAACAAAGTATGCTCAGATAGAAAAAGAAATGCTCACTATTGTCTGGAGCATTTTCACCAGTACACATTTGGAAAGCACACAGTAGTACAGAGTGACCATAAACCACTAGAAACCCTAGTACTGAACAACCTGACTTAGAACATATAAATGCTGTTCAGGAACGTTTGAAACAGATACAGCTTGAGACTGAAAGAGATGATAACCTTCAAGCTCTAAAACAAATCATCATGCATGGATGGCCAGACCAGAAATCTGATGTACCACCTAATTTGATACCATACTATGGTATGCATGGTGAATTAACCACACAGAATGGTCTTGTTTTCAAAGGTGAACAGATCGTCATTGGTCTTCGAGCTGACATGAAGAAAGCAGTTCATTCATCGCATATTGGGATTGAAGGTTGTTTAAGAAGAGCCAGAGAATGTCTCTTCTAGCCAGGTATGTCATCAGAACTGAAACAATACAGCAGTACATGCTGAATGTTCGAAATAGCACCAGCTAAGGAAATCTTGATGTCTCGCGATCTACCGCCTGACCTTGGCAGAAAGTAGGGATTGACCTACTCACTCACAAATCAGTTGACTATGTAATAACAGTGGACTATTTCTCCAACTTCTGGGAAATTGATAAACTTAATCGTACAACCTCGAATGCCGTGATTAAAAAAATCAAAGCACACTTTTCGAGATACGGCATAACAACTACAGTTATGACGGACAATGGGCCTCAGTTCACAGCAGAGGAGTTCCGTAAATTCGCGAAGAAGTATGACTTTGAATATGTCACATCCAGTCCACACTACCCGCGGTCCAATGGGATAGTTGAAGCAGCAGTAAAATCAGCCAAACGTATGCTGAAGAAAACACATGAATCAGGAGCTGATCAGTATCTGGCATTATTGGACATTCGCAACACACCCACAACTGACCTACCTAGCCCAGCCCAACATCTAATGAATAGACGTACACGTAAATTACTATCAATGACTGATCGTTTGCTGGAGCCCGCTTTACACACAGACTCAAAGTTATAATATGCTAAATACCAACAAGCAGCATATTATAACCGAAATGCCAAAGACTTAGCTGTTCTAGAAGAAGGCAGTGTAGTAAGGATGAAGCCATATTCTCCAAATGTTACATGGAAAAGGGGTGTTATAACCAAACGTCTAGATGAAAGATCATATCAAGTGGATACAGATTCTGGAACTTACCGCAGTAAACCGATCTCACTTGCGCAAGATCAATGAATCGGACCCTCTAAATGATGCCTATTCATCAACCACCAATGCCAAAGTGAAGCGTTATGTAGCTGACCAACGAATGAGTGATTACTCTACAGCTACACCAGTAAGCGAAGATGTCTATAATGACACACCAACGTTTACCCAATGGGTCAGTAAAAAATCTAGGGGTTATTTTTGACCAATGTATTAACATGCATGAACATGTCACATCAGTATGCTGAGCTGCCTACTACTATCTTAAGAACATCCACTGTTTAAAAGCATTCTTGACACAAGAATCACTTGTAACTGTGGTTCATGCCTTTTTGTTACATCTCGTATAGACTATTGTAACTCCCTGTTATATGGTATATCTGATTATAACATTAATTGCCTTCAACGAATTCAGGATAGTGCAGCTCGCATTGTAACAAATACTAGAAAATATGATCATATCACCCCAATTCTTCAAAAACTACATTGGCTACCTGTTAGATTCTGTTAATAACTTATAAATCTATTAATGATATGGCGCCAGAATACTTGTGTGAACTGGTTTCCATTAGAAAGTCATCCCGAAAACTCAGGTCATCCAGTCAGATACTATTGCAGGTGCCAGTGTTTCGGCTCAAGTCATATGGTGATTGTGCGTTAAGTGTTGCAGCCCTCACTTTATGGAATAGGTTGCCGGCAAATATTAGAAATGCGTCGTCTCTTGGAAATTTTAAGTCTCTTCTAAAAACACACCTATTTAAGGTCACTAAAAACACACCTATTTAAGGTCGCTTTCACAGATAAATAATTATTATCTTTTAAATCATTACAGGGTTTGTACACACATTATTTGGGGTATTATTATATTACATATTATTTATACAGCGCCTTTGAATGGCTCCTGCTAGTAAGGGCCCTTTATTAAATATACATTATTATTATTATTACCCAGCAGAACACCACACCTGCTCCAATGCCGAAACCGACTCGTGTATTACAAAGATCAACCATGGGAATAACACCAGCAAAATTAAACCTATAAACAATATTCAAGTGTTTATTCATATCACCACTGATTTAATCGTTTTGATTTACATGTATCATACATTGTTTGGTAACTTCAAAAACTATGGAAAAAGAAGGATGTTGTAATATCCACTAGTTTTAATTATATCAGTATAATCTTATATTGTGTCACAGCTACTACTACTCCTTTGTATACAATGATATCGCCCTATTGTGGTGCCACCTACCGATTTGTTGTCTATTGTTAGCCTAATAAAGTCATGCGTTCTCAACTGGCGTTATCACTTATTAATTGTTCTACCGAATAGAACATATTGAAACAGTGTGACCTCAAAATCTAGGAATACACGAAATGGTCTAAAATGCAAATACGCGAACATTAACAGACGGTTTTTTTATAGAACCACATGACATATGCCGAACCTGCACACAAGTAACATCTCGATTTCATCATAAACCCAATTGTTAAGTCTGTGATATTGTGACCAAATCGGGCGATCTACAGCGTCCTTTCCATGTATGAGACGAAGTGGTTTTTATATGTGGTTGTCAAGTGAATTTAGGATGTGGTGAAAGTGCACATTTCTACTGCCATTTATGTTATCTGACTCATTACTGTACAATCAGTGATGACAGCTGCCGAGCTGGTATGCACACACACAGACACTCATACACGTGCATACACACACACAAAAAAAACACACAGTATATCTAGCGCAGTCTCCAATTTTGGCCACTATTTTAGCCACATATGACATTACTAATAATAACTTAATTGCAATCATAGACAAAGAAGGTCTCTAAACATATTTTTAATTAGCTCTTCCCTCTTTTAAAAGAAAAGTCGAATAATCACTGACTGATTATTAATCAAAGCCATCCGATAGCAGCACAACTTCTTGTAAATAATACAGAGAGAGAGAGAGAGAGAGAGTGGTAAAAATAGGCGGTTGTTGGGTATTTTTATTGAAGAACGTTGAATCGGTTCTCTTAAAATAAAAAAGGCAAAATGTACGCGAAGAAAAGATTTTTTTATGAACCATGGGTTTGGAACTATTAAAGAAACTTCTTTCTTCCCAATTTTAATCTGTGTATTGTCCCAAAGAGGGACTACAGCGTACCCTTATAGTCGAAGTGGTTTTTATATGTGTTGCAAGTGAAAGATGTGTAAATGCACATTTCTACTGCAAGTTATCTTATTACTTACATGTTAAATTATAGAAGACACTCAAAATGAACTCACACAAAAAAACAACAGAATTTCATCTAATTTTTGGGCCCCCTTTTTAATATTGACATTAAATTTTTAATTCCTGATCTAACAAAAGGGTTTTAAATATTTAATTTAAAGTTTTTTTAAAAGTAAAAGGGTGTGATATATGTTTTTTAATAAAACCTGTCCGATAGACACAATTTAAATTTCGCACCACACAAAAATTTTTGGGGGTAAATGGGGTTGTTGGGTATTTTTATTGAAGAACGTTGAACATTCGAAATCCCGAACAGCCGGGAGTGAAACATGATAATCAAGACGAGCATGCGGTCACTGAAATACCGAACGTCTCACCCAAAGACATCATTATTTTTAACGGTTCGAATGGACATTAGCTGGAAACTTGGCACACTAGTTTGTTTTATTTGTGCTTTCAGAGTAAGCCACACATCCGGCCATACTAATAATATGGACGAATAATAACAATATGGCCGAAATGGTGGTCATTTTACGTGACTTAATTAGCTACCTCAAATGAGGGAGGCGCATATATATATATATATATATATATATATATATACAGGCTTATATATATAATATGTGGTCTGTAATTTACTGCTTCACCACGAGGACTAATTCTAAACAAATTTTGAATTTACAATATATTGCATATTCGGCGGAGAAAAACTTCCTAGTTGACTGTTTGGATGAAAGACTCCTCCTACTATAGTACCGCCGGCGGGATTCGAACCTCCGCCCTCCCACACACTGACACAGCATGACCATGAATAAGAAAGACCCACGCCGCTCTTATTAGGCCATATAGACACCGTTGGGCATAAGCAAACATAGTGTGATTCCCAATAAAGGCACATTATACATAGAAGAGGCGATTTTATTTCAAACATATACTTAATTGTCAAAACAGAAAACAAATACGCAACGCAAAGTTAATTAATAATCAAGACTACGCGGTCAATAAGTGCATAACAATAACGTTGTAACGGGTCAACCAGAAGTTCAGCAAATACATGTTTCTCTTTGCTGGAACCGGAAATAAAGGGATCGTGGCGCAACAAAGTTGATTTTATGCAACTTTATTGTCGGAATGCCGCCAAAAGCCAAGAAAAATGAGCCAGGCAAAAAAGCCGAACAGAAGAAAAAAGAGAAAATAATTGAAGTAAGGTGTTATATTGTTTTAAATCACAGTCGTTTAACCATATCGTTCTCGGGATTTGGCCGTATTCTTGTTTTGGTGTTTGACAACTCAACTGAACTGACATCAGATTTCCTCTGTTTCTTTTAAAACATTTGACGATTTGTGTTTTCATTAATATTTTTAGATAGTGCTGAATAATGAGTTATTTAGTTTGGCTTATTTCATTTAATCTGTATGATAAATCAGCGATTTACTAATCGGAACGGAAGCATTCATCACCGAGGCTTTGCCACAGTGACAAAAGTAGACGTCCCTCCCAAAATCCTGGATCAGTGGATGAGTCCCTAATCGACATCAGTTTTAATTTTCCCAATATGAATGTCAATAAGGATAAAATAAAACATTGTATGTGTTCAGTTTTTTTACGATATCAGCTACAAAATTCCAATATGTAGTTGTAGAGCTTATCATTATGTATATTAACACACGTGTGTGCAAAAAACTCACATACGTTTAAACCGCAGTACTAAAGATACAGCAGTTAGAGTAATGCATTGACCTGAAGAGTTTTCTTTCTGGTCACTGGACTAATGCCATTAAAACTACAACTCGTGTAACCGGAAATAAAACAATATGGCTCACATGTATATGTTTAGACTACAGGTCTAAACGTACAGCTTACGTATGCGTAGCCACTGCCTTTTTCAAAATGGTCATAGAGAAAATATATAGTTTAATTGGGCTATCTTTTATAATTGTTGAGTAATCGGCTAAAATATCGCCACTTATTTGATGGGTCACAAAAGTCTAGTTCCAGAAATGTACCATTGCCAGAAGTAGGTAGTGGCAGCCTTTACTGAGCCTACCACGCACTTTACGAAAAACTGCGAACGGTCGTTGTCTTTCGACCCTTCAAACTCGTCAATTCAAGCACGCACAATAATTTTAATTTGATGGAAATATAGATCAATGATTGTTCTATTTATTTGACTTGTTTTTTGGTGTGGGTGTTCGGAAATAATGCGATAACCATCGTTCATAAAACGTCCCAAATCGCGAGCCAGCAGCCATTTTGGTCATTGCTGTAAACACATCGTTCCTTTCAAAGTTCGCCGGCGTCCTCCCACATGCAGAAGACGGCTATTTTTAGATACCAGCAGAAGGCCGAAACTGCCAGCTTTATAATGGTACTTGGTTTTTATTTTTTAAATAATAATTTTTAAACGTTTTGAACAATTGAAATTTTCAATCGTCTTTTCGGGACATTTTTATAGCATACAACCTATGATATTGGGTATCAAAAGAAACGCCGTTCAATTTTCCATCAAGATTAATACGAAACTAATCTGCAAAGGATCCTGGGAAAACGCCGCTCCGCTTGTTTCGCGACCTACGATTGGTCTTTTTCACTCTGCTCTAGATCTAGTTATCATGGCGGCTTCTAGTACTACGGTTCAAAACACGACTTCACATTTGGAGAAACTGCGTCATCATCTAGTTATGTAAACTAATAATGTTTCATGATTGTATTGTTTAATACTTTATGAACCTTTTGACCGAAGCATTTATCGATATGTTTTATTTCTGGCTGCATAATGCTCTCCCAAATATACGGTCACCGAATAGTATGGAGTGGGTGAGGGTGGTGTAAATTAGCGGAGTATGTAGCATCACTTTCCGGACAAAATTGGCCCCTATTTCTTCGCATATCTGATTATCAGCATGTATAGTTTATACATTAGGATCTTTTACATCAGTGGTATTTTTTTTGCCAATGAAGATAGAATTTGGACATCTAAATAATTTTTTCTTGCGAACCGCGGTACTGGTAGACATGAGAATTCACTTGCGCACTCGTTGCCTGTTGGTGCTGTTGCCAGTCAAAACTAGACCTATATTATAGTATATATAGTTCAAGAATGGTAGCCCAGCATCAAGTATAGATTGTAATTGCAATTTTGTTTTAGTTTTAAGTTCAGCTTTCAAACATGTATTTTCCAAATGGAGAAATGTTCTGTAAAACAACACTTGTTTAGATTTTATTAAAACGTTAGAGAAAAAGAAATGGGAAAAAGAAAGATAAATAAAGGAGAAAATGGCAGAAAAAATTACATTTGTTTTGTTTGTGCAGAGGATGACCTCTGCTGATTTGAAATGTGCATTCCTGGCAAAAGGCCGTGGAGCAAGGAAGCAGATCAAGGGACTGACCTTCAACCACAAGCTGATGTTACAGATGTGCCTTCTTAGTGATGAAGCAGGCAAGACTTGGAGATACAGAAATTTTCTACAGAAATTCTGTGGCGAGGTCCCGCAGCACAGAATTAAAACTGTCATTGAAAGTAGTGTGAGAGCAGCAGAAAAGATTACGTCTGCATCTGACTCAGAAATTGAGAGTGAACTTGAAGATGATGGGGGGGACCCAGGCTTTGTGCAGGATTTCAAATTCCAGCAGGAGGGACAAATGGTGGCAGTCTACTTCCAAGAAGATTTTTATATTGGAGAAGTAGTTTGGGTGCTGTCTGAAGATAATGGGGAAATAAACTTCATGGAGAAGGCTAAGCAAGTTATCAAAGGACGGGAGGTGTTCAGATGGCCCTCAAGAACTGACCAATGTGAGATCTCACGTGGCTACGTTTTTGCTGTCAGCATCTTGTTGCACCCGTCTTCATCATCTGGAAGAACATTTTTGTAACCACACCTGAGAACCTGTCAACAATGTATACTAATTTCAAAAGGTCCTTAGACTGGAAATGTTCTGTCCATATCTTTCTTTTCATCATTTTTTTTCAATCATCGTAATTATCGTCACACATTTCAAAATCAATTAATTTTATTAAAATGGAAACAGGTCAATTAAATGTTAACTTGTTCAATGCAAAAGTTAGAAGATATAATTGTGCCAAATTTGCAGTAAATTGATCCAGGAGTCCAGAAGTTATGGCCATTTTGGTTTTTCAGTATAATGCTTCATGTCCGCATTGTACATTTTGGCCTTTTTGCCAAAGTTATTGCTTATTATTTTAGGTATGACTCAAGGTAAGCATTTAAAAATAATTAGATGTGGTCTATACACACAAGGCAGCATACTGATATGTTTTCAGAGGTGTTTGATTAAAAAACAACAAATTATGATGCCTACAAAATGGCCGTTTATGCTATTTCGCCCTTTTCAAAAATGTTTTTCCCACATTTTAACTTCATGAGATTTCTAAACTAGTTACCATTCTTTCAGAATATATCTGTTTTTATGGTATTCTAGTATCAATCAAATGAATCTCAGACACTGAAGCTTGTATCTAAGTATTTGTGTGGTTGATGGTTGTTTAAAAATGGTCCATTCACACTTCGAGACAGACTTTTGCGTTCATATTAAATTTCCGAAAGGTATATCTCAAAAAGTAATGAAGATATTAACACAATTTCTTCTTTAATGTGTTTGTATGAATGAGTTCTACTTGGGAAACTTAAAAAAAGAACTGTTAATTTA
The DNA here is from genome assembly GCA_025642065.1 of Paralvinella palmiformis. NCBI lineage: Eukaryota > Metazoa > Annelida > Polychaeta > Terebellida > Alvinellidae > Paralvinella > Paralvinella palmiformis. The sequence continues at coordinate 339,958 of JAODUP010000416.1, read as the reverse complement.
GGCCAAAAAAATGGCTGCCACTACCTACCAGAAGGAAGGTTTATGAATGTCATTAATCACCATATATTTGTACCACTGACCTGTTCTCATCATTTGTGTAATGTAATATTTATGTATAACACATAAAAGGAAATAAATATGTATCAAGTTATTATATTTTTCAGAAATAAAGCTGCAAAATTGGCCCAAACGGCAAGTTTGGACTTTATTTCAGTGCGGTTCGAAGTGAGAAATGGTGAAATTTTCAAATTGGTCATAGAACATCCATTTTTGTTTCATTAGATAGGTCTTGCAGAGACTAATACGTAAATATATAACTTGACATGGTTTTCTTACATTATTTAGAAAATGTATACCACAATAAGGTAGAAATTGGCCACTGTAAGTGTATGGTTCCATGCATTTATTTTTAATCCAGACAAAAATTAAAATTGACATACAATGGAAAAGAAGTTCAGGTGTTGTGCTGTTATATATTTTATAAAGAAATTAATCATAATACAATATGTTTTATGATTAGAATACAGTTATATATACATATCATATGCATGTAAGTCATATTACGGTGACAAATGTGATAAATTATTTTTCAAGTGAGACGGACAAATCCAGTGGAAAAGACGACGTTGCATTGATACAATTTTAATGTTGGACATAATCCATGGTCTCATGAAATCATGCATCAATTGTTTTATGTACATCCAACAAATTGAAATGCAAATAATCATGAACACAATGCAACCTTATCCCCCCCAAAAAAACACTTTTCATTGTTTTATCTTAGGCCGGCAAACTAAACAGATATTTAATTCTCAAGTACATCTTAAATGTTCACAATGTGTACGAAATATAGTCAAATATAATATCTAAGTCTATTATTATGCATATATCATACATAAAATAGGATGGATGGGCTAAATTAGGCATAGATTTTATCAGATTGTATAACAACCTAAACATGTTGATCTGATGCTGCAGGAATTTACAAGATTTGGCGCACGAGGACCTCTGGATATTTCCCAATGTGCATCAAAAACAGATATTATACCGTTAAATAGAAAACATTCTCAGCTTTATCACAGTGGTGGTTTCCCTTGTCTAGCTCAATTATTAATATATGTATTAATGCAGTTTAGATTTAAAAGTGATCGCAGGCTAGGTTAGTTTAGTATTTTCATAGGGAAACCAGCATATTTAGAAAGAGTAAAATATTGGCAACAGCATGGCTGGTTTCATTTGTTAATACATATTGCCATGGCCGTGCACAAAAAGGGTGAACAGACTCCATATTGCAGACCATGTTGTCAAAAATAAATTACCCTTCGTTTCTGGCCCATTTTTGACGTCTTGTCGTTTAACAATTATATCCCCGATTTCAAAACAAATTAGATTAGGAGATAGAGCTATATGCATTCTGTTTAATTTATAGTTATTACTTGAAATGTTAAGTAAAATCAACCTGATTGTGTGTGGCAAATAGGCCAAACAAATTAGAGACAAATGTAATCCAAGAATTTGATGTTCACTTGGTAATCTGGTTAGTTCTTGTATAGAAAACATGACTAATTGTTTTAACAGTCAATTTACAGTTACTAGGAATATTTTAATGCAGCAAGATCGGGTGTTCATTGTGTTTTTTTAGTGAGAGCATTTTCTGAGTAATATCAGACACTACTCATGAGAGTGTTTGGAAATATGGATGTCTATCATCTTAGACAGACACCTGTCTATATCTGATATATTATGTGATGAAATGATCTAATATCAGTTAGTCTAAGCCCTAAGATGATAATGATGTATAAGTAAATGATGATTGTGTTGATACTAGATTAAGATCATTTCCATTGTCTGATTTTGATAATAGATTTTTATAATAACCTCAATATCTGATTTCACCATTTTCCTACAATTTGTCAGCAGCATTGCACACTTCCTGTGGAGTTCAGAAACTCTGACCATTGGCTATACAAAATTCAGTATATCTTCAGTTGATGAAAGCAGTAACAAGGTCATTTCTGTATGCATGCATACCATGTTCCAGACCCAGAAAATATGTCAGTTATTGAGCATCTTCTATGTATATAAAAATATATTACATTTACTAGGCTGGTCCATGCAGGTGGCAAACCACCATGTCTGTGTCAGTCACTATTGTCACTTTATGCTGTTTGGCACAAAGGTAAACCCTAGTACATGTTATTCGGCTTGTTCTTGAAAAAAAGTTTTGTTTACACTGTCAGGGCTAGAAGCAAATTTTCATTCTGCGAATCATAGTTGATTCGCTCAAAATTCACCAAAGATTCAGAATAAACTTCTAAAGTTGGAAACACATTTACTTTCAAAATCTAACATTTATGTTGTAAATAATTATTGTGATCGTACACTTACTATTGTGTAAAGGACTAGTGAAATTGGCCATATGGTTTTGTGAAGTTTCTTTACAACAAAACTTGCACAGTTCCAGACATGTGGTCAATTTTGGAATTGCTTAATTTATGTAAAATGGAATTTCTAAAATAGGAATTGAAGTTTGCCACAAAAAATTTAATCCACAAATTAATTTACTATTTAATTTTTTAATTCAGAAATATTTTTTCCATAACAATCCTACTCATGGTAAAAGTAGTAGGTAAAATGGAATTGATCAATTTAGTGCGGAAATGGAATTGACCCCACGTCTGCACAGTTCACATAAATATCACCTCAAACATCCATTTAACTGTCATGTCTATAGGTGTATATTGTTCTACCGTCCATCCTTTTACCATATGTTGGTAATTACTGTGTGAACTTATTAAAGAAATAACTTAGAAATCAACAAATGATTGATGATAAAAATCCACAAATGATTGATGATTGTACTTACAAACATCACTATCGTTACATCATTTCACTGATCGTGATTGGTTGTTAAGTAATGCTTGTTTTCCATGCACTCATTCACCCTGCTAAACAGTGTGAGGTGGTAGAACTCCAAGACAGCTAGACACCAACATATGCACACACAACTTAGCAGTCATTTGAGACTTTGTTTGAGACACGTACAATTACGAGTGTTTAAATAAAGGGGGGGGGGAATACAGTGTGAACGTGAGTTGATTCTCACAACTTCTAGCCCCGATTATCACTCTCCCCATCTAGTCGTCATATTAACACAAGATGGGTAACATTCCAGAAAATATAAGAGAATAAATGCCATACTTTAGAAGCTTCCTTGTCATGTTGGCAGCCACGCATTTTTGATTTGTCATGTACATCAACTAGAGTAAACAACACATACACAGTATATGGACATTTTATTCATTCACCTAAGCAGACGTAAAACGTCATTATGTTTTATGTATCTGGGCAAGCGCTTGTGTGGAAAGAAGGTGAATATCTTTATCTGTCCGATGGTTTATTCAAATATATCATATGCCACAACGAAGACTAAAATATTAAACTATTATCACGTATTTATTTACATGAAGCAAGAAATTTTGCACTGAAAATTATCTATTATTGAGGATAATCTGAGAATGTTACCTCAGATAAATGTTTACAGTTCATGTTCCTTAAGCTGAAAATAATTACCTGAAGGGGGTGTGGATTATTTGTTTACAGCACAGTCTAGCTGATAAATTTTTTATCTCTGTGCTATATCTATTACGAATCAGACATGAACTTTATAGGGATGTGGCTGCTACCATATCCACTTGTTGTGAAGATAATATTTTACTCCGTGATCTACATACAAAAAGAGTTCAGAGACAAGTTGATAATCTTCTATTTACCCTTTTTTTCAGGACAAAACATTTGGGCTGAAGAACAAGAAGGGAAGTAAACAACAGAAGTATATCCAGACAGTTGCTAAACAGGTCCAATATGGCAACAAGAGTTCTAGAGAGGTAGGTTCTTATTAGAGTGAGTGGATGAGCGTCGGTTGTCAATCTGTAAGCACAAACTCCTGGTGCTCCATTACCTATTGGTTCTAATCATGCACGGCTTACCTCTAAATGGATTACTCCAGTAGTACAGTGGTTAGTGCACTGTGGTACAAACGTCCTGGTTGTTAGTTTGAATCTGGCTCATATCTCTGCATTGGTTTTGTTAGAAGCCGGGACCCGGGTTATTTGACCGGCCTACTCTCGGGTAGAGACCAGGATAATTTTGTTTCTAATCCCAATAGACAATTTCCACGACGCATGCGCAGTCCACATCTACTGCGGTTTGCTGGTCAGTGAAGCCGTGTACATAGTGCAGTAGCATGGAACAAATTCTGTAATTGTTTGAAAATTCCCATTTTGGGCAATTCACAGAACTAAATCGATCTACACATTCTTGTAGCAGTTTAATATTTATTAAATGTAATGTAGAATATTTGTTTTGCTAATAGATAAAGAGTTTTCATCTGGGAAAGTCAGCTTTCGTCATTCGAGATGACTGAAGCTGGGAAGTAAAGACTGTCTGGCTGCAAGTCAGATCTTATTGTAATAAACTAAATATAAGTCTCTTAATGGACCAGTTAGACAGTTTTCCCAACTGTTCGCTAAGTGCAGCACCGTTTCGCAATATCCAGTGAGATTGGCCAACAAGAAACTTTGAAAACAACATACAAATCCTACAATTTAGATTTAGTAATATATAGGCAGATATCTACCCTTCTCTCACCAGACTGGTTCCACATATACATGATATAGGGATTAACATGAGTCTGAAAACCAGAGTTTTACTTAGAACATTCCTGTGGCCCTGTTTATAATGAAAAGTATATAGGCCCTACGGGAGATGGCGGACAACTGTGTTTGTTTACAATTATTAATCACCTGTTAACAACATCAATGACATACACTTAACATGAAAAGGAAATACATTTTCTATTAGCTTAAGTGGTATGCTATCCAAAAACAAATGGCAATTGCTAAAAGGTTTTGATAATTGGCAGTAACTGGCGGATTATTACAAGATGTTTTCAGTGTTGTTGATCGATCAGCCTGTCAAATCACATGCCACTCGTGGGGCTGTCAGAGGCAGTTCAGCAAGGGGTCATAGAGAAATATATATTCAGACTTAATTTCCATTTGTACTGGTGTGTTTTCCCTGCTGGTCAACATTGAGTAGCGAAGATGACAAACATGATCCCATATACATGTGGATGTCTGCCAATGTGATTTATCATAACTCGTTGCAGCGAATAACGGCCGGTCCGAGTCACTTATCTTGTTTACCTGACTTTTTACACGATAAAATTGCTGAGTTTACTGGTACAATGTAATGAATGTCAGGTTGATATTGGTCTCGGAAAAGGGGGTGTTTTTTTTTGCAGGTACAAATCAGTGTTTGAATATATTTGGGAGGTGGAGCACCAGTGATTGACCTCCACGAATGTTTGTCCTGATCTGGCAACTGAGCCATTGTTATAACAAAACTGTCGTTGTTTAAAAGTTTTATTCAGACCCTCCAATATGGCTAATGACCATTCATTTTTCCATGTTACAACTTTTCACTCATACTCTATGGTGCTAAATATTATATATTAAAAATAAGGATGGGTAATTTGAAATTACAGTTATGTATGCAAATAAATATAAAGTTGCCAGTTTAGTTTTGCTGAAAACATGAGTTGTTACGGAAAATAAATAATCAAGTTGGGAACTGTAATAGACATGTTGTCAATACATGAAACATATTGCGATCTCCGCAAACTCACCATTGGTAAAAGGAATCTTTTTATCAGACAGTTCAGCCAGCCTGGTGAAATGCGACATGCAAATAGACTTTTGCTTGATGGTGTAGTCATCGCAGAAATTGTCTATGAGCTGACACTTTGTACCATTATAGGGCCTTGAGGCCTACCAATATCTGACCCTGGTATTTTTTGTTGGCCCCCTCTTCTACTTTAGTTCTTAACAAAACCACTACTTTGTGGGATATATTTCTCTGTGCAGTCTATTCAAAATATGGCTGGTGTTGAGAATAAATAACTCAGTTTTGGAGATTTCCAAATCATGGTCCATGTTGTTCCTAGGCTATATATCCCATTTATAACCAGTATGGAGGCTAAGCAAACCACTGATTAACTCACTCCCTTAAGCAGACACTTTTGTGAACATAAAAAATACTAAAGACCCGTGTTGATGGTTATTATCAGGTGCCACTTATATATATTCTATACATGATTTATAGTGAGCTTAATAAAAGCTGTCTGATGAGTAGATATTTAATCTCTTCTTATCTCTCCTCAGGTGGAGAAGATGCAGCAGGAGAAACTGTCCAAAAAGGAACAGAAGAAGAAAGAACTGGAAGAGCTAACTGCTATATTTAAACCAGTGGAACAGAAAATTGGAAAAGGTTTGTCTGCTGGAATACGAGGCAGTGATCATTAAAACATTGTTGTGATATTGTATAATACAATACATTGGTGCTTTGACAACAAACAGTTGAGTTCTGTCCAAATATAACCTTCAAATTAAAGCCAGGAAAAAAACTGATATTGGGAATAAAATATGCACAAGTAATATGCTACATTAATGTGTGTTTACTTTAATATGCAGTTAAACTTAATATATACGTCTCAACTTACATTAGTTACTAAACAGAGTAATTAGTGACCATTAGCAATGTTATAGGCTATGAAAAATTTCTGTGAATGGTGAAAGGTGTATGACATCATGTGTCAGTAATGTTTAATATTTCTTGTTAACAAAGCTGTTAATTTTAAATATAGTTTAATAATGTGCTACCTTTTGGGCAAAACAGAGCAAACTGAAAACAAAAAATTTCAACGTAGCTAACTAAATTTGGACCAGCTTCTTATTATTCTTCTTAAAGGAACAGTTCCCCCTCAGACTTAAATATGTAATTCTTGTAAATGTAACTCCAAACTCATCAATAATAATCACAAACTATACCTGATATCATGGATATAAAGAGAAATTACTAGATGGCTACCATGATGACTTCACCAGATGCCAGATTTAAAGCCTGGTTGGAGAAAAGTCAAGTCGTCTCACACAAGGATCCTATAGCTTTCTCCAGACTGACTCGGGTTACACCTTAATTTCTCTGCCATTTTGTGTACTACTAATGTCGAATTGTACTGTGCTGCAAATCCATTATTTAGTGCATTACTACAGATACAATTTTATACTGTTTAAGCACACAGCAGAAAAATCTGAATTTTATGATACACATTTCACATCTGATTTAAAATACAGTTCAAATTCTGTACAGAACTGCAACAAAGAGATTCCTTCTCAGAGTTCATTGGCACACAGAGTTCACATAGAGACACCAGTCAATGTTCCCATTCCTCCTCGTGCTTTCTTCGACAGAATCAGAATTATCTTCATCCTCTAATGACCATAACCATGTGTAAATAGTCTTACACTCTACCCATAAAATATTACCTATCGTGCTAGCATGTCATTGCCTAAAACTTGGTGACATTTTTAGTTGATCTCCTTCTTTCATGCTAGTTCTATGGATGATACCTTCAACAATTATGGTAATTTCCAAACGCTTTCATTATTATTATTAATCTTAATTGATCAGTCGGGGATAACTGGGAATTTTTTTACCTAGGTGACCTTGATTTTGGGCAGAAGTGACGATGAAAACTTTGAGGGATTTTAAATTGATAGGAGTTTTATTTCATGTGATAATTAGTTATGTCAGAATTTGCTCACATGTAATATTTATATATGTGGCAATTATTACTTGTTCAACTTTGTAATTTATTTTGTTAGTAATGTCATTTTGTTCAACCTCGACCAATTCCACTGCTAACAAGTAGGCATATAACATAATGCGAATAGCTGCCCGGTCTGTGTGGTCTCATCTTCTATTTCAATTTCAATTATAAAAGTTCAGTACTATATTTCGATGGAAAATAATTTTGAGGTGCGAGTTATACAGAAGTGCAACTTGTATATGGGTGTGCCCTATCCTCAATAAATATGGTAAATATACTTGTAGAAAAGAAGCGTCCATTTAATAACTGGTATATTTGCTGCCTCTGATTAGTTTTCCAGTCTATATAAAAATGCGACTCAGTCAGTATGTTTTAACTTTCCTAAATTATGTGATGCGGTTTTTGCTGTGTTTTCAAATGGAGAAAATATGTCAGTTAACGGCTTGGCAAAAATTTCAAACAATTCCACCACCATCCTTTCACCACTAATCCACAGCAATCGTGTAAAGCAAACTGTTGCTGTCTGTATTTCCACTCCTAAATGTGTCCATTTGCTATGAATCATAGTCACAACATTATGATGTCTTAGTCTTCTGTCGTCCCACTTGCATTCTAAGAGTTTATTGTAGTAATTGTGTGAATGTTGTAACCTATTTTTCACTCACTCACGTTGAGTGTTTGTTTGTGTATGTAAAAACTATAACTTTGCTTAAGCTCACCAGACTGTGTAGTGCTGTCCTCATTAAGATGATTTTTATTGGAATCTTAGAAGATGAACTGCACTTTATTTTTGTCGAGGCGTACCTAGGTGTTATATACAAGGATTTATATATCGGGCTATGTTTTGATATCATAATTCCAGGTGCTGATCCAAAGTCAGTGCTGTGTGCCTTCTACAAACAAGGATTGTGTACAAAAGGTGACAAGTGTAAATTTTCTCATGACTTGACCATGGGAAGAAAGGCAGAGAAGAGAAGTGTCTACGAGGGAGAAAATTCTAAAGGTAAATTTGATTCAAGTTCACTTTATCAATCCACTAGCTACAGCAGGAAAACAGATAATGGTCCCAGTATGAATAGGCAGTGTAGACAACCTTTTTAGTGTTTGTCAACATTCTTCTGTAAGTTCCTGGTTCATTTTTGTTGTTAAGAAGTTCGGGTAGCTTACTTTAGTATCCATCTCTTGATCTATTATTTTCTGACTGAAAATGATGATCCTCTCTCTACAGGAAATGTTCCGCCAGAAGAGCTGTTTAAAAGAGGCACTCTCCGCAGACTTTTACGCACACATATTTCTTTTTGTTTGTTTGTTTAGATATAGCGCGGCTTTTAAACTTGTATCATATAAGAAGGGATTACATGTCTTGCATGTTTTATATCAAGCTAGTTTGTTCTAAGTATTTGTTACCTCAAAACTGTTGGTCATTTTGTAATTAGTGTCTCGTTTGTGGGGTTAATTTTATGCTTCAACTAACAGCTGAATTTTAGGTGAATAATATATCAAACATTTACTGGTGAAGGTTATCATGTATTGTTTGTGACCATTATACTAAATCTCTACAGACACAATGGAGAACTGGGATGAAAACAAACTGGAAGAAGTTGTCAATACGAAACATGGAGAAAAGAACAAATCCTTACCAAAAACCACTATTGTAAGTAGATTTTGTGTGTGTGTGTGTGTGTGTGTGTGTGTGTGTGTGATTTCATCAGAACTGTGGGCTGTTTAACTGGGCTTGTTTGAAACTTTCAAGTTTCTAACAGAATACAGTACACATTTCTAATGCCACATTTGGGATCAGAAAAAAGGGCGTTATAAAGAGGGTGACGTTCTAAAGAGGTCTGACATAGAAGTTTATCTACTTTGCTTAGGTTCATGTGAATGTATGTAAATTAACAACATTACTCTGTACTCACACTCGCATTCAGACAAACATAAATTAGCATTTGGGTCGAAAAAATGGGTCAGTCTGTGGTTTCTGGTTCCACTGTCTCTGGGGTCCTTGTTCCCTCACTCCAGCTGTTCAGACACTTTATCTCCCCCCCCCCTCACAATGTCCAGAATTGATTCATCAAATATATCCAGTGTGATTGGGAAAATAAAGAGGGAAATGGCAGATTGTGGGACCTGCTATTTGTTGCCAATAACCGAATAACGAGGGGCGTTATAAAGAAGGTGTTATAATGGGTGGAAATCCGTTCTCAGTGTTCTCTTGGTGATAAGTGAGGGTGGCGTTATAAAGAGTGGAATGATATTGAGGGTGCACTGTATTTTTTAATTATGACTAGAATAAATTAAAAATTTTAATATCGTTGTTGTAGATACATTGTCCAGATTTGTTAATTTACACAAGTTAACATTTATCGTATCGTTTCAGATATGTAAATATTTTCTGGATGCTGTGGAGAATAGTAAATACGGTTGGTTTTGGAGTTGTCCAAATGGTGAAACATGTCACTATCGACATGCCCTGCCACCTGGTGAGTAACATTGTAATTACAAGAGATCCAACCCTTACAAATTAGGTTTTTTTTCTCTATAGGTTAAATCATATCAGATCCGAAGTAGTTTATAAAGAAATGATGAACAGCTAATTGCTTGTTCTGAAAAAGCGAGACACTTATGTTTATTATTTTTGAACCTTCCTTTACACATGCTTAATATTATAATGTTGAAAAGGCAGATGTAACTTCTATTAGCCTTTTACCAGTGTCATCTGGGTAATCTCCCTTCACCACCGTTGGTTGTGGATTGAATGAAGTATGTCTAAAGTGTAGCTTCAGGTTTGCAGATAACTTATTGGCCTCGGGAATAATGCTGATTGAGGATAATTACAATATCGAACTCGTGAGACGAATTTTATAATTAAAATCAGTGACCCTTTTCACTGAGTGCTGTTGTTGGTGACTTGTTATATGTAAACGTTGTTGTGATGCATGAGTGTAATTTTGTAATTCTTCATCTGATTTTGTCCTTCCGTGTTTAGGTTTTGTTCTGAAGAAAGACAAAAAGAAGATGGACGAATTAAAAGAAGATGAAATATCCCTGGAAGAACTAATAGAAAAAGAGGTAATTCTTCGGTGTGTGTGTGTATGTGTGTGTGTGTAAGACAGAGCAGAATAAAAAAAAATTCTTACAATGATAAATATTAATATTTTATATTTTGCTAAACATGATATTTTTATTGTAATTCTATTTATTTATACAAAATGATTAAGTGTTTTTTCTTTGTTTCTTATTCTGAATGACAGAGAGCAGCTTTATGTTCCAAGAATTTGACAAAAGTCACACTAGAATCATTTTTAAAATGGAAGGAAAGAAAGGTAAGCTAGCTGTGTATACTGACTTTAAGTCACAAAGTCATTGTACAGGTATATAATGGATGAAATGTGATCCACACCTCAGTGTGGAGTAATTGGCACACATGGTGATTATGAAACCCATCACTTTCAACATATGTGGGGTGCCTCCATGGTTTAGCAGTAGCGTGTTCGACCACAGATCACTACCATCCATGTTCGAATCTCGGCGTGGGCATATCTGATGGTTGTTTCATCTTTGACTTCTATTCATTCCATTTGGAGGTCGCTCGGCCCATATAGCCTACCATGTACACAAAAGTGGATGTAAAACATCAATAATTATCACTTCCAACCTATAATAAAATAGTGTTGTGTTTAAATTGTTCAAACGAACCAATTGCTGCCAAGTGTTTCATCCACTTCAACAAATGTATGGATTTGTATTTTTGTCTATATTAGTTGTTTTATTTGAATTGGTGGAGAAAGTATTATTATTATAATATTAATATTCACTAATTATTGATATAACTGAACTCCAGTTAGGAGACCAACATCATTGTGTTAAATTATGAACTCACCCAGAATGATCTGACATCATGTCAATTAACGCATGAAACTCCCGAATCAACAATCATTAACTGATTTTTTGAATAATTTAGTGTATAACAGGGTACCTACGGGTCATGGAAAACCTGGAAAAGTAATAAATTAATTTTCCAGGTCCTGAAACATCCTTGAATTTTACTAAATCAGGAAATGTGCTGAAAAAAATCCATTTAAAACAAAAATGTCCTGAAAAAAAACATTTAAAACAAAACAAACTTGCATAAATATTATGCCTGGAGAAGAAAACTTTGATTGTAGAAAAAAAAAGAGTACCAGTACATAGTCTCATCCCATGTTAGTTAAAATTTAAATTAAAGTGGGTGGATCTGACAGCTAGAAGAGGTAAGGAGGGGAGTGTACCATAAAAATGTCAATAATCAATCATACATTGATTAAATCTTGTATACTTTGTCCTGGAAAATGGTAATTTTGTCCTGGAAATGTCCTGGAAAATAATATTTCCTTGGCTGTGGGATCCATTTTCAAAGGCTCTCTAAACCTTTCGGTCGTTATTTTACATAATATTTTAAAATATTTTGAGAAATTAAGTCTTATAATAAATAATAAAACAAATTATAATAATTATACAGTTAATTAAACAGTGTTGTCATTATCCCCCTCCAGACGGCGCCACACACTCCCTTAACAGGTTGCAAAGTGGTGTTGACACGTCCGGTAGTTGACGTCAAATAGATTCAAAGGGTAACAATACTAGAACAGATAATAACATGACAAATCAAACATAATTATAAAGGCCATAAAAAGAATTTGTTTGTACAGTAAGTTTCAAACATGCATGTGTATAGAAAGCCCTTGGGCTGCCATCCCCAGTGCAAAATGTAATTAATGTTCAATGTAATTTCCTTTGATGTTATCGTATTAATGCAATTTGTTTTTATACATGAGTGTATATATATATATATATATGCCACTAAATTATTATTGTTTATGTATCCATATCAGCAAATGTTTGCTTCGTATTCTTATAACATAGTTAGTAATGTGAAAAGAGTATAATATTCTCTTTAATTAATATTTATATTGATATCTGATATTTATCATTTGTATACTAGTGTATTAACAAAATTAAAAAAATATGAAGTTTATGGAAAACAATTATGATTGTTATTTGAAAAGTAATGAGTTTTTCCAACCCTCCTCTCTTGTGATGGCATTTGTTGTTCATGTATTTTAAATGTATTTTAGATGTGTGTGCTTTTGTTTTTTGTTTACGTAAACTATTCCATCTACTGATAATCATTTCAGCGAAAAGAGAAGTTAGCCAAGATAAAGGCAGATTGTGATAAGAAAAAACAAGACTACAAGGCTGGCCGAATTATTGGAGTATGTATTAAGTTAATTTTGTATGTTTGACAGGAATTGTTCATGAGCAGCGGTGTTTTTGTACATATCTGTTGAAGATTATTTCTATGAACTTACAACAGGAATTGTTTGTATTCTGTATGTTCTGGCCATTAAGCTGATACTTTGTGTCAACATTTTGACCCTTTTTTGGGGGGGTCAGCTTAATGACCCGTGCTATTTCAGTGTCAAGAAATCCAGTCATCAGTAGAAAAAAATTCAGTGTGTTAACAGCCGTCTATAGTCTAGATCTAGATGCAAACAGATATCAATCGTTGTTTTGATTTAAACTCATGCAGTCATGGAGTGAAAATAGAAGTGAAACAAGTTGATGATAATTATACATGTCTTTATAATGAAAATCAATATTAATATGTAGAATTATCTGATTTTTGTAATTATGGATAAATGTTGTTGGACTCAGTAGCGCATTTCACTACTTTCAATTCAAAGGCAGCTTCGGCAACAAGATAACTCATACCCAAGACATCCCCCTACCCAAGAGCGTCGTATCTCATTCGTTTGGTAGCATAGACATTAGGATGCCCCCATATACATATTTTGTCTGGACATATTTATACTACTAATGGGATAATTACTGATTAATTAATTTATTTTCAATAGAGATTTAGTTACTAACTGACCGCATATACCAGTGGTAATTTACATTGTCTCGGTTATTGCTCTGTTAGTGACCAAAATGTACCATCAAAGCCTAGGGTCAGTAGTAATTGATAATATGTCTAATTATTTCTAAATCATTGACTTCATATGCGATTCATTGAATGTTTAATCACAGCATTAATTTAAGTTTGAGGTCCTACGTATCTGCTTACAGTTTGTGTAAACGATTGTTATAATTTGCCTTGATCTAATGACAGTATACAAAATACATTCGTACGAAGAATGAATTATGAAAACAAAACCTGGAAATACTGCACGGAAAAGATTTTTATACATCGGCTTAATGGACGGTACTACCATAAATCATGATATTTTAGGCCTAAAAAACGACCTCTGCTTAATGGCCGGGATCTACAGTATATTTATATTAAAAACTGTTTCTATCTCTCTAATGCAGGCTAATTTACCTGTTATTTGATTGCTTCCTTTTTTCTTTAATAACCTGCACTTTGTTTATATATTTAGCTATGAATTCATTTCAGATAAGTGGTCGTGAGATGTTTGAGTTCAATCCAGATCTTATTGAGGGAGATGATGCTGAGGCGAGCACAGAACATTATAAACCAGAATCCGATGAGGTCTGTAAGAATTTGATAAACTTATTTTTAAGATTAATGTATGTAAGAGAGTTTTTGTTTTGTTTTGGAACTTCAAAAAATTTTGTTATCCCATCTTCAGGTATAACTTATATCTTATATTTTAGTTATATTGTTGTTGCCTTGAAGGGTGTGCTCACTCATTATGTTCAAGGCTATAAATAATAGTTATCTATATTATCAGTTATTTGCTGATCTCCTGCATCAAATTTCTAAACATTGTACTGAACCTGTGAGCATAGAAAGAGGAATAATATTTATTCTGCAGCACAATCATCGTTTCACTTGATGTGTTCACCTTTTTATACAGGACACAAAGGAATTTCTGTTTCAATTATTTGTCAAACACTTATCCAAATATAATTCTGATATTTTCTTCATATATTCTGGAGGGCACCTCGATGGCCTAAATGGTAGCCCAGTTGGCTACGGATCTATAGCACTGGGGTTCAAACCCTGGTCAGGCTATGTTAAAGGGGGGTTTCTTTTACTTTGCCTCATTCCCTTTGGAGGTCACTCAGCCCATTTAAATGTGTCCGTAAAACAGCAACATTTGCATTTCATATATTCTGCTTATTTATTTCTTATATGTTCTAGACACCAAAGTATTTAAGATTCAGACATCATCATGTTTGAGGTTCAGACATAATGTTTGAGGTTCAGACATCATCATGTTTCAGGTTCAGACATCATCATGTTTCAGGTTCAGACATAAACATGTTTCAGGTTCAGACATCAACATGCTTGAGCTTCAGACATCAACATGCTTGGGAGTCAAACACCAAAATATTCCAAGTGTTACACATAACATCTTGTTTTCAGGATGAAGAAGAAGAAGGGCCAGTTCGTGAAGTTACCATTGAGGCCCTCAGTGCAGAAGCCCAAGAGGTTGATAACACGGGTACAGTGTTGCCACCTGGTTTACGAAAGGATGAGCCACCATCATCAGTACAAGATAACAATCATGCTGTAGTTAATAATGTGGAAAGTGGTTCGTATATATTTTGTCTGATATTTATTTATATATATATATATATATATATATATATATATATATAGTTCACTGAGTCAGGATTGGCATGTTTCTTTCAGTGAAGTCAAATTGCTCTGTATGTTTCAGAATAACTCTCCTTCAAATCCTATGTGAAAATTCAGCTGAAATTTGTAATATGGTTACAGTTGGGTGGTATTGATGAGTTTTATAAACAGTTAGGACATTCTGTTGGCACAATGGGTAGAGTATCATGCTGCAAACCTACATGTTGTGGATTCGAATCTAGTTTGTGTGGTTGTGAGATATGTTTCCCTAGGCATCACCACTCAGCCATTTGTTCCAGCACCGAGGCTGACCAACTCAACTCAGTATCTGTTAGTTACCATTTGAATGTGTATTTGTATTTATTTAGCTTTGCACAATTATAACCAATAAACTTGACCAATACAGTTTTGAAAAAAAGAGTAAGGACTTTCTTACTCATGGCCATACTGCGGGAGGTTGGAGGTTCGAATCCGGGTCGTGGCCAGTAATTTATTTCAATGCAGCACATGTATATAGAAATATATTTTATTTATAGCCAAAATATTAAAAAGGCATGAAAACATAAAAAGAAACAATAACACTACAAGCAGAGTTAACATCACTCTAAGAAATAGTGTCCTGTTGCCCATCTGATACTTTGATTGTCTGAAGACTAGAGATTAAAATCTCCTATAATCCGTTTTTGAAGTGTTTTAATTTTTCAATTCACCTCCCTACCAAATGGAGACTGTTTGACCCATTAGGCCTACCCCATGTACAAAGTAGTTGTAAAACAACAGCAACATCTTCTCACTAATATTGCCATCACATTTTTAACCGCATCTATGGCTTAGTGGGTAAGAGGGTAGGATTTTCTTACTCATGGTCATGCTGTGAGGGAGGTCGGAGGTCCGAATCCTGGTTGTGGGACTATACTTGGGGAAGTTTTTCATCCAACCAGGCAATTGCCAAGATTTTCTTCATCGAATATGCCATCTATTGCAAATGCTAAATTCATTTATAATACAGCTGTCCCAGTTGTATAGCAGTAAATAACAGACCATATGCGTCTCCCTCATTTGATGTAGCTAAGCCACTTAAAATAACTGCCATTTCGGACATTAATATTATTAAAATAATAAATGAAATAAACTGACCAGTTTTACAGAAATAGCATTCACAAACATACACACGCACCTTCACTGATGTGTGAAAAACGTGGATTTGATCAACATATCAGTTAAAGGAGTAATTTAACCCACTTGGCTCTTGTTTAAATGTAGTTAGCATTTGAAAAGAATTATAACAATTCCAAGTCAGATATCAAACTTGAATACGGTTATGCTTAGCCCATGATAATTACTTATCATTTGAAGTCAACTCATCAATATAGATGCTACTTTGATCGTTGATAAAAGGATTCAGGTCCTGGGGATTTGTCATGAGTTTGAAAATTCAACGATACTAGTAATCTGTGACTGAATATTTGAGGAAGATTATACTGTTATCTGGTTCATGTGTTTTTTTAATCATTGTTTCATGTCATTAGTTGTAGTGCTGCTGTTTCTGAATCGTTTATTTAAGTACTGACTTCCTGTTATAAATGATTTCATAAAAGGTCTGTGTTGAACTATTTCTTCACATAAGTCATTACCTGATACCTGAATTCATTTAAAGTGTGAGAACTCAAAATGCAAATTTTCTTCTAAACTTGTTATTTCTCATGGCCAGTCTAGATATTTTATCAAGACTGTGCTTTATATCCTTCAATGTTCTTCTGTCTCAGCAGTTGCTGATGAATCCTCTATGCTAACCACAATTTTTATGTTGTTTTCAATATCACATCCAAAGCTGATACTTTATTATTGTTGACTGTCTTCAGATGAAACGGATAAACTTGCCATGGCAGCTGCACTGGCTCCATCTGGTGTCGAAAATGGAGAGGAACCTGCAGTGGATGGCATAGCGGTATCAAACCTGGATGAGGAGACCACTGATGAGCCAATAGACGAAAATCTGTTTGCCGGCGATGATCTTGATCTCGTCGAAGAGGAGCTTGAAACGCTAGACCTTGTTGACTAACAGGAGTCGAACCTCCAACAGTTTGGAGGTTGGCAGTTTGTTATTCAGATAGGCCATTGTTGTTTTAAAACTTATTAGCTCCAATGAAATGTGTAAGACATACGTGCAACCGTGTTATTGCTTCTCGTCGGACATGGACATTAGTCAGTGTGTTTTGATTCATTAACGGTGCCTCAGTGTTAATTGGACAAAACGATGTATGATAGCTGTTTATTTTACCCTGTTGCCGATTGGTGAAAGTCTGTCTCCATCCAGTATTCTTCAAGTACATATTACATACTATAATGATTATTCATAATGAGTTCCTGTATTAATTCAAAACATTTGTGACTCTGTTAATGATTGTAGGAAATCTTTGGTATGGATCTTACTGTAATATTATTCTGTTAATGATTTTAAACTCGTGTTAATTGTAATGATGGAAAGGTGTTTTGTATTTATTTTTCTTCTTCTTTTCGAGCTCCAAATAATCCCTACTTGTGTTAGGTTTCATCTTTAGTAGTTTGTTCTTCTAGCTTCATTATAAATTCCAACAGCTTTTACTGTGTTGCAGTTCTTTTGCAGATTCTGACTTTGGAAAAGACATTTGTCTATTACATGTGCTCTGCTAGGTCACCATTAATAAGATCCTGTTCGATTATGAAATACATTGTACTTCTTGCTACCTTTATGATTTTACTTAAGATTTAAGGTTATATTCATAAAATGTTTTTGTTTAGGGCAGTAATCATCCAAGCTGAAATCAAGTTGATGATCACGTTAAGTACATGTCGTACTTAGATAACTATCAAATAAACGTAGTGAGACACCCAACAATCAGTGGCGTATTGTGCTTACCAATGTGAGTTAGTTTTCAGCCTTGACAGTAGACATAAATCAGATATTGTTGAGATGGCCATAAAAAGTGGGGTGTCTTATCTAGCACATAATATAATGTAAGCCAGAAATTGACCATAACATATTTCACAATTAAACTACTAAACAACTCTTCTTCAATGGTGGATGGCAACTCTGTGGTCTAGTTGGTAGCGTGTTGTACCACAGATCACTACCACCTGAGTTCAGATTTCGACGTGGGCATATCTGAAGGGTGTTTCATCTTTGACTTCACTTAATTACATTTGGAGGTCGCTTGGCCCATTTAGCCTAACATGTGCACAAAAGTAGCCATAAAACATCAATCATCTTCCAGGGTGGCTAATGAAACACTCCTAATAGAATATTTGTTGGTGTGAGTAGTGTGTGTGTGTGTGTGCGTGCACTAGTGCTAATAATCAAGGGTCGTGTTTACTTCATTGGTATATGAATCATTGATGGATATAATTCTGAGTGATAACTTTTTATGCTGAGACATGGTCATACAGTCACTGGTGACTGAATGTAACAGGAACCAGCCAGGACACAGAAGTTGTTATCTACCTAACAACCTTTTCCAAAATAGGCCAAGTCTAGTATTATCTGCTAACTGAGTGATAGACAGAGCTTGAATTAATATATTTCTGGCAAGGCCTTGGGTTTGAATACAATTTAGGCTCATCAAGGCAAATATTTGCATGCAAAGGTTTATAAAGGCTGGGTTGTCCCGTGTTCTGAATTCTGCAATCTCTGTATTAACCTGTTCAAAGTAAAGATCACAGCCTGGCTGATATAAATATACTTTTTGTAAATGTGATGATAAATAATCTATCATTTTATTCATTCATATATATATATATATATATATGCATTGATGCAAGTCAAATTTTTCATTAAAAAAGCTAATTTTGAATTGTGTCCTGTAGCAAACTAGTGTTTGTCCAGTATATAAATGATAAGAATAGCACATAAACATACAGTCTACTGTGTGCATATTATGTGAATTAAAGATAGCATGTTCACAATATCCAAAACTGAGATGCCTTGCATTACAGAAATTGGCATTACAGGGATTTCAGCAAATTGAGGTGTAAGTAAAAATTAAAATCACTGAAATATTCAAACCTACTTTTGGCTTATATATTACCAAGAATAACTAAAACTAATTGAAATGGACATAGGACATAACTGTAGTAGTATGCAAAAGCCCTGAAATCTTTGCTATCGCATAGAATGACACCTCCCAGATATATATATCATGCTAGGCCAGATATTGAAAATTAAACTACACTTAGCAACATTCCGAGATAATGGCACTTTTAGGAGAACCCCCAAGAATTCAGCAAAAGATGATAGATAGAGTACCTATACTAGTTTAATGAAAATACCCCCAAGTTATAGCTCAAACAATAGTGCATGGTGCCACCCAGAAATGTCAGGATTTCAAATGAGTTCAATGTTTTTGTTTGGCATACCAAAAGAATTATTCTGAAATATTCAAACTCGGTGTGATGGTGTCATTTGATTACAAGGAGGTGGCTAGACTAATAACGCGATTTCCATGTTTAAAATAGCCACCAATTAAATAGTAGCAGCCTGTTGCCTTGAACTAAGGAGGTTCTGCACAGGCATCATAAAATCATATGTGTCATTACAGCTATATTTTTTTTTGGGGGGGAGTACTCTGTCTCTTGAGTTACACAGGATTGTGATACTTTTATCCTGAACACCTGAATATTCTGTTTGGAAAACATAAACATACACCAATCTTGATGCCATCATGGATCATGTGTATGTGTGTGACCGTCATGCAGAAATCATATTTTTATCAATTCCTAGTTGAACGGCATAGAAGATTAAGTGGTTATTGGAGGTTAATATTGGAATGAAAATAGGCCACAGTCGATATATATGGATATCTAGTCAGATTTCCATCTTTGTAGTCTGCACTTTATATCAAGTGATATCACTGGGATGGTTGTTCCAACTTACACTTTAAACAACTCCAGGACACATTGCTGCTTTGGATGATACATTTTTGACTCGTGTAATTCTCATTTGCACACACAAATAATGCACAAACATAATTTATAAGATGACATGCAGTGACTGTTACATATGGAGAATTTTTCATTTTGGAAGAAGTTCTTTATCCATGACTAACTTTTCAACGGTGTCAAACACCCTTTTTCAAACCAATAAATATAGAATCAAACTAATTTTCCTTGATCTTTTGATGTCAGAATACATTTGACCATGTTTAACCAGACTAATTCGTGATGTTGAATTATTCTTTCTCATCATTTATAATTTTGAAAGTAGTTTTTTTATATAATTAACTCCACAGTATCAAACTCTTTCCAAATCAATGTGAATGAATATTCGATCGAGCCCCAAATAATAATAAATTTACCTTTATTCTTTAATGTAATAATATATTCCACCGTATCTAAACATACTAGAATGTTGAATGGATATATATATATATATATATCATTGATTTATAAGATCATCCATATTAACATTGTCATAATAACGTGTAACAGTTATCTTCAAACGTAAAACAAAAATTATTCTTCCTTAGACTTCTGAATTTATTCTGCGTCAAAAGTGAAATATTCTGCTTGTTCTGTCCTTCAGTTATAGAAAGTTTAATTCGTTACAACATAACCTGGTGTCGTTTGTTAGTTATCCTGGTAAGATGGCCATCAACAAGACATGTAAACGGGCCATCAAGATCAATAAAATTATATATCGAGTATTGACGATCTGTAACAAGAAAGTCAAATGTATCATTTCCACCCCATCAATATTTCACTTAAATATGCTCAGAAATATAGGAAATCCTTCATCTCAAGTTCAATACATCTGTCAAACAAATATCAGTACCAGGTCATCGAACGCCTTGAATGTTTATATAGTTTGCATTGAATATTGGTTCGTGCTTTTTATAGTTTAGTTACTCTCAATGTGTACAAGAATCCCTATAAATTATTTTGGGTCAGCATGGGTAGAGCGTAAGACTATTTACCTATAGCTATGGTCATTCATTCTCATGATTGTGCGGGAGGTCGCAGGTTCGCGCCTCGGCCGTGGCGTTATGATTATAATAGGCGGCGTTTTTCAGACAACTGGCAAAGTTTTCTCCACTGGCATATTCAAAATTTATTTAGAATTTGTCTCCGTGGGAAGCTTAAATTACAGACCATATATGTCTCCTTCATTTGAGGTTGTCAGCTACGTTAAAAACTGCCATTTTCGACATTATTATATGCAGTGATCATTATCAATAGAGTGACACCGTAATGAAATGAACCATCGAAAGAAAACGTGCTACCATCTGGCGAATAATAAATAATGACCGTGGTGACATCTAGTGAATGTTTCATGTCAACACTCATCTTGGTTACCAGATTATTTACTCGTATCGATACACATTGCTAGATTATCCAAAATATACTTCCACCTATACCTAGTAGTGGGTCCGCCGCACTTGTACATAGAGAAACCATACATTTCTTTTATTAATCCGATTTGTGGTAGAAATAGACCGATCTATTTAACCCGGGCGCCACCATGCGGCTGAATTTCACACTACGGTCTCTGGTTAGAAGAATCATTGTTGTATGTATATATGTGTGTGTGTCTGTTACAGTTAATCTGTATAATCAGGTAATATTTGCCTTCATTCCAAATTTATTCCATTAGAGGTGGATCCAGGACTGAAATAGTTAATTCAACATGCAATTTATGCACACAATACACAGGGAAATTTCTTAAATAAGATGGGGAAAATACAGGGAATTTGATTTTTTAAATTCTGTGGGTACCCTTAATATTTGTTAAATTTAAAAATGGCAAATTTTAATTTGAATGATGATTTTGGAGTTTCTTCCCAAAATTGACGGGAAGAAAGTATTTCTTCTGTAACGTAAAAAATCAGGTTTTTACCATGGTTATTACATGCCAACCCTGTACATATATATATATATATATATGACTCCACAGATCTTTACTCTCAAATATTGTTGTCACCCTGTCTAAGGTGATTTGCTTTCTCTTCCCCTCATTACCTTTGGAGTTGGTTCAGTGCATTTAGCTTATTGTATCCAGAAAATGATCCTAAAATATCAAAGATTTAAAAAGTCAAACAAAGCTACTGTTTATTGGCTTTATTAGTTTCATATCGATGAAATAACATGCAGAGGTTGGTCCATAAAAGTGTGCAGTCTATAAGTTTATTTATATATTTAATTTAACTTAATTACTAACACTTCATATATTACCGTTACAATCTAATTAATGCGTGTGCCTTGTTAAATTATTATAAATAAATGATCATAAATTGACGAATAAACTAATTAACCTTACAATGCTTGGCTTGGGGAAGAATAAGAGAACATGGAATAAACAACTTTCGTTTATATAATATTATGTTTATATCTCTATTATTCTCTTATGCCCATAAATATTGTATTCGTGCCTGTAATGATAGCAAATATAATTTCCGTATCCTCTGTCTCGCCTTCACGTGGACCAACTGTAAAACAATGCAGTATTATATTAAAGGTGAAATATTTATAAAATAGATGGGTACTACCTGACAAACTAATATTTCTTGAAAAATTTAAGCTCAATAAAAATAATATGCAAAATATACATCAAGTGTGTCGCAGTTCAATGCAGTTTATATAGTATCGACAGACAGTGTTAGAAATTAAAAAAAAAAAAAATATTAATTGAATTAAAAGATTAATTAAACTCAATTAAATACTATAGAATACCAGACTATGTGTAGACCTCATAATGTATGTCGTCATCAATGTTGAAAGAATCTAAACACTTGTTCTTAAGAAAGTGATTAATTGTAGGTTACCATAGTCTTATCAAAACTGATACCAGAGAAGGTAGACTAGCAAGTGAGAAACTGACTTCAAGAAGATAGCGAGCTAGCGGTCATGGTAGTCGAAGCATTTAAATTAAATAAGTGAATGACGTCTAAGGGCACAAGCAACAGATGTAGAATGTGTGAACATTAATTGTAAACATGGCTAACATATGATCAACTATAATAGCTAAAGATGTTTTGTAATGCGTTGGCTCAGTGTTGATTCTCGGATGCTTTTTGCGGGATTCCCACGAAATTTAGATGAGGGATGCCAGAATTTATTGAAACTGCACCCGAAGTGCCGCATAAAATTTCCATCAGCCACAATTTACCATCCATTATATGACACACCCACTAATTATTCTATGTAATGAATGACTTAATGAAAGTACTTAGTTTAGTCGTGCATTGTTAGATGCTGTATAATTGGCCAAGACTATGAAAATGCATGAAATTTGGCCAATGTGGGCGTGTCTTCAAAGTTTTCACAGGCCACTTCGGGGATCACTTCATCGACAGGAATGGACCCCAGGGCCCACTTTATAACAATCCTAGTATCAACACTGTTGGCTTATATTCTTGCTTCCCAGAAGAACAACGGGTTCAGATTCTGCCTTGAAAATATTCAGAATGATAGCGCATCCATAAAATATCAGTTAGGATACGCGTTGTTTCAAAAAACACCTCAGCATTATTGGCAGCGTTCAAATTCCTTAAAAAAAAGTAGGGCCTTCTCAAAGTTTTGAGCTTCTCTGCTTCTTTATGGAACTAGATTCCACAAACGATGCCAGTAGTTGTGTCTGTTTTCTTGGATTCTAATGACCTAACCAACGTATTACAGGTAGATATTGTATTTTAATCCCCTTCGAAATAACTCGAAAGCAGCGGATTATTAATGTTAGGACTTTGGACTAGATACATGCTTTCGATACGTCACTGTCACTATATATATATATATATATATATTATAATTTTAAAAACATCAACTTTTTACCTTGTCTGAGCCAGTAAATAGTCTTTCCCCAACAGGCGTTGTGCAGTTCCTTCGGTATGGCATCCAGATCCGTTATTGGGTCTCCATAATTAGATATCTCGAAATCTAAATTCGTGGAACCCTTACTGCTGTCTTGTGCCTAAAATTATTGATAACATTTGTGTAATCTACATCGTATGTTCATGATTTGGTTCAGCGTTAATTTCTTTTGATCTTGGTTACCGAAGAAGTTTACTGTTTTGTTGAAAGTGCTATCACATAAATTGATTAGAGACACTAATATATAGGTTTATGCAAGTAATGTGATATATATATATATATATATAACACGAACCTTTCCTGATTCGAGGAACGTCTGAAGGTTTACAACATTAGGAAAATACTGATCTAAATCTTTAGCTAAATAACACCTTTCTTTACTGCCAGAGATGTATAACCCAGCTACATGCTGAAACAAGATGAAACGACTTAACATAAAATATTATTTACTGGGTCGTTAATAACGTTACAGAGAATCTTCTCAGTTAGAGGCGTTATGAGTGTACATGATGGCCACTACGACACATCACGAAGGTGAGGTGACGTATATAAATATGAATTCATGGCTACGATTCAAGTATGAAAGAAACACTCATTATATGTCAGGAGAAGTAACACCACCATATGTATGTACGAAAGTGCAAAACTCTGTACAAATACACTTTACAGAAATGTTCTAGGAATGCATAATAGATGTTAGAGTATATGAGTGAAATGGGGGGGGGAGCATTGTAGTATTGCAACTCTCTACAGAACAATTAATTAACACAGTTGAATAGTTATAGTTATATTTTTTTCAGGGCAAGACAACCTTTGTCCTGGTTGGGAATATTCAGGGAGAAGCCAAGGATATTGGGAAGGGTATGAGGACAAACTTTTTTTCAGGGGCAGGGCATTAAGCCAACTTCACAGTCTGAGTTCACTATACAGTTCAACCTCTCCTGCCTGTTCATACGAATCCAATCAAATCGATTTCATATTAGATAAATATGTATTTTATTAAAACGTTGTATAAAAATAATTTTAATTTTTCACACATAAACATGCAAATATGTATAACATTTTATTGGATCTTAAAATGAACACACACGCACAGAGAGAGAGAGAGAGAGAGAGAGAGAGATAGAGAGAGAGAGATAACCTCAACATATATCACCCAAACAGTTATATTATTGATCTTACATGATAATAATCTATGATAGCCACACCACTCTTAGTCTCTACAGTAGCCGGGAAGTAGAAGATGGCTTTTCCCGAACGAACGTTGACGTCAACAAGCTCGGTTACGTCCAGGTACTGGTCACGTAATGTGTAACGCTATATCCATAAGACAGTTGAACGATTACAAGTTTTTACACGCACACACACACATATATATATATATATATATATATACACACATGCACAAACCTGCCACATCTTAAGTTGAGGTACAAACCCACATCGTGAACGTTAACATAATGTGCATATATCTAACCTTGAACTTATCTTCTCCAAATTCTTCTCTCGTCGATGAATCGAAACCGTCTTCACTTCCCTAAAACAAAACGGAACAGAAGAATCTAAATTTAAAGCTTTATGTAAAGAATATTTAATATAAAGCGATGCTTAAGTCGCTAATAATCTTCAACAGAAATATGTAACATGGAGTTTAGAAACGATATATTATTTCTTGTGGCTGGCTGTTATTTACTTCAGCCAGTATATCATTTAGATTTGACAAGAATGACACATGTTGACGTTAACAGTGGGGTCTAGAGTTTAAAATATTAACATTTGCTTTCATATTAACTACACTACGGCTCGCGTCAATAATTCATCACAATCGTTTTATTTGGGTATTAACTAAATTATATTAGTTTAAATGTGTCCATACATGCTACTGTTTCACGTTCGACTCTCCCGCCGACTTTTAGCGTGTGTTATAAGCTTTCCTGGGACATATCTATGACCCAGAACTCCTTAGGGAATTCCACATACGAAATTAAAATGTCCGGTGTGTAATTCCCCAGTAAGTGAAATTTTATTATATTGCATATATCAATGAAAACCTACCCAAGCTTCACAAACTGTGAAAATCTTTCCATTTAAATACCACACTGTAATGTTATTTAAAGAATTAAGACGACTTCAGTTTTTAGATCCTATTGATATGGAAACTCTGCATATTATGCTTGAAGTAAAGAACATTACTCTATCAGAACTAGTTCAAGGTATAATTCCTTCGCATAACACTTGATCAAAAGAACAAAACAATTTCGATTGTAATTACTCAAAAATTGAATTAAAATAAGCTGATATTAACCTAATCTATGCAAATCTATGGAATAATGAGCTAATAACAATTGTAAGTAACGTTGTATGAGCTTCCTACATTAAGTTAATATTTAAAATATTAATTTTCACATAATTTTATATCATAGTTGAATCAGATGGATAGATTGTCTTCGTGGAGAATTGAAATGTTGTGGTGTCGGGTGAAAGTTTTACCTTCTCATATCTCTATTGAGAGTTATTTAAATTATGCATATGTTTTGTGCATATTTCAGATGCGGTGCGAATGTTTGGGAAGGATTATGAAAAGTTTCCAATTCTAGAAATATGTATGTATAAATAGACTAAGTATAACAATAAGTGTGCATTTTGAAAGTATTGTCAGGGCGTCTCCATGGCCTATTTGGTACGGTGGTTGGCCACAGATCTATAGCACCTGAGTTCAAACCCCAGCCGTGCTATATCAGAAGAGTGTTTCATCTTTCACTTCGCCTCGTTACCTTTGGAGGTCACTCGGCCCATTTAGCCTACCTCGTACAGAAAAGTGCCCGTAAAATGGCAACATTTATATTTTTATACTTGAAAATATGGCCCATTTAGGCTTTATCTGACTGAGAAATTGTTCACCGACTTCTGATATCTGGGTTCTCTCAATTCCGACTGGGTTACAACGTTGTCGTAAATCTTGAAGATGGAGAACTCCTAAAGTTGTAACGGCCAAGAAAGCTCCACTTATGGTCCCCGCATAAATACAGAGGATCCGTATCCAACATGGCGCATTTTTGAAGGAACGTTTCTCCTGAAAATCAAAGGAAAATAACAGAGAAATTTTTTTTTTTTAAACAGACCCGTGTGTATGTACACTGAGCAAAAGATTGTTTACTATTTTGAATATGTTTTTGAACCGCACACATACAAATATATACATTGCTAACTCAGCTATTCCAACTTATAATAATTTATATGTGTAGAGTAATGCAAATATTTCTAAAGATTCCCACTCGTCATACCAAAGAGGATAATAATGATGAAACACGATCGAAATATTACCGAAAAGGCAAATTTTTGTGTTATGTCACTGGGCGTGACTTTATGGAACATGATGTCGTTTTTTGGAATTAGACTGAATGTTCCCTTTTTAGATACAAGAATACAACTTGATAAATCTCATATAATTTGGTGTTTAACTTACGGCAAACGTATATGTTCCTTTTCCAATTATATTCCCAATCATTTCGTATTTTTCATAAAATAACACAAGATTTATGAGGTTATCAATGCGAACTAGATATGGCCTGTGAGTTACTGACCTGAAACAGTGGCCCTCTGGGCCATTTGTCTTCCATCACGTTTCGTTTCGTTGAGCATGACTGGCTTGACCACGATAAAACAAATATATATAGGACCATATATATAGATTGGGCTTTAAAAGGATGGCCACAATATCTTCAATAAACACAAACGGCATTTTTCAGTGAACCATTTTCCTACTTTCTTTCGTCTGCGAGTTTGTATTTGTTTTCGAGCTATTAAGGATTTAAACTATTTATTCGTGACTTCCGAATTAAGCTATTTTTCGTGACATACATATTAACTTAAGTAGCTATTTCCTTTGGGACCAGGCCGAGTTCTGTGTTTACACATTGTACGATGTGAAATGCATATATTAAATCTTTCCATAGCAAGATAAATATATTTTCATTCCATATTCTACTGGGTTCACTCTCAAGTAACTTATTTTAACACCCAACGGAATATATCGATTACACCATCTGACGGGAGATAGACGAACTACACGTGTGGGTTGACAGTAAAATACTGATGCTATGAGCTGGCAAAACAGCAGTTTGTCGATGAGTGGACATTCGTAATATGGCTTGATCGATACATTTTGCTGGCTAAGCTGATTATTAGTAATAATTAGACTGTGGTTCGTGATATATTAATTTAACATTTCGGATTGGTGATTGGCGTGTTTAACCAAAATTTCTGAACAACACAAGTTGCTTACTCAGGAGCTGCTATCCAAACCAGCTTTTTCAGAAATGACGGCAACGGATGACAGAAACTTAATTCGTTTGGAAAATGTTTGTGTTCATTTTTATTGAGACACATATAAGAAAGCAATACGGTTTAAATTGACGACGGTCAATCCCGCTGGTGTGTTACTTCGAGATCCCCCCCCCACCTCTAAGGTTCCAATTACAAAAGCCGCTCATTTATATATGAGTAAGCAATACGATTTAATGGTTAGCGTACTACACTGTGAACTTTCAGATTAGGGTTTGAATCCAAATAATGTCTGTATTTGTAGGATGTTTCTCTGGGTCGTTCTTCCTCGACCGTGTATGATCCAATTGAAACCAGCACCGAATATATACTTTCTTTTTTATTATCAAAATATAGGCTGAGCGGAAATAAAAACCTAAATGTATTTTTTTATTTTAACATATCGGCTATTATACTACCAATACTACACACACACACACACACACACACACACATATATATATATATATATATATATATATATATATATATGGATCCTATTTAGTATGGTCAACAATCGTGATACACCTCGTATCAATGTTATTGTAGTGTTCTAAACATTGACCTAAATATAATTCTTTCAGGTCAATGGTTCTAAATATAATTCATTCTGACGCTGGCCCTAGGACTGAAACAAAGATGATAATTATTATAATATTCTTTTTTTAGAGTCTACTAAGCTGTTTTAGCATTTCCTGTTTGTTTTAAATGTGTATATTATATGCCGGAAATATATTGTTACACGTACTGGCCTATTTATTAATTATTTCTTAATAATACGCCCATACCATAATAAGCTCATAACTTTTATCCTATAATTTGGGCTCTTCGCAAGCGTAGTTGGTATAACAACGCGACAGATATCTCGGGTGGGGGTGGGTTCGAATCCAAGTATTTCCTGCATCTGTGGAAAACACATTGATAAAACTGCCAAAGAAAACAGAAGTCGAATGATAAACATGGTAATTATAACTGGGAACGTTCGTCCCTACAATTAAGACGCGTCCGGGAAAACAACCACTGAGAGGTCACGTGTATATATGTATATATATATATATATATATATATATATATGTGTGCGTGTTCGTGTAGGGGCGCGCTCTACTTTTAGGTCCAGCAGCGCCCTGCTGGACCTAAAAACAGGATCTGGACCGATCTGATCTGTTTACATCAAACCCAAACAAAGTAATGTCCATATTTTGAAAATACATTAAATGAAAGCATAATTCTATTATAACTACGAGCTCAATAACATTTACGAATATTTTATGATTATTTGTAGTTATTTTTTTATCATCTAAAACATTTCATCTATAATTACTGTCATCTTGTTGTAGAGTAGTGCAAATGAGAAGCTTTCCGTCAAAACAAATTCGAGAATGGAATTATAGATATAGTAGTTATATCAATAAAATAAAAGACAAACTGAGTCATGTTGCCATAGTCACTGCTCCCTGGAAAATATTGATTGAACATATCCTTCTATTCGTTTGAAAGTTTTCTTTGTCCATTCATATTAATATTTAAATGTCGATTTATTTTGTGTAGACATATATTAACAATAGTGTTGAATAAACACTTTTCCCATGTTTGTACAAACCATGAATGATGTATTGAAAATAAACCGTTATCATATTATTATTATTATTATTATTATTATTATTATTATTATTATTATTATTACAACATACAAATTAAAATAATGTCGGAAAAAAATACAATTATTTATTAAAAGCAAAATTAAGGGTGTCTTTATAGCAGGCGTGAAAATGTGCAATCCTATTGATCATATTTAATGAACTTGTAGAAATTTCTAATAATTGTATTTTGATATTTGTATTTCACCGACTTGATCAAACTTAATTAGCCATGTACTTCTAACCCAGTTTGACATTATAATTGATGTAAGATCTTGTATCTCAATAGTTGATAGAAACAGCCATAAAATGAATGCTGCATGAGGCCAAATTGTATATTGTATACTCTATGCCTGATACCAACATATGAACCTAAGATCCATATCAACTCTGTATATGTGGACTTTTGTGTTTGGAATAAAGCTATTGAATTGAACTTAACTTAGTAATTCTGGCAGATCTGTCAACATTATAATGTCAAACTGGGTACACGGTAGGTCAAAATGTGGAACCGACATAAGTCCAATGATTTTGTAAACTTTAGATTACTTTGTTTCTAAATTAATTCTAAAAGTATTTATTTTGTTTTTAATTCTGATGTCAACTGAACAATATATTGTTATTTGACAACGTAGTCAATTTGCCAACTTTGGTGAAATGAAGTGCAATTCTTTGGCAAAACGTTGGCACAACAGAGTCGACGTATCTTATAAAAAAAGTCAACTAATATCACATTTCGTTAATATTAATACTTATAAAATTAATACTAAGGAAGAGGATATTAATCCAGTTAGCTGTTAAAATGTAATGACATTGACAACAAAATTACCAAAGAGTGTACAGAATGTGAAAAAAATCCACTAATCCCTGTATCCATTCACCTCAGGGCTATTCCAGGGCTATTCCATTATTTGGGGCACACGGACGACAATTTTATTAATAATACATGAGTGGTCGGGTCTGAGCAATAGAAAAACTATGGATGGTTGGTAGACTAGAAAAATAATAATTAATGTTGGTCGGTTTTGTGCAGATCTATGTATGATGGTGGGTGGGTGTCGGGAAATTGAATACTGTGTATAATTTTCTCAATATCACCGTGAACGGTAGTGAGATCTGACGTGTATGCAAAATATTTTGTGCATGTTATGGCCAGGGAATAGATTGGTAAATACATTAAATAATTTTGGTACAATTAGAGACTTCCCACTGTGAACATCTCTGTAATTTGGTATACACTGGTGGAATGAATGTAGACTTGTATGTAACTCTGCTAGTGACTCCCATCCAAGTTGTGCCATCATCTGTGTAACGCTACTGGTTCTCCGGAAGTTTTGGTAGACAACTCTAGCAGAGCGGCGTTGGGTCTTCTCAATGTCTTTCTGCGATGAATTATTATCTGTGATTAATTATTATCGTGTGAACACAATATCGTTGTTCTGTTGTCCACCGTGAAGCCTGATCTGGAGCCCCCAAAATGAATTTTATTTCCTAGATATTACTGAATCTAATGACATCAAGACCATAGTGTTTTGCCTATTCAGACCATTTAACATGATTGTTTAGGCCACATAGTCCACTTGGATACTGCGTACTATCATAATTTATACGGGGGGGGGGGGATACACTAATGCGCAATACCGAAATAAGCAATTCCTCCAGGGGTGATGGTGGGGGGGGTCAAAAAGTGCCTTCACCACCCCCATAAATGATACAATTATTTCGGGAATAGCCCTCAGTAACAATATTATGACTATAATATATATATATATATATATATATATATATATAGCCATCCGAAGTTTTGCTTTCTATATGTATAGCTCTAACTCAACTATAACCAGATAACCTAACCCTAACCCGCCATCAGATAACATTTCCCGTCTAACTATAGGGTCTGTTTGGATCTCTCATTGACCTTCTTTCAGGTCAATGGTGACTGTATTAAGATGTTTGGTGTTACTTGGCAACACTTTGGCGATCCCGCCTAAGATCTCGTGCCATGCGAGACTTCGTGTGCATTCACATGTGACGATAACTCGGCCTGTAGAAATGCCACGTGTTTAGTTGACATTTGTTTACATCCTGTAAGCCCTGGATTTGAAACGATTGTATTATAATCGCCCCTAAACTATATCAACATACCGTACACTAGTTATTCAGCATTTAATTATTGGCTTACTCGGAGCTACACGCGTCTGAAGAAGGTAGGTAATTAATAAAAGACGGGGTCGGAAATGGGTCTTTCAGACTCGATACTGACTGACTGAGCCTCTAACAGTAACAGTCTGTGGGTTTGTTTATTATATTTTAATTGTGAAACTGTTTAATTAATGTTAGTTGCCATCTTCCTCGTTTAAATCTAATTGTTGCAAAACGGTAGTCAGCATTCGAAAATCACGTGTCTAGAATTATGATTACAAGAAGTTAGCTACTAGGCTATCTTATATTTATTATAGATCTATTCTAGAAGACTAGATCTACTCCTTAGACTTAGATCTATCATCTAGACTTAGACTAGAGTCTAGATGTAGACCTCTAAACTGAATTTTATTTAGTGGAGGACTAAAAATAACGGTAAATAATAGCCGAACTGTTGATATTTTTATGGCCGGAAAATGTCAGTTTACCATGAGGTAGACGGCTTCCTGTTGATTCGACCCTGAACAATTTTGTATTCAGTCCAAAATATCATGCACTTCACAAAAGTATGTGAGAGAAATCCAAAGTCACAGTTTTCATATTAAATAGTGGTACATCTTTCTGATAAGATAATTGTGATGTATTCTTTTTCCATGTCCTAAATTGTTTTTAATCCGGCACAATTCAGAAATTTTTTATTTATTATTTCTCAGGTTATAACTGTTTCTTTTTGTTGGCACTCTCTAATCAATTTTATTAATTTCTTTCAGTGAGTTTTGTAAATTCAACGTACATCATCGCATAGCTCGGCAAAGGACAGATTCATTAACTGTGTTCATAATCCATACTGCTGAGATCGAGCTGCTTCAATTCATCTGTGTCAAGGCAACATTGAGCAGTATTCACATATATTTGAACAGAGATCGGATCCATCATGGCTGTTTGTGGTGTGACATCAGCAGTCGTCTGTAGTTGTGTTTTCTTCACACTAGTCATCCTTATCTTGGCTGGAGATCTGCCCACAGATTTCTATGAGATACTTGGCGTTGACAAACAGGCGACAGCAAGAGACATTAGAAAAGCCTTCAAGAAGTTGGCTCTACAGAATCATCCTGATAAGAATCCTGTAAGTAAGCCTGGTCAGTTTGTGCTGCAGTTATATATGGATGTTATATGCTCATAGGGTACTAATGTATTACATGATTATAATTGGTGGCAATTAAGTTTACAGGGGATAATATCCATTGCAGAATTGGCAGGTTTAACAATAATCCCACACTCGATCCCCGGATTGGGCTAAACTCCGATTTGGGATTAAACTAATTTTCGGACCTAATTTACCACAACTTTATTAAATAAAACAGAAATTTGAAATAAATTTTTATTACCTACATAAAAAACACATAAATAACACAAGATACACATGTATGTCAATAACATGTCTTACATGGAAGATTAAGTGAAGGGATTGGCACTACCAGCTTCATATACCAACACCACCCAAACTGAAGGCCTTACAAGTTACATGTACTTGGGTTTAACCTGCCTAGCTAGGTTAAACCAGTTTAACACAGGGTTTAACTCCAACAGGTATTAAAATGGAATGTTATTTTAAATCAGTTGTTTACTTATGGTAGATAATTATTTTTACATGTATTTATAATTAGTTTATAACACTATATCTTGGGATAGAAAGTTTCAAGTGACGCCACACTGCTTTATTGTGGTAAATTGGATGAATTTGGGGATGATCTGACACATGAAGTCCACACCAGCTGGCTGTGCCCAATAAGCAACAGCCAGGATTGTCTACCCCCAAATTTCAACAACAATAGATTTACTATGGATATTCACATTTATCTAATGCTGAATAAGTACCATAAACAAAACGTGACTCTGAGATTAGTTTTGTGTGTTTTATCACTACATTAGTATATAGTGATACTTGTCAACAATGTCTGGCAGAAAACAGGATAGTGTGTGGTTGTAAATTTGCGGGGAAAGCAATAGATCAGGCAACGTGCAAGAAATATAGCAAAGAAATGCGGGGACTTGTCACCAGAATATAATTTGGTTTTTAAAGTTTAACTGATTTAAATAGAAAAAAACCTGATTTTAAGGAATCATGATTTTTTCAACCCTGGTTCTTACATCGCTCTAAAATATTTAGATTTCAAAGCACAACAGAAATTATATTTGTCCAACATATTCCCTTGTCTAATTTATTAATTCTCTGAGCATAAAGATCTTGGTGTCTGTTCTGCAATTTATTTCTGGCCTTGAGTAATTGAACAAGTATACACTGTTACACATTATCTATGTTATTATAAAGAGGTCAAGAAATTATTTTGAAATATCATGTTGATTTTATTGTAAATGTAATGATCATGGTTCCAACAATCCTTTTTGCATGATTCCCTTTCCTGTCCACAGTTTTTATCACTAGTTGGTAAGACTAATTCAGCTGAAATGTTCTGAGGATACTAGCAACAATGGCACTTGTTTGAATATCTGCTGCGCTTTCAATTCAGGAAGGACTAGCTAATCACTTATTTGTTGAAAGTTCTATGGAATACACAACTTGTACTTTATAATCAATACTTTGGTCCACTTGACAAGCAGCAACTTCATCATCCAGAGCTGCGTTTCACATTTTATAAGACTTATTAACCAGATTTGGGGTCAATTCAATTTTGGAATTGATGGGCAATTTGGAATTGAAGTTTGCTCTAAAAAATTAATTTACCATTTAATTTTTTAATTCAGAACTATTTCTTCCATGACAATCCTACTTAGAATATATACTATTCGGGTTAGGTATTCCACGTAGGTACTCAAAGTAGGTATTCAGAGTGTACCTACTCATGGTAAAAAGTAGTAGGTAAAAATGGAATTGAATTGAAAGATTTGATTTGGAATTGACAAAATGGAATTGACCCCATATCTGTTATTAACTAATGGAGGTTTAATGTTGACTTGGATTGTATTTTGCACATTCCAAACTTTCTTCTCTCAAAATCAAATAGTCTGTAGTTGAAGTGCTATGATTTCTGCCAACTGTCTTTGGATTTATTTTTGTTCAGACTAACTGTATGATGGTTTGAATCTCTCCCCAACACAATATACTTGGCTAGCTTATCAAACTACAACAAATGACACAGATGAATTTCTTGTCAAATTTGTAACAGTGATACATACTTCATTACAACTGATATTCACAGCATTTGACCAAATTGTTGTGCAAATGATAAGGTAATACAGAAACCAAAATCTGTCAACCAGTAGCTATTGGATTGACCACAATAATCATTTAATGAATTAATAAGTTTGAGTATGGGTTTACTATTTTAAATCTGCGGTTATTGCTAAACAAAATTCAAAGCACCAATATACTTTATAACATGTGATGTATACTGGAATGTGAGACACCTTGTTTGAAGAATTAAATATATCGGCATATACAAATCTGCAGAATTACTTTTCCGAATGTTCAGTATAGATTGTTGTTTAGCTGTTTATGAATTTTTGGGTTAAGGACCGTTTTTTTATGTGACTAAAATCGATTTATGCAGCACACCTGGCATTACTTTATCCATGATTAAATATTTTTGCCGTCAGTGGCAAATCTGATATCACTGCATGTGATACGAGTGATTTCTTGTTTAATGAGGCAAGCTGTTGACTCAAGTAATACAAACCATTCTGAACATATATACTTTGTCACAATGCAGCTCAGCTGTGCTATTCTTGATATGATAAACAATTTTGTCAGTAATGGCAAACAGTGAAATGTAAATTTAAAATTTTTACTTGGAATGTTTTGTGTGATCTGTTAAAGGAAATTATCAGTAGTTTAATACAATTAAATTTCTTTTAAATCTTCATGTGGTTAGCAAACCTTGTGACATTGATTGGAGTAATCATTGATTAAACATTATCCTGTTAATAAAATTATTATTCTCCTGACCTCTTTTGTTAGTAATTGTATATATATATATATTTATTTGTGGTGTGCTTGTGTGTTATTTTCACAGTGGATTATAAGTAGTGTGTCTTGGTCTTTATCAGAATGATGATGAGGCACATGACAGGTTTTTGAGGATCAATCGTGCCTATGAGGTGCTGAAAGATGACAATTTGAGGAAGAAGTATGACATGTATGGTGAAGAAGGTCTCAAAGAGGATGGACCATCTGGCAGAGGATACAAGAGTTGGAACTTCTATTATCAGGATTTTGGTATGTCGGCAGTACTTGAACTGAGGTTGTTTGTGTTTCAGGTCAGGGCAGTCGATTGGTTATAAGCTAGGTATTAATAAGAGACTTTTGGAAGAGTTTATGATAACTTCCATGCCTGCTGTTGTATGACCAATCAGTTTCAGTTTTACACTTACAATATGAAATGGGACTGGATTTATTTTTCTTATATTAACCTGTAATCGATACCATTTTGTTTCAGTGTGAATAGGTCTTTTTTGTTTTGTTTTGAGCAATGGAGATAAATTAGGTCTTTAGGAGTTGCTTCTGTTTAATATGGTATGATGGAGAACACATTTCTAAATTCAAAAAACAGGTTTATAAAGGTTATTATGTTTTGAAGTAGATATTATTATAAATGCGTACATTTGACTGATGAATATTGATTGTGCTCCATTTTAGGTTACAGATATTGATATTTTCTTTGAGGGTCATTTGACAGGCAGGGTTTAAAAGAAATTTCAGGATGTGTTATATTTGCCTTGGGTTTCAGGAAATATTGGTTGCAGGGGGGGGGGGGTGTAAATTACACCAAAGTAGACAGTTAATTCGAGGGCAGGGCTCTGAGACAACATTTTATTACATTTTTGCTGAAAGTCCAAATTGTGTTATGCCTGCAATGATCAGTCAGAATTGAAATTGGGCACCCAGTTAGATAAATGTGGTTTATAGCAAAGGATAGAGTTAACCAAATATTGTGCACAAATCGAATTACTCAAAACAATATTGATAATAAAATATTGTGGGTGATAAATATGTTCTCTAATTTATATCATGTTTTAATGATCATGATATAACCCTAGATTACTTATTTGTCACCCATAATATTTTATTCTCAATATTGTATCAATAATATTTTGTACACATATAATAACTGTTGCTCCTCGTCATGAGACGTTCCAAAGTGATTCTTTCCAATATTCTACAGTTTAACACTAAATTCCAATAAATCAGTTTTTGTTTCAACCATTCCGTCCCAGGTTTAAAACAACCATACTTTTATGCTTAAATGACTCCATTCTATGTATGGGATGTTGGTTGATTGTTGTGAATATGACATACAGGGTAATTACGTGTACTGATGTTTTAGGTCTCTGGTAATACTTTTTCCTTTTTGATTACGATGTTGGATAGTAAATGAAAGCTGGCTGATACCAAGAAATGTTATATATGGCCAGGGTTGGCAGTTTCTGAAGCGGTAGAAACCATGGAAGAAACTCCCTGGAAGAGGAGGTTTTAATTATCAAGATAACTGTAATATTTAAAGACAGAATTTAAATATAGCTAAGCAGTTGTAAATGTTATAGCCAGGTTTTATTAATTTTCGAACCAATCGATACATTCAAATCCAAAATCTGGCTGGCATAAAATGTTGATCCATAAACATATATTATGTACACCTGAATGGGATGGTGCACTCAAAGTTTAGGAATAGATTAGGGATGCTAAAAGTTTCAAAGTTGGTGTTCTGTTTTTGTACGCTGATAGGAAAGTTTGAAATAGAATATTAGGATAAAATTGTTCTAGTGTTTATGGAAAGTAATAAATGTGCAGATTGAGGTTGACGATCATGGCAGTATGCAGTGATCTGTTTGATTCTATGTGTGGAATATATGTGTTATTGAACGTTGCCATTTGGGTAGTGGTCTTTTGAGTTTTTATGGTGATGAAGTTCTAGAAACATGTCAAATTTGTTCTTCTAAGATGTAGTTTCATCGCCGTAGAAAGTTGCCTTACTCTGATACCATTATTTTGGGTCTTTATTAATTTGAAATCCCTTATCTACTTGATCTGACATCACACGTTTTGACCAGGCATTTCTTCCACTTACTTCCAGAAGAAAGTGGAAACAACTACATAGTTTCTTCTACCACCCCAGAAGAAATAGGTTTCTTCTTAAAGAAACCCAACACTGTATATGGGGTAGTTGGCAAGAGTTATAGATTTTACATAAATATTATATTTTGGACACATTTTCATATGGAGCTTTGTTAGTTGAGATGGGCATACAGTGATGTACAGAAATTATTACAACATCACCAGTTATAGTATTAATGAATCAGATCATTTTGTGTCTGTGTGAACAGAAACAGGAATTGGTGACTGGTTCCTTTGCAGCGAGCGGGCAGTGGTTTTAGTGTTGCATTAATTATAAATTATTGGAGGCAGTTGACACAGTCTTATCTTTTCTCCATAGCCCTGCCACCACATGTGGACAACATTCACTAAATCAAACACAAAATACATGGCATATCAGTCAACATGGAAAACATAATACGGTTCATGTAACTGATGGCTCAATGAAGAACAAGCTTAATAACTTATGGTACCAATATTGGTAGACTATTTCTTTTGTGCATAGTTGACATAAATGCTGCATATTGGTGAACTTCATGTAGTGACTTTGTCAGTCAAGACATATTGTTAGTGTTATGTTTTGTTTAATCTTTTTCTGTTTAGTATCAAGTAACTGTGTGAGGGGGGCTCTCTTTTATTTCTTCTTAAAGGACCTTTCATGTTTTGTCGAGAACACGATACACCTGTATCCAGCTTATAAGATCTTAAGTAGGTTTATTTGTTCCCTAACCTGCTCATATGTAAATAACAGTGAGCTAGGGCTATTCCACGGAGCAGTTTGGTAGCATGTCGTACTACAGGCATAAAGATCATGTGATCAGTTTCTAGTTTTAGCTAATTTCATATGTGCGATGTTTTGTTAGTCAATAAAAGGATTAACCACAGTGATTTCGGTAGTTAGTAGAGTTTTGGTCATGAGTCTCAGTTAGTTGTATGCCAAAGTTTAAAAAAGCTATAGTATCGTCAAAGTCAAATCAAGAGTGTCCAGACTTTGGTGGAAGTTCCACTTGGACGATACTCTATTTTGTGTTTCATGGAAGCTTGACACTAAATGTGGGATATCGAGTTAAAAATGGTGTTTCTAATAAACTAGCCTTACCAGTGTTTCAGAATTTTGTAGAATAATTTCAGTTTTCTAATCCCGAATGTTGGCAGGTGTAGAGTAATAGAAGAAGTGTTGTTTCATTAATTCAATTCATAACATGGTCCAGAGCAGCTGGTGAAGATGGCTTTATGATGCAGGTTACTGTGATCAATATTGTCATTATGTTGTAGAGAAATAGGCTAAATATAATAATTCTATTTTATTATTGATTTCTTTAATGTATTTATCTGTCTTCTCCGGCTGTACGACAGTTTGCATTTGATTTTGATAATATATAATTATTCTATAGCAATTCAACATATAGATAGGCATTCAGTAGGGATCAAGATGTTGTCTATGTTAACTAATAATGTCTGCTTTCATGCCAATAATTCATTTATTAGTATTTATGTTTTCCAGGTATTTATGATGATGATCTAGAGATCATTACATTAAGCAAAGCTGACTTTGGTATGTAAATTATTCACTAGTTAATATAAAAATATTACTATGTAATAATAATCTTTTCTCTGAGAATATATGACTAATTGATATAGATTAAATAAAATTCCATAACTTTAAATATTTGGATAGCATTAAATTATTAAGGGGGTTTTACAATCTGAATGAGGATGTTTTTTTATACTGTTTAAGCAATTTAAAAAAAAAATGTTTGTTTCGATAAGACTTCCCAAAGGAGATAAATTACTTACAACTGATTGAATTATTGAAGCTGAATTTAATTGTCCAAGTTTCTAACAATGACAATGGGAACTGCAACTTTAGTAGACCTGAGTGAGAATCTTTTAATTATAAAAACAGAAAAATCATAATTTCTTATCAAAATAACATTCCTTGATTAATAAATAATATATTTTGCTTACAGAACAATCGGTACAGAACACAGATGATGTTTGGTTTATTAACTTTTATTCACCACAGTGTCATCATTGTCATGATTTAGCTCCAACGGTAAGTATTTTTTAGCACACATCTTCTTGTGTAGAACTACAGAGAAAAATCTTTAAACTGTCACTTACATATTTTCTGCATAACACGAAGGGGCTTGGATCCCAAATAGTTAACGTCTTGTCCAAAATCAGGCTTTAAATTGCAGCCACAAAACTGCAATATGAGATGTGTACGTTCAGAGAAAAACACATATTTAATATCATTTAGGACCGATACTATGTTATTATTTTAGTCATCAGCATATTAACTAATCCTTATATCTGTCTTACTCTTGGATTTTTTCTTATTCTAAACATTCTTCAGCATCCTATTGGTTTCAGCGAGTAATTTTGTTATGAAAAAAGTTTTAAAAATCCCCATATGGTATCTTCTGAATGGTGATGTTTTTTTGTGATAAAACATTTTGTCTTTAACTATTTCCCCACTTTCTCAGATAAAATGAAGTGCAAATAATCTTCTCATCGATATACGAGATATAATGACTACAGGTACAGAACTTTGTTAATTGAGTACAATGTATGTTTTGTTATCATGGTGGATTTTGATCATGATGTATCGTGATGGATCTTGATCATGATGTATCATAGATTTGTATTATAACATCATGATTCAGCTATTTTGTTATCGTGATTCCTCGCCCCCCCCCCCCAACATAGCACTGTATTGTATTTTAGATTTATTATTTGTTTTTAACTAATATAAAAAGACTTTGTATTATGAGTATTTTTTCAAGTAACCTTAATGTTATCTATGGGCTTGTATAATAGTCATATTTGTGAATGACTTATGCTTATATGGTTGTTTGATTAAATCTTTGCTATTATTATTATTATTTTCCTGTTTGTTTGTATTCCAGTGGCGTGAAGTTGCCAGAGAATTAGAAGGAGTGATCCGTATCGGTGCTGTTAATTGTGGAGACGAGCTGATGTTGTGTCGACAGCAGGGCATTCGTTCTTATCCGTCTTTGTTCGTGTTTCCTCAGGTAAATCAAATGGATGGAATATTGACATTACAGTATTTATTTCAAATGTATTAAAGAGAAATATGCAAACGATCGGTGTTCTAAGCCATAAATATGTTTTTATTTGCTTAAAACTAATCAGAAAACAGGTTATCAAACATGACTGGTGCTGGATATCAGAACCAGATTCAACAGAACATCATAATTATCAAGCAAGATCTTGTACGCTTATCTGTTTGTTCAGTTTGGGAAGTCTTACTAAACGTTTCTTATTGTATCTCATGAATCTTAATAATGGGTCTCATTTAGCCTACTGTGTGGATAAAAGTGACTAAAAAATAGGAACATCTCACATTTCTGAAATCTCAATATTATAAATTTCATATAGTTTTGTTTGTTGTTGTAGTGACTTGAAATGTTGCACCTCTACAATGTTCCAGGCATGTTAGATGTTGCTGTTTGTTCCTGTTTCAGGGAGAGAAGTATTTTGGTGAGCGTTCAAAAGCGGAGCTCATCGCCTTCGCCCTGTCTTCCATCCAAGCTCCTGTTCTGGACCTGTCGGCTGGTAACTTTGAGGCTGAAGTTGCTGATCAGGAGAGAGCCGCCCTACCGTGGGTGATGACTTTCTGCGGCGAAGGTGCAGACTGTCTGGAACTGGAAACTTGCCAGAAATTGGCAGCCATGTTGAAGGATTTGGCTAACGTGGCTGTGGTAAATTGTCACTCAGACTCCCAGGAAACAGTCTGTCACAAGCATGGCATAGAGCCGGGAACCTACTACTTCAAGGCTGGTGAGGTGGCTAGAGGCGAAGGCATCGTAAGTGTCAGAAAACATTTAGGTAATATAAAATAATTTAAATGAGAAGGTTTAATTGTTTTTTTGCTCAAATCAGCTGACATTCTGAGGGACTTTACTGCAAAAATGTAAAATCCTAATTCGCGTAAAGTACACCTTGAAGAAACTATTACTATCCAGAGCTTGATTAAGTATTTAAGGGGAACATCAGAAGGATACAGAAATATCCTCGGTAAATGCAGTTTAACATCTGTGTAAATGAACAGTTTAGTTCTGATATGTGTAACAGACCATTTCTATTTGTTGCGGATGATATGTTTCATTCGTTGCGTGTTAGATTATATAAATGGTCCTCGTATAACATTAACTATCTCTATCAGGTGATTGACAGTCTAGATAGTAAAGAAATTATGCTCACAGTATTGACTCAGTTGCCTGAAGTACAAACATTGGACAAAGATCAATTCCAGGTGTGTCTATTTGCATATTGCCTAACAGTTTATATGGTATATTTAAGTGTTTATATTTCTCGAGCTTAAAACGTATTGCAGTTAAGTATTTCAAATAACTATGGGCTAACAGATTTTCGGCGTAGTAGTTTAATGTATTTTGCGGTTTTAAGCACAATGTTATCTCAACTAGTAACACGTTTCACTTTGTAATATTGCTGGTTAAACGAAATTAGTTTTCCGCGAATACGCATGAATATGATGTTTATTAATTATTGGATATCATTGTCAGGAAATAATATCCAACCTACGACTACATAAAGCCAGTCCGTGGTTGATACACTTCGTGGAAGGAGATGTTTATAATTTAGATTTAAGGAAACTACCTGCAATAATCCCTGATATCAAGGTATGTTTATCTGGTTTGGTTATTAAACGTTTCTGTACTTTATTTAATTATATCATTTTCTCAGGAGGATTTAAGCTCATGGCACTAGAACTTGGCCACCAATTATTATTCCCCCCTCCCCCACTGAGTTTTGGTTCAGATTTAACCCTTGGATATCCTGTTTGTAATGAAAGGGTGACTAAAGACGATGAAATCGAACAACCTTTTATTTTTATTTTGATGTGTCATTAAATCCTACTATCTAATTCCTCACACACACCACAAAGTCCTCTGAGTGGGAGACTGACTTCTTTGCTAAGAATTATTGGTTGATTAGCCTCGATGTTGGTCATAGCTTCAGACACAGATAACTTGAGTTGATTTGAACTCAGATCTGGAGATTTCCAGCACAGCAGAATGGGACTGTTCTCTTTGCTGAAAGGTAAATTCTATCAGGATGTATCACCATAGCAGAGCTAGTAGCGAAACTTGGCTGCTTTACTGCAAATCATGGTTTGAATCTCAGAGTTATCTGTGTTTGTGGGATGTATCAGCCAATAATCTCATTTCCCTAGTGTGTCACTTAGCAGTCATATATCACATGTATAATAGTTACTAAGGCTGAAAAACACTCACTCACTCTACTAGAGTGAGTGAGTGTTTGAGTGGCTTTAGCTCAGCTAGGAAATCGGGATAGTTGAATTCACTGATTAATTTCAGATGCCTAAATATGTCAAAATTACATTTTTCATCTATTTACATTACTCTTAATTTTGTTGTCTTGTTTTGTGTTTTCAGGTCGGTCGTGTTAACTGCCA
This sequence comes from Paralvinella palmiformis, assembly GCA_025642065.1. Classification (NCBI taxonomy): domain Eukaryota; kingdom Metazoa; phylum Annelida; class Polychaeta; order Terebellida; family Alvinellidae; genus Paralvinella; species Paralvinella palmiformis. The sequence continues at coordinate 296,179 of JAODUP010000416.1, read as the reverse complement.
GCAGTTAAGAACTATGTGTAATAATTTGCACATCAGCAAACTTCCAGCCTTCGTTGTTTTCAAGATAGGAGGTGCCCACGAGGTCCATCATGGTCGCCAGACAGCACACGATGTGGCAGCGTTTGCTCGTGAAGCAGCCACCGCACCGGTAGAGGTGCTAGGACCCAAGGACTTCCCATCCAGAGTTGTTGAGAAAGGAAATCCTTGGTTTGTGGATTTTTTTGCACCGGTAAGTCAGATAATTTATTTATGTCATGGTATTTCAGATGCTGTAGTAGCATCTGATATTACACTTTTAGGCTTCTCCTTAATCAGAGGAGTATTAGTGATGCTGCTGGATGACAGTGGTTTACTCACAACTTGGGCTTCAAAAGTAGAAAGCAACTTCCACATAATATCTTGTGTGACCACTTTCCAAAACTACACCACGATGAAGCCAGTCAAATTATTAACATTTCCGGTGTTCCTAATGTTTGCTGTAGTTGCTGGGGACTACTGACTATATGCCGTAGGCGTGTGTTGAGTTATCTGTCTTCGTTGTTTTTGGTATCAACAAGTTTTAGTTGTCTGGAAGAGTCAGACAGTGTTCATCCGCAGCATTCCGTAATTCAGACTGTTTGTTTGCTTCATTTTTGAACCGTCATATCTTCACATATTTTCAAGATTGTTCAGTGAATTTGAAAACATTTATTTTGAAAATTTATTGTAGAACTGGGATTTATCTACCAGTTGAATTAGTTCTGACCTAAACACAATTCAGTGATTAATGATGATAAAGGAACTTTTTGAAACATTCAGTTGTTTTTATTTTCTATAATCAATGTCAATATCATTTTTGAATGTTAGAAGTGTTGTTCTTTATCCATTTTAATTCTGCTAATTCAGTGTCATCTCATTTTTATGTTATATAACCTAGATATCTTGCCTAAAAAACTTTTATATTAAAATATAAGAATGGATATATATATATATATATATATGTTTTGAATTTTAAGCATATATATTTGCTTATAAAGAACCAAAATTCATGCAGGTAGATGTATGTATGGATGTATGGATGCAAGAGAGAATAACTTAGTTTTGTACTATGCTAAATTAATGAATGTTTAATTTAGATTAAAACTAGTGATTTAAATACTACTGTTGTCTTCCTCTGTATATCATATGGGAGCGTATTAAAAGATTGTAATTGTAACATATTAATTCCTTCCTCAGTGGTGTCCTCCTTGTATGAACTTATTGCCAGAGTTTAGAAAAGCTTCGAGAGAGATGAAGGACAGAGTGAAGTTTGGCACAGTTGACTGCACTGTCCACACAGGACTGTGTAGCCAGTACAATATACATTCTTATCCGACGACAGTCTTCTTCAACCAGTCTATGCCTCACGAGTTCCATGGACATCATAACGTACACAGTTTGGTGGAATTTTTGGAGGTAAGATATTGTAATATCTTCATAGAAGAATGACCTCGTTATGCTTTTTTATATCAATTTAAGGAGGAAATAAATGTTTAAATTCATTATAAAAATTAAGTAGTTGTTGTGTTTTATATATTATCGTCTATCGCTGGTTTATCAATGAATTTAAGATGTTCTGAGTGATTAGTACAGTTGTTAGTGCGCTGTGCTGCAAACCTCCGTGTTAGGGTTCTGATCTCACTCATTCTGATAGTTATGGAATGTACCCTTGAAGTGTTGCCCCTCAGCTATATGCCCCTAATGTCATCAGGACTTTATTTGCCCTTGTTACTGATCACACATGGTACATATGGATAGGGGGCTAAATATTTTTGAAAATCGATTAAACAGTGGAGCAGTGATGAGGATTTTCCATGGATTTGTGGATTTTCAATTGTTTTTGTGTTACCTGAGATCATTTCTGCAATTCATTCAGCAATATTTGGAGCTATTTTCAGTGCACACCCAGGTAACAGTCACATCTGATCCTATCACCTAGAAGCCTACTATACTGTCTGCTCTCAGTTTTGCCATGGGAACATTCAAAAAGATTCTCTGAGTATATTTGCCAACATCAAACACCAGGGATAATTTGAAGAGCATGTTGTTAATCCAAGTCTTTCTTGGCATACTATCAGTTTAACAACAAGGCATGTAAACATATGACCAAATCCGTTGTTTTAATCCACAAAAAGTAGTCACTGGCTGATGTAGATGAACTGTGTGATATATTTGCCTTAAAGCATCTGTCATGTCTGGGTGGTAGTCATTGACACCTAATATTAATTAAATAGACAAATAGTTGTTTGTGTCTTAATAATAATACAACATTTTATATAGTGCTCTATATAATTGATCGGCCCATTTAGCCTACCATGTGCATAAAAGTGGCCGTAAAACATCAATCATCATCATCATCTATATAATTGGATTAAAATTACCCTAAAGCGCTTTACAGATAAAAGAAGTAGTTAAACATGTACCAAGTATAGACTTTAAAACATTATAAATGATTTTCGATTTAGACGTTAAAAGAATGATAATGTTAGCGTGGCTATGAATATACAATGTCAGAGAAATGTGTCTTAACATTCTTCTTGAACAAGGTGAGTGACTTGGACTGCCTAGTTATCATTGGTAAATCGTTTCACGCGGAGGCAGCTGACTTGTTGAAACAGTGATTTCCATAGGTTGCCGGACGTGTCTTGTATCTGGTCATCAATTCTCAACAGAGTTTCTAAACCAATTTGACTAGCTATTAATTTTGAGTGTATTTTACACTGAATTCTATACGACATGGGTACTTCGAAGTAGTTCATTTGTCAGTCAGTTCATTAAACGTGGATATCAATACTAGGAAACCTCCCAAGATGTATTTTGGCATTTCCCTCAATATTTAATGCTTATTACGCTACAGGACACACTTCGCCCTCCAGTGATCATTCTGACTGCCACCTCATTTGAAACTCTTGTAAATGGGAAGTCAAAGGATGAGCTGTGGTTGGTCGATTTCTACGCTCCGTGGTGTGGACCCTGTCAACAGCTTTCACCAGAATGGCGTCAATTAGCCAAGGTTAGTTTGATTAGATCTTTTACGGTTTATCACATGAAAATAACAATTAATTACTATGTTTGTGGTGTTTTGTGTCTTATTTTAGTTGAATGTGTCACTATCCTTCTTGTAATGTCTTCACCTTTTAAATCCTGTCTACTATATCTATGTCAGCTTCTAAACACAATAATATTTCATTATTGGAATGCTTTTCAATAAGAAGGAATTCAGTTTGGTTATATGTTCTTTCAAATGTAATTTACCAGGATTGATAATTTGTTACAAAAGTGGAAGCTGAGAATTTTTGATTGATGTTGATTGACATGTGTTCGACGATTTCTTCGATGATATTAAATTAATAAATGTGTTATTCCATCATTTGTGGATGAGAATAGGATCTGTTACGTTTGTATAAATTAAGTTTCAACCATTAGAAGCCATTATAAACCATCATAATGGTAATTTTATATTTGTTAAAATTAATGAGTTCACAGAGACATAAAAAGATATAATGGCACACAACTAGGGTGGCGATATAATCGTCATTTCTGCGGTACGGACTTTTGAAAAAAACCTTCTTGTAGGTGTTTTGTATCTTTTAAATGGTTGCTAGTGTATATTTAAATCAAATCAAGTACCTGTAACTACATCTTTTGACAGATCCTTTCAAGCATGGACAAAATTAAAGTTGGTCAAGTAAACTGTGACGCCGAGGAGTCGCTGTGTTCACAACAAGGCGTACGCTCCTATCCGTCCATACGACTCTATCCCCGTGGTCAGGCAAATGCAAATAAATACCAGTAAGTTTCTTTTTACAAGTATTTGGATAGGAGGCCATTCGAGAATGGTAATATATCTTTGTAAATTCTATTTCTAATACGTGACTCGCTGGATATACTTGTGTATAAGTTGAGAAACTAATCCTAGAATGTATTAGACGCGAGGCTATTTATCTTATACACAAGTAACATCCAAGGGGAAAAATGTTTGGTGAAGTTTATTTGACAAACAAATCAAACTATGATGGCTGATAATGGAAGAGACATACATCAACAGTTGTCTGGACTCTGACTGTCCTATATTATCATCAACACAGTTATATCAGATGTTGTAATTTGTATATAACCAGAATAATTAGCACATAAATTAGCACATATTTAGTCAAGACCGGAATAAATAATCAGGCAATGACTCTGTATCCGGTATCAAGGTATCATAAGTTCATTCTATGCCAGGTCAGTGCCTACTGGCAGATATCTCTAGATGACCACGTATTTTGACAAAGTAAACTGTACCTGGCGTGGGAAAGGTAGACTTAATTACCTAAGCCAATTAACTGATCAAACCGTATCAGAAAATGAAACTGAATTGAATAGATTCGCTTTACTTTGGTGCTCTTGTGCCAAGTTCATCTATGAAATCCAGTGATGTGGCTTCTAAATGGATTGCACTTTTACGTTTTTGTGATGTCAACTTAATCTGTATTTGTTGTGAGCTTCAACCAATTAATGGGCCTCTGGTCTAATGATTCACCTTGATTCAGAGCTACAATATATCACATTTGGTCGCGTGATCAGTGTATTATAGGATTTTTATTTGAATCGATGGCATTTTAGGAATAATTCTTTTGGCTTAACTGTGTTAATAATTCTGTACGAATATGAAAAGAGAGGAAATGGGCTTTCTTATTGGAACAATCTTTTTTGCATTGTAAATAGAGATTTGCCACTCAGCTTAAACATGGTTTCAATGCAATTTCATTTCAAGTGACCATAAATATAATTTGTCTTCTGGATAAATATATATATATATATATATATATATATGGTGTATCAACTGAATAATATAAGCAGTCATATAAACTGATAAGTTTACATCTTATTTTTATCATATGTTATGATGTCTTATATATTATAATTATTCCTGGTTAAGCTTTCTAGTTCTCTAGCATCTAATTTCTCAGTATATGGTGTTTTTTCTTCATATATGTATTACATAGAGTGGTAGCTAATAACAATATACCATATAGTTTTCTCTAGATGTGTGTCGTGCATTGGTCTGATACTTTGAATGCACATCTGTTAAATGTCATCTCTGATAAATTATACGATTGACCTTTTTTAACTGGAAACTATTGAAAACACAAGTTAGTGCTTATGGTTCAGTTCTGATGTTCCACGAATGTGCAGTGTAGCGGCTGATATCAACATACAGTATTAGGTGCCAGTCTGTTTTTACACTTGCCAAAACTGTTGTCCCCAAAATTTTGCCTAAATATAAACTGTGCAGTAGAAGATGATGATGATTGATGTTTTACGGCCACTTTTGTGCACATGGTAGGCTAAATGGGCCGAGCAACCTTCAAAGGTAATGAAGCGAAGTCAGATATGCCCACTCCGAGATTCGAACCCGGGCGGTAGTGATCTGTGGTCCAACACGCTACCGCTAGACCACGGAGGCGCCCCCGTGCAGTAGAAGCAATGATTATCAGTAAATGTTATCAGTGAAGTGAATTATTATCAGCAACATATCCACGGAAAATAACCATATCATTATTTTCCTTTTGATGACGGTCAAATTTGGAAAATATCCCTGGATATTATAATGGGGTATAGAATATAAAGATCACGACACAATAATATTTCTTTTTCACATTTTTGTTTTATTGCATTCTACCAAAATGGCATCTTTGCCTCTGTTAGTGAATGCTTGTCTGTTGTAAACTAGATGGTATGTATACACTAATAATATGATGGTGGTAGTGATTGATGATGATGATGATATATATTTCAGTGTATATAATGGATGGTTTCGTAATGCTCAATCCATCCGTGCATGGGCCTTTGAGTTTCTGCCAAGTGTCGTCACTTCGCTCAGTTGGGAGTCATTCCAGGCAGACGTTCTTCCGAGTTCCGACGCTTGGGTCATCGACTTCTTTGCACCCTGGTGTGGTCACTGTCAGGTTTTTGCACCAGAATATGAGCGTATTGCAGCAGTAAGTTAGTTTGGTTTTTTGACAGTAAGGAGTACTGCTTATATTGCTTTGCTCATATTATCAGGCAATATTAAATAGTTTCAGAATTCACTGTGAATTAATTCAGCGATAATGAGAACAACTAGTTTATTTCCATCCTGTCTATCACATGTTTTATCCCCTGATATACTTTCACAATTTTGATTTATTTTATTCAAAAACCATAAACTGTGGAGATAAAGCCAATAAAAACTAGTAGGGCTGTTAAAAATGTTCAAAACCAAGGCATTGGGCCATAAAAATTATTAAATTCAGAGATAAATGTTTTTGTCATATTACAAAAAAGCTGTTAGATTTAATGATCTCTAGGTTTGGAATAATATTATTAAATGATAATGTACTTTATCCCTAAAGAAGGTTAATTAAAACTGTATGAATATTAACAAGCTGAAAACCGAGAAATTTAACATCCATGAATGTAAAGGTGGCTATATCATACAAAAATGAGATCAGCAACTAGCTAATTGTGAAGCGTTCACCCCACCCCCCCACATCAGTTAATTAATTAACCTGGTTGATAATGTTTTTACCATAGCTGTATAGAACATGTGTGTGTGGCATTTTGAAGATAATAAAATGTTAAAATAAAGTTTCCTATAGTACATTTGAGAACATATCACTTATAACCTGTAGCATTTGATTATTAATTTTGGCTACGGTTCTCCATTGTTTAAGGGAGGTATGTATCAGAATGAAAAAGGCTGAATTCTTGGCATTTTTGCTTATTTATGAGATGATAATAGTGTCTCCCTTATTGAGTTCACTGACTGCTATAAGATGTAAAGTGACTCACTGTTAAAGTGTATTTAAATATTTTCTCACACGAATCAACACAATAGTCTACCGTTCTATAATAATAGTAATACTATTTTATAATACAACTTTAATTGCTCTAAGGCAGTTTACATTTAAACATATTATATAGCTCAAATACATTTCATACATAATAAACTTGTTTAAAAATTATAAATACGCCAATTTAAATAAATGGTTTTAAGAACCTTACGGAATATGTCTTTACTTGGTGTGAGTTTAATGTGGTTTGGCAACTTGTTCCACAGCCTGTGTCAACATCATCATCAGGTGTCAGCGTCATCATTCCTAGAACTTCCTAGATTTATCTAATCTGTTATTATCACTTATTAGTTAACACAGATGACCATTTGTGTTACTATGGGTTTTTCCAGGATCTGAAGGGTGTAGTAAAAGCGGGTAAAGTGGACTGTGATATACACAAGTACCTGTGTCGGCAAGCAGGTGTTCGAGCATACCCTACTGTACGCTTCTACGTAGGAAGTACTCCTTCAAAACTACAGGTAATTAATTAACTGTCTCTGTTTATAAAATGACTTCTTCTAAGTCAGAATTGACAAACTTTGTTAATGTTCTTAAAATAGTTTTGTTATTGCAACATTCTCCTGGTGGTTTAGCTTCACGTCTTTGCTCGTCTTGTATTTTACTTTGTTTTTTTTAAGTCTTTTTAAAATATTAATATTTGTACTGAATTCATCATCAACAGCATATTTATGGAGAGGATATTGACAGCCAGAATGCAGATTATATTGCTAGATATATAAAGAGGAAGGTGAAAAAGGTAATGTATTAATTCTTTTTTAATTTGTGGTGAATAAATAAAACGTTTGTTTTCTTGTGCGACATCACATTTAGTTTGTTATATGAATTAAACAAATAGCTCTATAATATTTACCTCTTATATATATGTTCTAACTGATTAATGATGCATGACTTTAATGGAATGCATGTTGCTATCGCAGCCTAAAATGAGAATCTATGCTGCCAAATATTCCCCCTTGATTTATTACAAACTCATGGTCATTGATAGTCCATAATTCTTATTTAAGACATAAATGACATTGTATATTAAAAATGCAGTACCAAAAAAATGAATGTATGAAAATGTTTAATATATTGAAGACTAACTAGTCTGGTTTAATATAACTTGATATGATTATAAATGAGATTAATAGTTTTATATTCTGTTTTTAATTTCCGGTTTGCATTTCCATACTTTATAGCAGCATCACAGAGATGAACTCTAGGTCATAAAATTTGGTGGCTGACTATATATGCACACACAGAGACAGCTGAATGTTAGTGGATTTGTTTTGTTTGAGTAATATGTTTGAGATTTGAATCAAGTTACGTGTATAGATAAGATATCACATGTGTATTTTTTTCTGTACTTAATTTTGATGTGGTTAGTGAACAAAAAGTTGATAGAATCTCTTTTGTTTTCTGATGCGGAATGCTGTTTTTGAAATATGGAACATGAAAGTAACCATTTTAATTTTTGTTTTAATTTGGACTAGATCTGTGCTAGATCTGAATATTTTATATTTGCAATATTTTTATGTGTATTGTTTTTAGGTATTGCTAGAACTTTTGATTGTGTTCATTGTGTAAAAACCCAAAACGAAAAAAATCAAATGAAATTTAAAGCTCACAAATATATTGCCTGCAATAATTAGGTATTAACGCTGAAATTAGATTAAGTATCAGAATGGGAATTTAGAATGGAACATCATATAATATCAAAAGCCAAAAGTTTGTTCTTTGCATTGTGGTCAGTTGTTTTAAATATATATTTAGAAAGTACGATTGATGTTTGTTAGATATGATTTGTCAGTGATACGTCACTGTGCACCCTGAGTTAGAATATGAAAATATACTATTGTTTGTTTTCATGGTGCTTTGTGTCACTTTGTCACGTTAGAATGTTTAGCATTTTATTGGTTCCCATTATATATTTTGTCATGTTAGGAGGATGTGTAATATCTTGGTGACTGAATGCCTGTATGTACATTTTCGGAGAAACTTTACGCTCACTATGTTGTTACTGTAGAAGATTAATTATAATATGGTGAGGTTGATTTGAGTATGCAAGCATACATAACTGTGATATCTCAAGGTCAAAATTAATTAGATGTTAGCACCATTATGAATTGGCTGTGAAACTGGCGGTGTACTTTCAGAGAACAATAATTTATTATATTTAACGATGTAAGATATATATATTGTCATCGTGTATTCTCACCAGTCAATAAATATTTGTTATTGTTAAGTTTCTTTTCTTATATTACTCTATCCCATGCGTACAACCTTTCTTTACTAATTAGGCACCCAGACGCTCGCCCGCTCATTTCAAGCGTACAATTACACAAGTGCGAAAATTAACATTTTATTGATAAACAAATTTGCACAATAAAATGTGACCAAGTTAATATATGGTGTGTATATGTGGTACGGTTACGTACATAGAAAGTGTATAAACACTCCTTAGTTTGGCCCAAGTACTAAAGCAGCCACTAAAACAGTTACTAATAAGCGGCTACATAAAAATATCAACACTCTAGGCTCCTCGTACATTACCACATAATTACCAAATTAACAGTACATGATTTTATTTAGACTAAACTTTTACAGTGAATCACAAATTGTTTCAAGTGTACTCGCAAATAAGCTGTTAGGAGGTTTTAAACTGTACATTTCGATGTTCAGATGACGGAATTTGAATCCTGTCGTCATAAGGTTGGTACAAGCAACCATGCCGAGTATCAAACATTGGGTCGTACGCTGCCAACTTCAAAATCTGACAGAAAGCGATAACGTGACCAAAACGCAACACGTTAAAATGTGTCGCCCATGATCTGAACAACTGGCATCATGGATAAACGATGTAGATCATTGTAAATTGCATGATGAAGATGATAATTTGGCTATACACAGTTGAGTATTTGCCTCTATGAAATACATATTATGCTCTGAAGCTAGCAATAAATGAATAACTGCAGGTTTGTACAGCTTTTCTACAACGTGCCACCTTGCATAACTGCAGCAAATCATTTAATCGTGGATGAGGTATTCAAAGGTGGCACGGGAAATGCCACTACGACAACAAAATATCTGATTTTATGTATAGACCGTGGCCGTCGTGCTTAAAACTGATGACAAAATAACAGAAATATTGTTTTTGTCACCCTTAACAAACAAACAAAAAAAAATCATCCAAGACTGAAATAAACATAAATGAATTGAGGCTAAGTTACATATATTGACCTTCTTCCAAGTTCATCGGGTTCGGGTCAATTCTTTGATCAAATTATGATAAAACGGTTCTTCAGTTTTTGATATTAATCAGCATAAAGTGATCATGGAACACAAGCAAATTAATATGTGGTTGATTAGATTTAACATTTAGCAGGAGTTCATGCATGAAGGTTAGGCTTGGTGCAGTGAAGGTGATTAAGCAAACTTATATATATATATATATATATAAAACAAGGGAAATGTGTGATAAATGCATTAAAAAACTGTGATATTGCAGTAACAAACACAATTTCTGCCTCCATGAAACTAACTGTAAAATGCACCAATATCAGTGCTACTTTGATGCTGTTTGGTGTCGATAATCAATCAAGTTCACACCCGAAGTCAGTAGAAAATGCTTTGTCTTCTAAGTTGTCGCCCTCCCCCCACAATGCTGTTATTATTTCTTAGAAAAGAAACACGTACTGCCTCAGATTAATGACAAAAGGTATTATATTCAAGATGACAACACACAGTCATCAACAAGGGAAAGAAAGCCTTCGGACACCAAACCCAAATTACAGAAACAAGTAACCGACAGGACACATCTAAACACATCCCTACACAAATATATGTAAGCATGTGGATAAATATGCAAGTGTCAACATGTACAATCATATGAACATATACCTCCACACAAACATGCAAGTATATGTCAATACAGACGCATCGGTGAACACGTACTACATACATGCTGAGATTAAGGGCAACAATTTGGGTGTGGGGAACTAAGAATAAATTACACACGCACTTTAATATACCCGGCTAAAATATAACAACAATGTTTTAACATATTTACACAACTTAGACAATATATTGCTTTTGATGGGGCCCCAGTAACAACTCTGTGATAAGAGACGACACAGAAAAGGCTAATAACAGTTCCTATAGCTATCCTCAATCAGTTATTATCTTATTGTAGCATATATCACTGCTGGCGTCACGAACAGAGGACATATTTAGAACTATAGACACATCTCGGAACAAACCAACATTATTTATAAAAAAAAAACATACTACATATTGCCAAAAACGACTACACTTTGTACATAGTTAAGTTTACAGGCATTTCAGCACCTTTTGTTTTGGTAACATTTTATATACATACATACATACCAACATATAATTGTCTGTTTGTGTATGTGCATCTCTTTGTATATATGTGTGTGTGTGTGTGTGATAATCACACATGCTGTTGAACCTGTCTCGGTATTTAACTCGTTTAAACATTTGCTCAACAGACATCACTAAATTCTACTGTTTTCTCACCACCCAAAATCATAGGTCTAAGGTGAAGGTCGTGACTTTGTTCTACGCGCAAACAATAATATTTTAGTAATGCAGTCAGTCTGGGCTGATACGACGACATCGTTTAGCGTAAAGAGAGGGCCAGAGAACGAACAATCTTATGTACAGAGTGAAATAAGGCTGTCAAGGGGATGGGAAAACACGTTCGCAGCCACCATCCTGCTACCTTCTATCAACACGCACCGTACCGACGTGTCTATGGCACTCGTCAGTAGTCTACAGTTATCACACGTAAGCTATGGTATATAGGAGCACCACTGTTAGCCTCAGTCAGAGGGCACTGAGTACATCTTAGTGACATGACGAGCCATCATGACAACTAGTAAAGCCTAAATCTATCATGCACGCCATGAATCATTGTAAGAAATGCCAATCACCAAACTATACAGGAAAACATTAGCTATTAATGATGATCATGAAACAGTTGTGTATAATAATATCAGTTGTGTGTACCGAAATGAATTTACATGGTTAATTAAATGGATGACACCTAGTCTACATAATGATAACATTGTGTCAGGTGTAATGCTGACAGTGAATGAGGTTCATTATATCATCATCATCATCATCATCATCATCACCATCCTTATCATTGACGTCATCATCATCATCATCCACGTACATCATCACGACTTCATGAAGTGACCCTGACCTACCATGACCTTGGAAACAAAGCTAACAATGGCATGCGCGGGTTGGTCAGGATCGAGTTCAGCAAAAATATGGCATGCGTTGTCTGTTGCACAACCTTGTTTCCTGGCCACAAAACCAAATAATCTGAAAAACAGAAAGTAATTTAGAAACATGCTATCAACACACACACACACACACGTTGTTTACTGCGAGCTGTGGTGTCAAACAGTACCTTTTGGTACGTGCTTTTTTTGTATATAGCCTGCATGTAGCCGCTTCCCTGTGGGCGGGACATATTTGTTGCATACAAAAGTGGATGAGCTGGGCCCCACATGCTGATGGAACCCACAGGGAAAGAGAAAAAGAGGATGCCCATGAAATACGTGGAGAAGGGATCTCCTGACAGACATAAAGAGGACATGTTACAGCTGGAGGAGCTTGAAAAGAAAGCCCAGGACAGGAGACTTTGGAAGACTGTTGTCAATGACCTATGTCCCAGGAGGGGCAAAGGGTGAAGATACATGCTGATGAGTGGCCCAGACACATGTACGTCTATGTACGGATAGATACGTGCAGGTGTAGAATATTTTATATTTAGATTGATGTATGCAGTTTTATTTATGTATAGATTTATGGAGGTATAGGTTTCAAAGTATGTTTAGATGTTGATGTTCTGAGCCAGTGCCACTATATACGTGTGCACACACACACACACACACACACACTGTCTTACCTAGCATTTTGTGGTACTGGGTGGTCCTCATATTTCTTGCTCCATCTGAAAGTTTTAAAACATTTAAAATCATATAAACCAACTATCTATGCTTGCTCATCTCTACCTAATTATTATTATCTCTCTTTCAACTTGACAATCCAGTCAGTTACTAACATGAAATAGATAACATTAAGATAAAGCAACAATAAGTGAACCCACTCGACTATCAAATCCCCTCCCCCCCATATCCAGACAAGGTAGCTCTAAGTTACTCAAAATACCTTCTATCTTCAGGATCCAGTCCACAGTAAGTGACAGTGTTGATAGGATAGTGACGACGGAAGAATAACCTGAAATTAAATAATAATAAAATTTTAATAACCCAGAAACAATACCTTACATTCATAGAGAGCATCAAACCCCCCCAAAAAAATATATGCTATAATCTGTATTACGAGTACCAGATTAAAATGTCCATGTTCACCTTTTTACGAAACTAATTATTAAATACCCACGAAATAAATGCTGAAAGCTTTTGCAGCACCAATACAATAATATATTAGGAAAAAGATTGAAGAGAAATTACCAAAATACTTATTGAACAACACGCGACACTCAGATCAGGTCACCACTTGGGTGACAGCCAAAGGATTCTTGGTATTGGTTTAATACTTATTCTGGATCCATGTACTGTCACACATAAACAATAGATATCTATGGTATCAGTCTGGTATGGTTGACCTTTAACCAGCCTGATTACGGTTATCACAGAGAGCATTGTGACAATGTTTAAAGAGAGAATATCTATCACCCAACGGTCCTTTTTATTCCGAAGATTCCTGAAGTACTGGCCAATCAGAGGCTGGCTAACGTGTGACCCCTGTGACAAGAATCCAGCTGAACTATTTTTAGCTAGGTCAGAAAAAAAAACGGCTCTGGATATAATCAAGTTGTCAGTTCAATATTTTATATTACAAGCCTGAATATACTTTCTACATTGCCCCATAAATTTGAAGCGAAGGGACCATGAACAAATGATTATTTCAATGAATAGTAAATCTTGTTCAGGATTTCGCCCTCCAAAGGGAGTCATTATTTTCTCATAATGCAGTTCACTTTTGGTTATGTTTGTATTCACAACAAACTAATCTGCACTTAAAATGTCAAAAACTGATAACAGTAATTGATTTTATTGAATAACATTCCAGTATGGCAATAAAAGTCAATTTTAATAGAGTAAAATACTATAAATCACAGCTCCTGATGACAGTTATTACGAAAGAACTCAAAAAGCTAGCCAGCTCCTGATTCGTCGGCCGATTTACAGAGGATTGCCGATCTCTATGAAAAGGACCCCGGGTAAGGTAAAACTGAGGAAATCCTTCTACAGCCAACCAAACATTGTCAATCATTTTAATCTTAATGGCCAATAATATGATTTATTGTCTATGGTGTGTATGTGTAACACACACACACACACACACACACACACACGAACTTACTTCCTCTTGTTGTCCGTTAACGTAATTCCTTGGGAGGACACCTTAAAGTGGACCACGGTACACTTAGCTGAATCTATGCCCATGCCGTCAGTAATGGCTTTAGAGACAGCCTGACGACCTGTCAGACTCTCCATATCAACACTGTTTATGTAGAGGACGTTACAGGCTGAAAGGGAATACAAACAGATCATTAACAAACAAACAAACAACAGCAGAAACACATTATCTGACATCGCTCTGTCATCAGACTTAAAAGTCCAAACAAATCTTAGTGAACTTGATTAAACAGTGGCTCCACCTACCAGCACCTTGCTGCATTATTGAGGAGGAGCTGACGTGTTCTTTCTTGCCATCCACGCGGTCGGTGCCGGCTGGATCTGGAGGCGAACAAACGATGAGTAAAAACGTTAATGACAAATGGCAGACAATCCTTAAATCGGTAGAGTACACCTTACAAATGGGATGACTCCCGTCGTCGTGTCGCTGACAGTCACCTGATGTTTATTGATTGACCGACCGGTAAAAACCTTTCTAAACATCCAAATCAAGTCAGTACACACACACACACGCACACAGGTTACAGCAGTCACGCAGATAATTAATAGCACACTTCAACAAACAGATCATGACAGAAGCCAGTTAGACAAAACGAAGGACGAGGCCAGTGAAGAAATTTAGATCGTATTAGAATAGACCTAACTACGACATCACGTTATAGAGAGCCTTCAAGCTTTAGTCAGGAGTTAATAAAGACAGGTGAAGTATTACTGATCCAATCTGACGTTTATGGCACGAGAGTTCTGTTGGTATTGTTAAGACATGCAAATTGGAACGTTCCCGGGTCCGTCTGCTGGTTGTCACTGTCAGACAATCGGTTAACAATTTGGATTAGCTGAACGTAATGTGGACTGTTTGTAGTCTTTTGTATCCTGAAGGCTATAAACAGATGGACGATGATGATGATGATTGGGCCGAGCGAAGGTAATGAAGCGAAGTGAAAGATGAAACATCCTTCAGATATGCCCACACCGAGATTCGAACTCAGGTGGTAGCGATCTGCTGTTCGACGCACTACCAACTAGACCACGGAGGCGCCACTACAAACAGATGAAGTATGACCGAGTGATTGTTTTGCTTAACCTTCTCTGTGCTGGTCTCGGCTTTGGAAATATGGCCACTGGCCTACTACTACCTGGAGATAGGAGATTATCAGGCTGAAGCCTTTTATTACAGCACGAAACATCCCACAGACAAAAGTAACAATGGAGTTTAATTCTACAAAAGGGAAGCCTACACACTGTACTGAGCTATCAACTGTACACGAATGTGTTCTACTAATACGATTTAGACAGTTTGTGTTGTGACACGGTTTTGGCGGTGCCGGTGTTCTTTTAAAGTAAACCTGGCTGTGGTACACAACACGAGGTTCAAAATAATTACCCAGAACTGATAAGACCACTCACCGTACGTTTTTATTTGTCTATCAAGTAACAGAGAAACAGTCTGTTGATAAAAACCCAGGCTAAAGTACTAATTGCTCAGAAAAAGTGGTACTTTATTGAGACCTGCGCGGAAAAAAACCTATTATTTCTAACCCTGTTTGACATTCTGATAGAATTATAACTTTAAATTCGGTTAGAATTAGAAGTTTATGGTTGGATATCTAGATCTACCATGTTATCATCTATGTTTACTGTCCGTGGATCTCCCCCCCCTCCCTTTTCTGGTTATACCAAATATGGATGGATGTTTTGGACGTCTTTGCGTATTCCATCTGAACATTTAAATGATATTTTATCATATTTCTAATCCATGCCACGTTTCACAGATCTCAAAACTGTTCAGTAAGTTATGGCAACGAAATATACCTGTTCAGTGACGTAGTAAGATTGTTAAAGCTGTACCTTTTAGTTTGTACAACTCTGTGTATATTTTATGGGTATTACTATTTTTCTATGTATTTCTTTCATGAGGACAATATTTTCAGTAGAACCTTTACACTTGAATACAGATCATCATCATCATCATCATCATCATTACTTGTACTTGATGATAAAGATCAGAGAGGACATCAACAAACACATCATCTTCATACTCGCGCACAAAAAGGCTGTTGCGAGTCTCGTATTTATAGTAAAATTCCCAGGAATGAGCTACCTGAAACAGAATATAACCTACTAGCATCCGTATAACATACGCGCAGAATGGGTCAGTCGCCAAAGATGCACAAAGCATCCGTCATGCTGTTGGTATCATTCATTCGGCTATAGAGCGAAGAGTTTGATAAAGTAGAGCTAGAAGGAAGGTTGGTCACTTTCAGTGCATGCTGCCAGCATTTTGTTTTTGCCTTATAGCTAAATAGTCTTACCTTCTTCAAATACAAGTGAATAGTCATCCGCTGAAGCTAAAGTACGGTAAACAGGATCAATATACGGGTTATGATTGGTCGGCTAGATCGACTAGATGTGGATTGGTTTATGTGGAGAATTAGATATTAGTTATGTACATATATAGTTCTTGTAGACGTATACTATATAACACAGCCTGCATATACATAAACACGTACCACTATATAATGAGGCATCGCAGCTGGTTATATATAATGTAATGGTTAGCCAAGAGAATTCTAGTCTAATTATAATGGATATTAAACGGTTCAGCCTTGGACACGAATACACAGACGTATACAGACAATACATTCTGTCATAAAAACAACAATTAGTTCATACAGCTTTCCATCATTTTATCCGCCATGTTATATACATAATGTATGTTATTTACTAAACTAATAAATTCTTTTGGACAGGATATATTACACTAATATTAAGCATACACACATGTGCATACACACATGCACATGGGCATGCACCACACACACACACACTGATTATTACCTGATTCTGGCAACACTAGTTTACAAGGCAGAGCCAGAGGTGTGATAGAATGTTGATAGACCAGGGCTGCTAAGCTACCTGTAAAAAGAAATAAAACATGTTTCCAAGTGACATCACTAGCGTTAGGGATGACACCATAGACAATAATAATAAAGGAGACAAACATACTATATACACAGATGCTAACCAGTGCCACCTTAAATAGCATCACATTAATGTGTTTCCTTCCAGTATGCTATTTAATACGGTTTCTAGATGAAGACAGCAAAGTTTTAGTGTTAAGGGTGTGATATATATATATATATATATATATATATATATATATATATATATATACACACACACACACACACAAATATATATATATATATATATATAAAACACACACATATATATATATATATATATATATATATATAAATAAAATGTTTGATCAATATACATACCAAATACAGGTTCATTACTACAGCCCTTAAGCTTAACCCCTTTAGGTGTTGGTTCAATAAGGAAGTGTCTGACTAACTCAGCTTGTGGATCACCTGGCAAATAAATAGCGCAAACCCATAACTTCAAAAGAGTCTACAGAATTTATATCAATACATCACATCACATATTAAATAATAACGACTAACAACAAACGTAGAGGATGAAAAAAGTTGAATTATCTTTATTTTAGTTTGTGGCCATAATAATTCAACCGAATATTGAAAACCCATAACGCACTCACCTCCTTTAGTCTGCACATTCGGTGGTACTTGAGAAACCTTCAACGCCAAGCCAAAGGCGCCTGGGAACGAATTGCTGTCACGCACAACGAATGTTCCTGGCTGTTTGTTCTTCAGCATATTGATGGCTGGAACGAACATTTACAGATGTCAGACTGTTCACCAACTAAACATATGACCGCGTTTGGAGGAATTAAATTTAAATTGTGAAAAAGGAAATAAAAGATTTGCTGTTTGCTAAATATGATCATCATCTAGAACTGTAGGGGGGGGGGGTGGAGCTCATGTTCCGATATAGATTGGTTATCTCCGAAACTGGAGACCTGAACTAAACCTAAATAAATTATTGTTTTGAACGTAATGCGCACGCAGGCCTCAAAACGAAGGCTCCATTCTGTTAAAGAAAGCAAAACTGCTACCAAAATATCAGAACGACAACGAACTAAGTCAAATATTACCCGGCAACAAACGGGCCACTAATAATAGACTAATTATACGTTGTATGTATACTAAATACTGGCCGTACAACAAAAACCAGCACGGATCAAAAACTCAAATACCTTCTTCCCTGGAAATATGAGGCTTGTACCAAAACTTGGAGGTGTCTCGGACAAATCGCGGACGTATGATGAACCACGATCCCCTCCATCTACACAAAGATAAACATAAAATATATTACAGATAACGTACATCTGTCTTGTCTAGCTTACATTAGATTATACAGGTAATCATGAACGACTGTTATTTTCACATCACCTGTATTCTCCGGATCTCCTGGATGTAAAAACTGTTCTAGGAAAAGATCAATGTTAGCAGTTAGCTCAAGGTCACCAGATGTGCCAAGGTCATACAATGAATTGATTCCTCTGTTCATCTTCAAGGCACATCCACAGATGGATATTTAGTGTAAATGAATATTACCACTAACCGAATATTGTATGGTTATTAATCAGCTGGCTAGATGTAAATACATCAGTCAGTATGTCTGTATTTGGTGAGTAGTTTCTCAGATAGTAGTAATGGTAGTAGTAGTACTACACATATCATTATATACTATGCAACTAGAATATTTTACAATAATTCAGACGTTCAGTGATTGAGTAAAATACTTTAAAAATCTCTCCACAACTGAGTAGAGCAGCCTATATAATCCAGAAATGAGCGTAGTAATGCCTGGAATGAGAAACATGCCAATATTCCAAAGTTATTGCCACACATGTTACACTGGTTCACGCTGGACAGTGGCCACCAACTGGTGATGTATTTAAATCTTGAACAAACCACCACCTTTTCAGATAACGCAAATAAATGTTAGGATAGTCCTGATGAAAATTAAATTCAAATGATCCTGCCCATACTTTATTTTAAATATTTCCTCTATTCATTGTTGTCATAAAGAGGGATATATCCATTTCCTGTTATCCAAACAGGCCAGAACACCAGCCAGCTCCACACTCGGACAAACAAACATACCGTTATCCATCCATCTGTTGAAATATTAAAAGAGAAACCTCTCCGTATCAAAACAATCTGATTTCCAAATGATGAATGACTTTGAAAAAAAAATGTACTGCTGGAATCTACCCAAGCATGACCAATTATGTCACAAGACTATTCTGACTTCAGTAGCAGGAGACTAGTCAGTAACAACACTGACTATCACTGACTATGCACACTTGTGACATCAGACACAAGAAGGGCCTGCTCCAAACAAACCACATCCCTAGGGATAGAGTTCTGGGAGTGTATCCTGCTGATAGGAAACCACAACGCCAAAACGAGATAACATCACTCACTTCAGAACTAATAAATCTTTACTCTCTCTCTCTCTCTCTCTCTGTGTGTGTGTGTAAAGCACACACCACCGAAAACTTGCTATATGCCAGCAATACAAGCAAGTATCATTATATATATCAAGTTAGTTTATAAAGCCATTCAACTGAGTGTGACTTACTCCAACGCCAAGTCCAACGGTTATATTTCCCCCATTTAACCTGTCAAAGCAGCACACTTGAATCACCTGTCAAAAATCTTTTACCTTGTTACTGCCTGGCACGCGCGCGCGCGCACACACACACACACACTGTTGTTTGACATATTAAGTGGCATGGCAAGTTAATTAACAACAAAAATATTTACCAGCAACATTATTTGGATATTAATATAGTACTGCAGAAAACAAAAATCACAATACAACTTAACCAAAGCTATAGAGAAATGCCACAAACTGTTCTGTGACATATATTGGATTCTGAATTATTTTTATTAATTTTAAACAATGTTGCCATAAAATATATCTCCCCCCACGTCATAACCTGTTATGAAGTAAGAAAGACAAATGATCATAATTAAAGCAGTGAAAGTACTTGCGTTTAGAAAAAATATCAACAATAGAACTATTTTACTGGAAGTGCCACCTTGATGACATAGACAAACTTTTAAAATATAAACTCTATTGTAGTCTATTTACTGATATGGTATTCTCACAGTCAGTCAATTATCTACAAATTACTTATTTTTGTAGAGTACATTTTATAGACAAAAATGTGGAAACTTCCCAGAACTGGAAGTGAAGTGTTTATATGAGAACGTTTTAAATTGATTTAAATGTTTCTTCCAGCTGAAGGATTTGTTTGACTTCTATAACAATGACTAATTATACGGCGTCTGAGCCATATATTACTTGTCTAACAAAAGTCTTGTAAAGCAATATCTCTCTCTCTCTCTCCCCATGTGTGTGTGTGTGTGTGTGTGTGTGTGTGTGCAATAACCATCAGTCAAACATGTCTGGTGTGTTAATTAAAACAATGATTGACATACAGAAACCCCTCCCAAGTCAAATATAAAACAAGATAACACACACACACACACACACACACTAAAGCCTGTGTTTTGTTAACCTCTCAGCTGATGTTATTTTATAAAAATCTAAAGCCATGCCATAATAGTTCTTTATACACAGTAAACTGGCTCAGACATCTCTATGATATAATATATAGGTGGTATTTATCATTGATGAGCAAGTTTTACGGAATCAGATTAAACTCATTACTTTGATGCCATCCTGCACAGAGGCTAAAAATAACATTAAATATTATGTTATCATTAATTAATCAGAAATTGTGAAAGAAACAACTAATAAAATCCTGATAATTATACAAAGTAATCATTGTTTGTTTAATTATATTTAGTTAAAGGTACACCCTACAAAAACGGTAAAATATTTATAAAAATAATTGTTTTCAGAATATTAATTTCACTGCTGTTCACTAATATATATATATATATATATATATATATATATATATATATATTAAGGTAAAGATAATATCACAGGTCATATATCCAAATGTATAAAACTGTCTCCGAATGATTACTTATACTAGTTATAGATGGCGGTAAACAAATTCAAAATAAAAACATATTAACTTGGTTCTCCCAGCACATCAACATCTAGATAAATACAGCTGTGAAGCTTTCCCATAAAATCTTCAAACGAAGCATATTAAAACAGATGTGCCGTATTAACTGGAGTTTTGGGAAGAATACAACTTGGTGTTGTTCACTTGTTGTATATGTTTAATACGGATAACCTAATTGAAACAAACTACCGTTTAATTTTAAGAACAATGATTTCTTTTTGCTTCTTCAGAGCTAACACCAGAATATAACTTTTTTAATGGGCAGCTTACACCAATAATGTTCTGCTATCAGGACCAAGTAACAGCGATAACACTGTCGGAACAGATCAGATATTAATTCCTGGCTCAAGACTGATCCTCAAATTAGCAATAATCTGTTTATCGAGGACGGAGAACTGGTTTATACAAAGGTCAACGCATTTGTTTGTAAATATTTGTGTAACTGATCATCCGGGGATGTAAACTGCGATCAGCTTTTAAACAGTGCTAGACAAAAGGCAGCAGAATTGCTGAAATTACACAGCTTATGTGCTTGGTCAACTGAAATTCAGCAGCACAAACGGTACGCGATGGTTCAAGATAATCGTTAGATGGCAGCACAGAGCTCCGGCGCACCGTCATAGAGGGCAGCACGAGCATTTCTGCAGCACTCGCACAAAACCTTCATGATCTCTCCGTTTGAAGTTGAACCCTCTAATTAGATCTCTCGTTCTAAATAGCATCGCCATTACTTAAATAAACACATCAGTCAGAGGGACAGCAACAGCTGATTATATAGACTTACTGGTGATCTCATAATACAAGTCTCCCAAATATTAGGTCTATAGCGAAATGTGAACCAAAAGAGCTCTCTCAATCAATATAAGCTGTGTAGTAATAACACTGCCGGTAGTGAGCTCCGGTAGCCTAGCGGTTAAGCACCCGGCACTTGGTGCCAACGGTCACAGGTTCGAACCCCGCAAGAGTTCGAAACTTTTCCAGGGATTAATAACATCGTGGGTGGCTGACCACGTTAAATGGCGCTGCCGTCTCCACCGAATTATTTAAAATAAAGGGGGACGTTAAACCCTCCCCCCCCCCCCCGAGGACGTAAAACACTCTGGCAGTGACCACCCTCAGGGTATTTCGGCTCCATCTTCCCGTACTGCTCCCCTGTGAGTGGTGGGGGAGGCGATTTCTCAACCACTCCAACATAGAGGCTGTGCCGAATAAGTGACGGCCTGGGGATTATCCCCCGAACAACAAAACAACAAACAACACTGCCGGTACAGTTGATATACACTAGGCGTAACCTAACCACGAACTTATTAACAAACCCCCCACATCCATACCGCCCAAAACCAGGTCAGTTCGGAGCCTTTAAAAGAACAAAGTATGTTATGTGTTATTACCAATGAGCGAAGCATCCCCACCGTCAGTGACTGCCCGTATGCACAAGCCAGTTAACTAAGTGTGCAGCAGATGGATGTTGATTTTACAATACCGAACACGTGGCTAACATCTGGTATGTGTAACGTGAAGATAAATCGCCATAGCAACGTTAATATCTACACACTCCAAGACCGGGCCCTTCTACCTGTAAATCTTAAAACACCAACTTAAGTGGAAACGTTCGTCAATGTTGAAACATTCCTGTTAGAGCTCAACTGGAAGATGTGGTCTTTCGGGCATAAAACAACAAAATTCTCCTCTCGTAATTTTCAATCCAGCGACTTATCTGAACACCACCGCGGCCCAGACCATACACGGAGGGGGGGGGAGATTAAAGGAGTGGCTACGTTATGAACACACGGCTACACCAGAACGCGATAAAACACTTACTGTTGTAATGATCCTGTAACAACGACGTCCAGCCAGTCTCTCTCTGGCTATCTCCATTACGGCGTAAACTGTTGCCATTGGATACGTTTACAGGGCGCCGAGATGTAAAATTTCCGAAGTTGTGCGACGGCACTAAAGTGTCCGTGCTGGAATCGCTACTCAGGTAGCCACTGGAGTCTATGCTGGCGCTCTCAAACACATTACCATGGCAACCCGACTGACCGGCACCGCCACCACCGCGACCTTGACCCGTATCCGGCGACCTCGACTGGCCGCTCTTCCCGGTATAGCTCCTCATTATGCCGGAGTCGATGTTCCCGAGGACGTTCAAACTTTCGCAGAGTGCCTCTAAACTCTGCTCAAACATCAAGTCCCACTGACTCTGACTGTTGGAGGTGGGCGGATTTGTCAGATTACACAACGTCGTATCCATGTTGTACATCTCAACAGTCAACAGGCTACGTACAGCGTGTCCTATTGTTCGGAGTGACTTTATATCAGCTAGCCATCACACACACACACACACACCGCCGCACACCGAGCACACACGCTCTAATGTTTTGCCAAGCCACCAAATGTCTCCTGGGCATCAACAACGCCAACAACCAGACACCGAAACTACACCGGGCTAAGTCTTCGCAAACTCTTAGTGGCTACTATCAAAAGTCTGGTTAATTACGCCAATAAAGTGAGCCACCAGAAGATAGATAGAGAGAGAGAGGGGCACCCTGAAACAAACGATCTTCTAACAATACTGAACTTATTTGGTTATTCTTCTAGTTGTAGAGTGTGGGGGGGGGGGGGTTCGTAGCTCATGTTCCGATATAGATTGGTTATCTCTGAAACTGGAGACCTGAACTAAACATAAATAAATTATTGTTTTGAACGTAATGCGCACGCAGGCCTCAAAACGAAGGCTCCATTCTGTTAAAGAAAGCAAAACTGCTACCAAAATACCAAAATATCAGAACGACAACGAACTAAGTCAAAAATTACCCGGCAACAAACGGGCCACTAATAATAGACTAATTATACGTTGTATGTATACTAAATACTGGCCGTACAACAAAACCAGGTGAAATTAGAACCTTCACTTCAAAGGTGACAAAGAGGTATTCAGCGTTCGAATATGTTGGGGGGGGGACTTTTGCGTATCACATTGTATATCACATGGTCTTTGGTAAAGGTGACAGACAGAGATTTAGAATATTGTGTTGGTAAAGTTCTGCCTTCTATTCATGCCAAAGGTGAAAGGACATTTATATCTGGGGCCCAATCGGCAAACTTAAACGACGCAATTTAACATGGGCCAAAACTGACAGAATACATTCTCCACGTCTGCCATTTTGTACTTAACGTCTTTCACGTGCGACTCGCGAGTAATCCATCAGACGTTAGCATGCCATCATCCTTTGATGGTGTGCTCCTTATTCCATTTTCAATAATAAAAACAGCAACCGGTAAGTTTCCCAGTTCAAACCAAAAAAAAAACAACGCACACAATTACTGTGTAGTCGGTCTTTGCCATACACAACACCGTCATAGTTATGTTAGAGCCCGTTGAACTCGGCAGTTAAGGATATTTTTTCATCGGAATCATTCATTGAGCACATGACGCCTTCTGTAGCCCGGAGGCTGCTAATAAGCTCAGAGCAGAGGGAAGGAACATGGCAGAAGCTGACAAATTTTATATCCGCTGTTGTAACAGTGAACGATTCTCATTAGCATGTATACAATCAGTTGTTCTAACATTGTTTACATGCTGAGATATGATGTTTGTTGGCTGTTTTGCGTCGTTCGGAATGTTGTATGATTAAAAACAACGGGTCTCAGAACTAGAATACAGACCAACGGTCTTATCTATAAACAATCCCTATACGAAGAGATAAGCGATAAAAACTTCCAGTCGTATTATTCAACAACAATGTCTGACTAACGCAACTGCTGACCACAGTATATTGCAATTCGTGTTAAATACAGGTAAGACAACAGTACACGAGACGTATTACCTGCCCACAACAGAACAAATCATTCAGTCGTAAAACTTTCTACATCCGGCACTCAAGATAAGTGAAAAAACGCAAACGAGCAAAATGTATCCAGTTGGATATCCAGAACGATCCTATGATTGTAGAAATAAAGCACAAACTAGCCGTAACTCTTAAGCAACCAAGACCGTATTACTGTCGTATTTAATCTTCCACGATGTGCTATGGCGCCCAAACCACAAAAATTGATAAAACATCAACTATCCTTATCCGAACCTATAAAAGCCAACCATGTCAGATTACCAGAGAGTAATTAATGATCGGCTATTGATGTCCTTCCGATGTCAGTCGAACAACAAAGAGACAATCTCCTCTCTTCCGGCTCCTCCCTTCTCGTCCTGATAATCCTATTATAATTCTAGCCGCCGTGTCATAATCCAGGAGTTAATTCCACGAACCGACAACGGCTGATTAGAGCGGCTTCGGCGTCCCCAATGCACTCTAATTTCTTACACATCTCTCAGTATGCCAGCCATCGAGGTATGAACTTTCGACAATTAACCAGCCACGGTTAACGGTGAAGCTTTCCAATTTGGTACAGATATGAAGGCGGAGAGAAAACGTCGCGCACCCCTTGCGTTAAATCAACTCGCTGTAAACCGGAGCTAGTGAGCATTCAACTTCGCAGACTAGTAGTCTCTCTGTGTGTATGTGTGTATGTGTGTGTGTGTATGTGTGTGTGTTTACCATTACCAGTTACCAGGTAAGACTCGTATAAGCCAGCCCCACACTGTCCGGACAGCCAAACGCGAAGATCGCCCCCACCACCAGGTGTTCAGCATAACAGCAATTATAACTACCACCTTCAAACCTTATCTTGTCTAATGAGATTATCTATCAGAGGTAGAACTACAGATAACACTAACGACCGAACAAATGCCTGTTGGTAACAATCCTTCTGTTTCTCTAGTCAGCCAACTTCCGAGAGTTGTAATGTTCTACATTGACACCTGGCTGGTTAATATGTGTTCATTTGGGAACTTTAGTAGTAAGTGGAACAGTGTAGCCGACATTAGTCTAATAACAAACAAAAAATTAAAGACATGATGTATCCTGGTCATTGTATTTGTGTTGATATTGCGTTATGCTGAAACCGCTCTTTTTCTCACAAACAAAGAACCTGGATCACGCACGCACACACGCATGCACGCGTGCGCACGCACACACTATCTATCTATCTATCTATCTATCTATCTATTTATCTCTCCTACTAAGCTTAGAAGTTGGCAAAAGCCACCTATATAAATATTTAAAAATAATGATTAAAACCTGTATTATGAATGTTATAAGCCTGTTATCAAACATCCTCTCTCTAGAAGACCACATATCTGTCTTCAGCACTTGGACTTGTTTGCCAATGTTTGCTTCAGTATGTGCAAACAATGGCTAATCGGCCGGCTTCACCCTAAGGGTACCCCGGCTTAGTGACAGAAGACGCCACGGGAGAGACTAATAATTGTACCAATACTTGAATCATCGGGATCAGGTGATTAAACGCCGAGTCTGGATAACATAGAAAAGTATTGCATCACTCTATTGTCTCTGTTGGGCGCCTCCGTGGTCTAACTGGTAGCGCGTTGGATCACAAATCACTACCACCTGAGTTCGAATCTTAGCGCGGGCATATCTGAAGGTTGTTTCAACTTTGACTTCGCTTCATTACCTTTAGAGGTCGCTCGACCCATTTAGCCTACCATGTGCACAAAGGTAGCCGTAAAACACCAATTATCATCATCATCTCTCTGCTGTGTGTACCATTGTTAACGCATGACCAAAGAAATTGAGACGACATTTAGTGTGCAGCAAGACAGTTAGCAATGGCTCCCATTGATAAGCACCCGGCACTTGGTGGCAAGGGTCAGAGGTTCGATCCCAGCAAGAAGTCGAAACATTTCCAGAGATTAATTTCTCGGCTCACAACATCGTTGGTGGCTGACCACGTTAAATGGCAATGCCGTCTGCATCGAATTACTAAAAATAATAGGGGACGTTAAAACCCCCCTGTGGATGTAAAACAATCTGGCAGTGACCATCCACCCTCAGGGGGGTATTTCGCCTCCATCTTTCCGTACTGCTCCCCTGTGAGTGGTGGGGGAGGGAATTTCTCAACCACTCCAACATAGAGGCTGTGCCGAATAAGCGACAGCCTGGGGATTCTCCCGAAGCAAGCAAAGCAAAAGCAGTCATCTGTGTTTGGTCGTGATCTGTATTTACTTCGAGAAATAAGAACAAGACTGATTAACCACAACACGACAGATCCAGACACGACAAACACCATAGAAGGTGTCTCGGTATAATATTCTCAGACATACATTATGGAGCAGGATACAGATTTTGTACATCAGTAATATTACTATTAACATTTTATGTCTTTAACACGCCATCTTTGTTGTGATTATTATTTCACAAAGCAGGTCACACGCCCCCCCCCCCTCCACAGATTCATTACGTAATTTGTTTATTCAGCAAGCTGATTTGCATAATAGCTGTTGGCGATCATTATGCACCGTAACTGGGACCAGCAAGTGTGCCCACGCGAATAATGACCACTAATAACTCATAATATTAACAATAACAACGCTAAACAGCTGATTATGTCAATCACTAAAATAACTGTCCTTAAACGAGATACCAAATGTGCGGAGATGAGAAAAAATGGCTTATTATTGAGAAAAGCTTATATAGCTTCAGACTTAAAACGGATTGTTGTAGATGTCAACATAGTCGAAATTCTGTTGGATTACCACGAAGAAATCTGCCAAAAAAAGCTTTCCTCACTTATCCCCCGATCTGACGTTGATTAGGAGTTTTAACTTCAAGATTAGAATCATTTTCAATTTTAAAAGAATGATCTAAATAAGGCTTCCGTAAAAGGAAATGATAAATGTAGCACTTTTCTGACAACTAAACTTTTCTCGGTTTTCGCTGACTTTTCATATCCAGATTAGTGTGAAACAATTCTGTGTCCCGAAAGGAGTCGATAGGGCTTCGGAAGAAAACAGGCAGTTACCCCCTGTATTGTTTTGGTTACCACGGAGTAAATCTACAGAGTTAGTATTGTTTAAGTGCAGATTATAAAATATCACAACGTTTTATTTTTGTGTATTTATCTCGAGTAGTCTTCCATCTGTAAATATACTAATACTAATATAACAACAACGTATAGTCTAATACAGATCTAAACAACTACTGACACCCTTACTGTTATATAGGCCATTCTGAATATGGTCAAACTACACAATAGAAAGTACTTATTAGTTATATAAAAGTTTTATGAGTGGATGAATTTGACAACAGTGATTGTCAATATCAGGTAAGAGATGACATTATTGACTCAAGCCGCCCCCCCCTCCCCTCTCTCTCTGTGTGTGTGTGTGTGTGTGTGTGTTTGTTTGTGATATCATATTATTTTGCACACATAGACAAAAAGTATTAAAAAAACACCCACTGAGATGAGTAAATATCAGCTAACAAAAAACTTCAACAAACAATATATTGATAAGATCAGACTGACCGTAATAAAGATATGTGACACAACGTTTTTTTTTATGATGACTAGATCAAACTAGAGATTATTATTATTTGGCTAGATGCTAAACTAATGATGAACATAATAACTATTGTCTCAATGGGAACAACAGAGTGTTCTTCTACAAGGTCATACAATGATAATAAAAAATAGAAACAATTTCTTTTAAATAATTTGATTCTGTTCACTACCAATACAACACAACTGGGATATATATATATATATATATATATATATATAAAGCATATTGTTATTTGCTATTATGGGGTGCAGAATCCAACCAAGTGATTTCATACGTGATATTGTTATGGAACATGTTTATAAAATCATCTCAAATAACAAATATAGTCCTTCCTATATAATACCTATCTATCCGCTCATACGCTCTTTTATAGATCCGTTGTTTTGTTTGTTTTTCAGTTCTCAGATCACTGACGTTGAAATTAATTAACACAATAAATAACCAGTTGACAGATGTTGCTTGATAAGGAAATAAAGATAACGAGTTGACCAAAACTTACCACATTTATAGTCGCTAACATTTTCCATACTACATCGATGGGCACTAACTAGAGTTAGTATAAAGTACACTCCTCCTACGGATAAAGTCCGCTATGTTTATCAAAACAGCTCTGATCATATCTTGTCAGCCACTACCACAGTCAGATATCTGTATGGCTACAAGTGAGCATATACACCAAACTAATGGAAATTAACCCATAAACCATTGGCCAGAATAGGGCATGTATTTTGGGAGAGCACGATAATTGCCTCTTTCTGCTGTTCTACACAAATGTTGCTCCACATGTCTCTGAACAAAGCCAAAGGTTGAATGCATAAAGTATATTTTATAACAACAACAACAACAACAACAAAAATTTCCCATAAGATGATCATCAATTGGTGATGACGAAATACCGAACCATGGAATACTGCAATGCAAATATCATACACAAAGCAAGACAACTGTTAATTAGAATCTTTACTCAACTAATAACAGATGATAACACGAAGCTCTTCACCAAAGATAACTCAAAACATCAGATGGCAGGACTGTTCCATTTCTTCTGGATCTATTAATAAGATTTAATTTTTCTCGGCCTACAGCCAACTTTACAACTGCTAGGTCCAATTACACATTAGACATCTGTATTTTGGTTCATTTGCGCATACTCGATGCACAAAATATAAAATACAACTGACAATAATTGTCACGTTACACCATATCAGATAAGGGGCCAATTCCATTTTCTCAATTCCAATTCCACCCAGTTCCATTTGGTCAATTCAAATTCATCAATTCAAATTCCAAATTTTTCAAATTCAAATTCCGTTTTTTACTGACTCTTTTTTTTACCTTCTACTTTTTGCCATGAGTAGGTACTCCGAGTACCCAATTGGAATACCTACTCCGAGTAGTCATGGAAGAAATAATTCTGAATTAAAAAATTAAATGGTGAATTAATTTATGGATTAAGATATTTTGTAGGAAACTTCAATTCCAATTCCAATTTTGTTTAAATAATCAATTCCAATTCCGGAATTGAAATTCACCATCAATTCCAATTCCGGAATTGACCCCATGTCTGCACCATATAAAAGATGTTTATTCTTTAATAACATCTCATCCTGGGATGTGACATTATTCTCCTCAACCCTAGAAGCTGTCCACTTACCAGCCAGTGATGAGAGACTTGCACGACGCGACTGTCCAAAGTAGACGCTAGGCGAGCTCTGACCAGTGGATGACTGAGGTCCTGGCGTGAATGATCCGGACTGTGAAAGCTGAGTCCTTAACATCTGGACACTGCCCGGGGATGGTGGACTCTGAAAGCTAGAACACAGACAAATCTCCATATCAATCATGTAGTGAACGTACGTCTATCTCATAAGAGCATCGACATATTCCTGTTACTCATGTACTCAAATAAAACATCGCAAAATAATAGAAATTGTATCAAGGAAACTGCTGGGTTATCAAACTAACCATTCTACTGAAATGCTTTACAGTTACCATACTAAAATTTAACATTTTACGGGTAACAATTTTATATTTAGACAACCGGCAAATCTGGTTTATTAACTTGTAATATTTGGTGTTAGCGCTGTTGAAATAAAACACAGAACCAGGAGACAGTATCCACACTATTACTCTATGACCAATGTACACCCAAACCATCCCGGCTATGATGATCAACATCCTCATCTATCAGTCTTTATTGATATCAGGAGCTCGAATCGTTTGTCATTGTTTACAAACATACAGTAACTCCATCTGGTACTGACCGACCTCGTAGTATCTTACTATTAACATGATCACAGAAATAACGATGGCACACTCGGGCACACTCTGCATTACATTTTTGTTTCAAAGCATTATATACTAAAAGGTCACTTGACCAAACAGTTAGATAATAATATTCCAATTCAATTATCTTTTACATATAACAGTTCAAACTTTGATCGAGTTCTCTAATGACAATAGATTTCACTACATAGAAGATTCCTCTAACTATAACTTAATGTCTCATTCATTAAGTGACAGATTCTGCAATATGCCGATTGGGCCCATTCATAAGTTAAGTCATCAAAACTACTGTATGCAAATCTCTACGCATGCATGCACATACACCACTAAGAGGTCGTTAATTACAGAATGTTCGCCGTGATTTCTGAATGCTACTATATGTTCTGCACATTTATACCAACTGCACACACAATCCAACTTGAGTGAACTGTATCGGTATAATTAACAAGATATTGGAATTTTGTGATAAACAATGTGTTTAAATAGCACAGTTATTCCGTATCTCCTGGAGAATTAGCGGCATGGAGGTTGGTGTAGAGAACATAGACTAGATACCGTTATCTGTAGGTTTATTATGATGACATAACGTGTTGTGTGAGATGAAGATGATGTTAAACTAATTCTATTCCATCTATCCGCAGCTTTGGATCAAAATCAAATACACGGTACTGCTAGCCTTTACGAAATCTCATTCTTTATAGCATTCACATGTACGTTATAACACTTGGATCAGTTGTACCTGACTAGATCGGAAGATGTCGAACCAGACATTAAGAGCTGGACAGTTGAAACTTGGCAGTGCATTACATTTTCCAGTAATGATGATAAGACGACGGTAATTGTCTTATCAGTCGACTAACATCAACCATGTGTCAGCTGCGTGTTAAAATAGTAATTAGCAATCACTTTACACCAGTTTAACATCTCTGTCCATCCATCCATCCAATAACAGACTAGACAGAATTTAAAAGGAGGTACACTTTCACATCTCTGATCACTAAACATTAGCACAGTGAGCCTTTAAACTCTGCCAATAACTGATGCTAAATCAGTTCCAGTAACTAGGATGCTGATTTCTATGACAGCAGAAAGTGGAAAATTGTGGAATTGACTTTCTGGAACAGACGTTGTATTTTCGATGGAAATTCTCCAATGATTCTATAATAACATGTTTTCTATGTTTAACAGTGTCAGAATACAATATTTTACAAGTTTTTATTACAGAAGTACTCTTATCAGCCCAGTTATGTAACTTACCACAATTAGATGGTCTACAATGACAGAATACTAACATAAAATAGCCTTCATTTATTGTCAACTGTCAACAGTTTTGTAGTTCTAACAAATAAGGTTGCCTGGTACCATATATCGCTGTAGTTTAGACAAGGCAAGTCAATATTAGACAGTACATATGGATATTCTTCCAGTTGCCATCTTTCAGCAGTGACCTATTAATCATCTGTAAGTTCAGTTACGTGTGCTGTGTCATGCGCATGACTGACAAGCAGTCAGTTGCCTCTCAGTCGACGGACTCTCGTTGGAGCACTGCTCGCTATCAAATAACGCGACGTGCTCCATCTTGACTAAATCCAGCAATAGTTATTCTGGACCAAATGATTCGGCCATTTGTAGCGTATGAATGTGGATTATTATTGAACGCATGAATGTGGATTATTATTGAACGCATCTACTGTCTGAGAACTCCTAGTGAACATGCCAAGATTCGCTGCCAGTCATCTTAACGTCAACTCTAAATCTAATGACATTTAACTGAAGGCAGATGTCCAGCCAATCGTGTGTTATTAGAAGAAATATAATGCATTCCAGAAGATAGCTTACACCACCTGGTGATAGACAGCCCACTGACTCGTCTGTAATCCATACATCTAAAGCATCACAATATGTTAAAAGATTTCCAGGTAGCCATAATATCCACTCGATGGAACTTGAAAATATATTAATTATTAGTAAAGATTAGATACATCAAACTGTTTAATATTAACTATTAACGCGGTCAATAAAACCAGAAACCCGATAATCTGGCAACTTGTTTCAGTCGTAGTTGTTTTTCTTGATTTTTCATTAGTATTTTTGCTATTTTTAAGCTTTCTTTATTTTCTCTCTCCTACCACGAATGTTTCACCTCAAATCTTTAAAACACAAAAATCTGCACAGAGATTTGCTAGTCACATTCATTCATCTCTCTTTGGCCCTTGGGGGTGAAATCCGTTCAGTTTTGGGCCCTTCATTAAAAAAGGCTGGAAAACTTCATCATAAATTTAACGTTTATGAAAAACAAAGTATTAAATCAAGGTCACTTTCTCTATTTTATACTGAAATATAAAAGGCATATTACGGATAACAGAATAATTCCTGGTATTTAAAAGGAAAGGGAAAATACCATACTTTAAAAGGAATTTTGAAATGGAATTTTAAAACTAAACTGAAGCTCAGTTTGCCAATTTCGGATACAAATTCAGGACCCCCCCCCCAACTTTTACGTATAGCTTTTTTAAAACTAACCTGGCAGAGGCTGATGGACTTCTTGTCATAGTACCAGTAACCACTCTTTGCGATGTATCAACACTCAAGTTACCATTCTGTACAGCACCTTGTTGCGAGTACTGCATATGCTGAGACATGGACTGTTGATGTTGTTGTTGTTGTTGTTGCTGCTGCTGCTGCTGCACAACTTGCTGCTGTACAACCTGCTGACGTTGCTGCTGTGTTGAGTGTTGGGACATTTGTTGTACTTCTTGGGGCAATCCTGAAGACGGACACACATGGTATGAAATCGCTTTAAATCAGACAGATAATGCTGACTATTGACAGTACAGGATAAACCTTTTATAGGATTATTCATTGTGCTGTAATCTTCTACATGACACAATGATGATTGGACCAAATAAAAATACAGCCATAGAATTAAAAGCCAAATTAACAATATTGCACATTACCAGTTTCACTGCCACAGTCATGACTAACCATTATCAGGTTTTTTTCTTCGGTACATTAATGCATAAATAATTTAATAGCGAACCTCAACAGTTCTAATGTGGTGGCTTTCTAGAGGAATAAATTACTTCGTAAAGCATACTTCAGTCTAAATAATTCAGAATAAACCAAAACCCCAATGTTAAATGAAGCTGCCCATCAATATATGACAAACATGGCCCATATTGAGATACAGAACCAGCTCTAACTGAGCACGATGCTCATTCATCAAGATATCATTGTAGACCAATGGCCACCAGACATAATAAAGTAAGGCATGTGGGTTTTATTAAATCTCGAGTGAATATACTGACTGATCTACGCTGTGATGGATACTTATTGGATACGAGGCACTGTTTTAAAACAAGTTTTTACAGTAATCAGGAAAATAAATGATGTTATGAGAAATAAGTAAATACTACTGCTTTATGGTCACTTAAAACACTAGGCTAAATGTACCAAGACATCTCTAAAGGCAACAAGATGAAGTGAAAGATGAAATACACCCAGACACAGGCGTGTCTGGGTTTTAAACCCAGATGTTGGAGGTCTGAGGCTAACAACTTTAGCAGTTAGGCCAAAGAAACACTCTGGATGATGTTCTATAATTATATTATTTATTACTGTAGATTAAATTCCTGGTGTTTACAGGATTTAGGTTAAGTCCACTTTCTCCTGAACTGTGTCATATGAGGTGATTAAAAGAAGGTTTGTTTGTTTTGTTGTTCAGGGAGAATCCCCAGGCTGTCGCTTATTCAGCACAGCCTCTATGTTGGAGTGGTTGAGAAAGCTCCTCCGCCACCACTCACAGGGGAGCAGTACGGAAAGATGGAGCTGAAATACCCTGAGGGTGGTCGCTGCCAGAGTGCTTTACATCCTCGGGGGGTTTTTAACGTCCCCCTTTATTTTTAATAATTCAGTGGAGACGATGTTGTGAGCTGAGAAATTATTCTCTGGAAAAGTTTCGACCTCTTGCTGGGATCGAACCTGTGATGCTTGGTACCAAGTGCCCAGTGCTTAACTGCTAGGCCACTGGAACTCACATTAAAAGAAGGTGACACAAAGTTTTCTTTTATACCGATGTGTCAATTAAACCCTCACTGACTCGCTGCTATCCATGAAAATAAACTATATTTGAAATTACCGTTTGGCTTTTGTGACCTACTTTGTGAGAACAAGCAAACTCAATAACCTCAATATCACAGCCATTTTCCTGTTGTGTCCCACTCAGTAAAAATAAATCAGTAATTTCAGATTTCAGTAGTGTCCTTGGACAGGGATGCACAATGATATCAAATTTTGCATGAGATGAAACTAATGAGGAATAATTATCATTACAACTACCTCTCATCTGGGGTTGAGGGGATGTTGTCATTCCATGCTGTACAGCTGCCTGTTGTGTCATTCCATGTTGTACAGCAGTCTGTTGTGTCATATCATGCTGTACAGCTGCCTGTTGTGTCATACCATGTTGTACAGCAGCCTGTTGAGTGACACCCTGTTGTCCGACCACCTGTGAAGCCATACCATGTTGCACAGCCCCCTGCTGCATCAAGCTATGATGTACAGCTCCCTGTTGTGCCATCCCCTGTTGCACCATACCATCCTGGACAGATCCTTGTATGATCCCTCTTTGCACATCGCCAGCTTGTGTCATTGTACCATGTTGTACGAGTCCTTGTTGTGCCAATCCCTGCTGTCCATACTGTACACTATGCTGTGAGAATTGTTCCGTTTGGTGTAAGCCATGTGCCTGTGTATGTACCCCATCTACAACAGGCACATGAGTGCTATAGGACTTCTGCATACTGTGTTGACTAAAGGTCTGCTGACTGGCAGGTAACGTGCCTCCCCCTGGTGACTAAAACGAGAAAACATCATCAACATTAAATCTGCAGCAAGTGTAACTCTGTGGTAGAACAGAATAATGTTTTTAATCTAGAACTGAGCACCATTCCAGAGGTTCCACAAAACCACCCTCTGTGATAATGATACATTTGTGAATTAGATTTTTGACTGTTTAATACAGAACTGCCATTTACTTTGGGTAAAACACATGTGCCTGAACAAATGAATCATGAACAAAAAACAAAACAAAAACACTACTGGAGGCAAGAACAGACCACACACTTAATGTAAAATTCCTAGAATTCTTTCATGTTCTGAGAAGTAAAATTGCTTTTACACTTAATCAAGGGTCTAACTCCAGAAGCTTTACTTATTCAGGAATAACATTTCAATCTCATTGTCTGGGTATTTAATTTAAATAAATCTTTAAAGAAAGTAAGCCTAAATTAGTCAAGTTACTTATGTACATGTCACTAGCTTGTACCTAAGTGATGTTGTTAGACAAACATTCATTCGGTGATGTTGCTAGGTAACTTACAACCTGCTGTCCCGACACACTGTATTCCTTTTGCACAGCCTGCTGTTGCACACTGTAGGCTAGCTGCTGCTGCTGCTGTTGTTGTTGTTGTTTTTGCTGTTCACGCTGCAGTGTGCTGTATGCTGGTGGCTGTGCTATGACCTGTCTTGCTACAGGTGACTGGACTCTGTTGTCAACTGCCTGCATTTGTGCTTGTGCTGAAACACTGCCGTTAACTGGTGCAGCCTGCGTTGCAAACTGCTGCGCATGTTGTTGTGTATACTGCTGCTGTGTCTGGTGGCGAGAGATGGTTGCAGCATGCTGAACCGGTTGTTGTGGAGGTGGACTGGTTGGTTTGGCAGGAAGTGTGGCAGGAGGCCAAAGGTGAAGCTGTTCCTGGATAAGAAAGCCATGTTCTTTCAGCTCTAAATGGACATTTTAACGAGGGATGGTCGCTGAACCAAATGATATAATGGTTAAAGGCGTGATAACTTCTCATTTACATAATACACAAAAATAATTAATACTGAAGTTGTTTAATAATAGCTAAATTAATACCCAAAGTTACATTAAATGATTTACAATGAAGCAAATGCAAATTGCTTACATACTATATATAACTCATTCCTAACAGCACTTATTGTAATCTCTCTCTCTCTCTCCACACACACACACACACACACACACACACACACACAACACACACACAACATGACAACAATCAAGCATAATACCAATATGCAACAAATTGTAAACTAATATTAAATACAGTGCAGTTCTGGTACATTTCTTGAAAACAATTAAAATAATTAAATGCATGTGTGTGTGTGTGTGTGTGTGTGTGTGTGTGAGTGTGTGTGTGTGTGAGTGATAATGTCACAAACCGATGTTGTTATCCTGTAGAATATCACGACACCGTCCTACAGATAGCAGTACATTGCGACGGACAACCCAAACACCACAATACACAAGCTATAACAGACACAATAAGACACGACAACGGAGAACAGGATGAACACAACACAGAACCATCACCTATTATTACATCATCTATACACCGGAAAGAAGAGCTCAAACCATAACAAACGAGTGATCTCATCGGCGATAACAAACGAGTCAACGTCTGGATCGTTCTCCATCAACGACCAACGCTTACAACAATTTGAGGTGATGCGAACACGTAAAGTTGTAAACCGTGTGAAATAGAAATCTGCAACTGAAAGGCAAGACGCTATACTTCTAAACACCAACCTTCATGCTAAACGCTAACATGCAGTGAAGCGGTGCCGGGGACTGAGCTATCAAACTACCTAGAACACGGAATGGGAAATAAAGGTTTGGGGGGCGCCATGATGCCATGCATCATGTCATGTTTGACATCTCTCACATACCAACGGCATCATCGGGTATTGTGGCATAAGTTGGATCGGGAACCTGATAAGGCCGTGCTGGCTTGGCACTGTGCGTGGCGGTTCTCTTTGGCTGTGGGCAGCTCCTGTCAATTGGTTCCGGTTGAATCATCTGTGCTTCTATGGCACTTTCGACGTCGATCGCCTCGCTAGATGGCACCGTTGAGGTGGGCTGCCGTGGCGGCGATGGCTGAGATTGGACAACAGGAGTTGAAGATGCCACTGGTGGCACTACGGGGGAAATCCCAAATCCAGGAGTTGCTATGAAAACCAGGAATAAAGATGTAAGGCCAAAGACATGCAAAAAGCCAAAAAAGACACAAAACAATAATAAAACCCAAAGTGAACCTAGTTATTAGAAGATTTGTGCCACTTTTGGCATAATGACATTCCAAATACTGTCATAGAATAACAACTTTAAAAAAAACGTCTTCAAATGTCGGACATTATTACAAGAAAATGCCTTAAATCATAATTTCTGACATAGATAATACAGTCTAGCTCTATTATAACATGCAAACAGATATAACGGGTCGGGCTCAGCTCCCAATTGTTTGGACTGAAGATATTAAATTTTCTGTAGTAATTCCACTGAAAATATTGTAGGTCCGTCGCCATTCATGACAATTCAAACAAACCTTTAATATTTTGTATTTATCATAACCCAATTTATTATCTGTGATCAATAATTACCCACAGAAATAATAAGCCAGAGAAGTAAACATTTACTTGAAGCTTAATTCCATATTATAACCAAGACATGTTGATTTCGATGGTTTTATCTGTTCATGCGGCATCGATCAGCTAATAACCACTATCCACTGTACGTGGCTCAGCCCATAAAATAATACAAATTATTTGTGTATTTATATCTCAATCTGAGTTTTGTGATTACGTGAGTACAGGACTCACAGGCCAAAGTATCCTGCGATAATGTATTAAATACCCCTTCAAAATAAGCCTGGGAATTGCTATTTTATTGATAAATTATAACAAGTTCATATCTTAATGGTGTCACAAAATGGAATAAATTAAGCAACACGACAGCATCACCATCAGCAATACTGACACAGTTCATTGTTCCAATTGGATGAAAATAATTGTATTGTGTCATCTACATGAAAGTACAACAAAGCACTGATCGGCTCTCCTAAATTATGTGACGTTGTGGTTATTCTCATCTGCCCAAATGGAGAAAATACATCGGGAAAAGGCCCGTCAAAATTGTGATTTTTTATTTAAACCCCGTTTTTATTCGTAGAAAGGGCTCACAGACCAAAAATTTCTAAAGTTTGCCGTCCACTTATAACGTGGTTCACGTCCATGGAACCCCCCCCCCCCCAGACACCGCATTATACTGGAGCCAGACTGTAACTATATTATATTGTATGGCTGGTGGAATAAGACTTAACCTATATGAGCAGTATTTAGAATATCCTTCCCTTATCCTGGTTAAGTTATCATGCAAACAGTACAAGTGTTACGCGTTAACTGGTTAAAAAGCAACATAATAAACTCCATAATATCTCTGCTAGTGTAAATAATTTACAAACAGAATGGTAAATGTATTTGTTTTTTTTTTACGATGAATTTACAAACATAATACCCTACATAAGTTATCATTTTGCTATTTATCATTCTGCTGTAAATATATATCTTACACAAACATGCACCGTATAAACAAAATCTTCACCGATAAACACAACGTTTTTTACAAGGTTAGCATATCGTATTTTACAGGGGTACATGCATACCTTTGTTTTCGTAAGGTGTCTTCGGAGAACTAGGAAAGGGTGGGGTTGTCACAACAACTAAGCAAAAGAACAAAAGAAATGCTCAAAATAGTACGGAACATAAGTAAATCTAGTAAAATACTGACAAATACGGCACAACACTGTGCGTGTGTGCGTGTGAGTATGTCTGTGTGTGTGCATGTGTGTTTCTATGCATTAGTCAAACGCTAGTCAGGATAAATACATAGCTTAATACTAACTACTTTTCAATCCTCAATCAAAGGTTGGAAATTATTAAGCAAACACGGCTAAAGACATTTACTAAAAGTACCATAATGCTAAAACAGATAAAATAATGGGAAATAAACCATTAAGAGATGTTTAAATTAGTTAAAACAATAACATTGACATAGATAGAGGAGTAAAAATAGAAAACCTTCATCACTAAAATATGTTTATAACCAGTGGGGGGGGGGAGGCAAAAACTTTGAAGACAATCGGTTCTAAATGACTAGTGATCTTCTAACTTGATGGTCAACCATTTTAACTCTCTCTAGCTCTGTGTGTGTGTGTGAGGATTCTACAGCACCACATAGAACAGTCTTAAAAGAATCTTGTTTGTTTCTACAGCTGATATGCAAATCAACACACAGATTATCTTCCCTTAGACGTTGCTATTGTGTTAAAACGTTCCACTGAAACAGTGACGCGAACTGAATAGAAACTTCAGTAAAAACCGAAATAAACATTCCACATGATAATAGCTAAAAATAACAAACGAAACAGGAAACAATGACAGAATGTTATAAAAAAAAACAGTTACACAACAGTACTTTAGCACATAAACAACAACAAAACTCTACTGTTTTACAAACAAACAACAACACCTCGTGTACATTAAGGCATATCTAATCCAATTTGGGAAACGCCGTAACCAAACTATTATGAATGTACATATTCAACTCTACCCATAACTAAAATATTGTTTGTTATATGACAAAAATAGCCAATTTTCAACAAGAAAAATACATAAAAAGATAAGCTGTGAATATGACACATCCTCGGTTTTGTAAGAAGATGTGTATACAATGTCATAAGATTGCTTTTCTATCTTGCGATCTAAATTTTATACACCACACGCAAACTATGCTCAGTTGCTTCTCCTCTGGGTAACCACCACCAACACAACCATAACAGTAGTAGCAACAAATCAGTATTTTTACCTTGCACGGGGAACGATGGCGTTGTTGATCGCGGCGTTGTTGGGCGTGGCAGCGTACTTGGTGTATTTTCAGGCTCCAAGGCATGCACACCAATTGGCTTCAAACTGATAACATCCTGTTCAACAACCTCTTCCTCTTCTGGGGCAGGCTGTAACCACAGCAACATTATATATATATATATATATATATATATATATATATATAAAAGGATATGCATACACACACACACACACACACACACACGTATATTTGTTCCATTATGGTTAAACTTATCAACATAGGTATCATTCAAACATATTCAAAGCAATTATACTAAAACATCAATATTATTATATACAAAAATTAGCTTTAGCATAAAAGATGTTAAAAATAACTTTTATAGCACGTAGTCTATCACTGTTGACATGTCATCATCATTTTCCATTAGTGATTTTAATTAAACTGTACAACTCAGTAAGAAGATATGCACATGGAATGGAAGATAGGCGAGGCAGAGATTCATCAATAAAATCCCCCCCCCAAAAAAAAAGAACGAAGTAGAAAAAATCAAACCAAAATCCACAGGCACGTCAAAAATATAACATGACGAATGATGTAGAAAGATCAATATAGTGCTGCTACATGCAATATCATACACATACGGAATTTGTCAAACTGGTAATGTATTACCCTGCCACCTAGTGACTGACAGCAGAAACAGGCTGAGAGTAGTGTGCTTCACATGAAAGTTTCTTTGGGATGCGGCAAAAAACCAACATTCATTCGGTCGGTCGTACATCATTTTTCCATGACTACTAAGAATCCTGTTACCTAGTTTATATATCACACTTAACAATGAGCTAAAGCAAAAGCCTCCATGGCATAGCAAATTAACTAAATCCCAAAACAGCTCACCATCTTAGATCATTCTACCAGAATGAGGGTATTATATCTGCTTTAAATGGATACTGTAATTAAAACACTTCAATTCAATACTGCAAGCCACGTGGGGGAGACACACACGCCAGATACCCACCACCAAATAATAATCCAGCAATATACGCAGACGTACACTGACCTTTAACGAGGTCGAAGTAAAAAGCCTCCGACTAATGTTCGTCTTTTTCGCCTGCATTCAAAACGTGAGTACTTTTAACAACTTTGGCAACATTCAGTTTGCTTTAATTATGGATTTGATTGGTTTACAGGTCACTTTTTTTCAGTGGCACGTTTCATGCTTAACTGCAATGTTTTTGCTCTTGAACTTTAATTATTCATGCTGACATTTCATTGAATACATTACAATGATCTTGATTTAAAACACGGACACACACCCAGAGACAAATGCACGCACGGCTGAAAGATGAAACATTCACTCACAGGTGGAGGAGCTGGTGTTCTTTGTTCTTGTTTTCTCTCATAAGTATTGTATGTCTGCCTCGTCTCAAAATTGCTCTCCACGTGTCTGGATTCAGAGCCATAGGCTGCTGCTCTTCTTGACACAATATCATCCGTATCATAACTGGAGTTTACAGGTACCTGGCTGGTCGGTGCTTGGAGTACAGCTTGTAAATTACGCTCTAATTCATCTAATTTGGGGCTGTAACCAGCTGTAGGAGTAATAACGATATCAATCATTGACAGAATAAGTAAGGCTGGCTAAGAAAATAGACATTTTTATATTTCTGTGAAAGTTTCTTTTTAAATCCACGAAGAACTTAATAAAAAGGTTTACTGAAACAACATTAAAAAATATAGCATGGGTATAAATTAAGGTATCACACACGGACATATATAACAGAATTGCGAAATACCTTTAAATCAAACGGAAACACAATGTAATTATAAATATACTTTACAAGGAATAACACAGACAGATGTGGCTGGGGAAATGTCCAGGGGTAGCATGGATACATCTAGATGTAACATGTATGTACGATATACATCTAAACTAGTCTAGAGACGTAAAGGTGACAGCTTTGTACAGAATCAGAGATGTTAAATCTTTATTTCAGCATGTTAAGACATTGCTTAGATGACGCCCAAAACAAAACAGCACAGATCCTATCACCAGGTGCGCACCAACCAGTGGGCTGTGTTTGTATGCCTAGTCACCATGGCAACGCAGTAACATCGCCACGGTTACTAACAGAGTGCCCGCCATACCTGTTATCACAACCACCAGTTGTTTCCATGGTAATGGGGATGACTGTTTAAGTGATGATGCTTTTCCCCGTACAGGCCATTAGCATCATCTCCTTCAATCAAAACCCAGAGCTTGTGATTAAACGGTCTCAGTTGATGACATACGTTGCTGATCTAGAAATTTAACTAATCAATAACACCTGAATTGAATAATCAATTAACTAACTAACGATGAGAAAGAAAATTAAAAAAAACAAAAACAAAGCAGGAATTGAACTGAATGATTCTCTACTGTTTTGAATTACTAAAGTTCTGTAAACAATGGTAAACAATTTATTCCTATCCGTGCCAGTTTAGAACAAACAATTTAACGAAGACACGAAATACCGAGTACGTTTTCTAAATGGGCAACAAGAAAAACAAATCAAACGTGAACCAAAACAAACAAACATTTTGAAACCAATTACATCATCAACTAATCACATCGCCAATTTGGGTCGAGTAAAGCGGTGAAGCGGCAGAAATTAGATGGCAAGCAAATCAACTGTTACTTTATGTTATCACCAATTACCATCACTTAAAACCAAAAAGCACCAGAACGAGGTAAACTATCACGGGTAAATAACACGAGAAGCAAAATAAGGCAAGTAAGCATTATTTTAAGGCCCAGGTGCCTAAACGCTGTCGGTTTTTTACCTGACGATTTGGCGTTAACGGTTTGTTTGGTGATGAATGATTCGATGACGCTGTTCACAGGCGACGGTTCCTCAGTGGCAAACATCTGGTCACCTGACCTATTGCTATACGGAATTGAAGAGAGAGTGTGAGAATGCGGTAATGTGTTCTGTTTGGGCTCGGGCGTGACTGTATGGAAGGGACCAATGGGCACGAGTTTTATGTCCTCGTCCGACGGGGGAGGGGCTGGTTTCTGTATGGGCAGGGAGTAGCCGTCCGAGGACCAAGGATCGGGTGAGTGCCTGCCAAACCAGGGCATGGAACGTTCGAACGACGAGTCGGACAGCTGCCGTCGCAAACGGACCTGTCCGGACTGGGTGTACTCACGAGTCATTGTACGAGTACGGGCCACTGCCTCTCTGCTGCTGGCTCCGCGCTGTGGGATGATTGGTGAGTTTGGTGCGCTGGATCGTCCAAGGTTGGGAGAAGGTGGTGGCTTAGCTCTGATAGACTCGCCATTACCAGCTGACTTTGGCGGGCTGACACTAAACGTGTACTTGGTCTGATGGGTTGTGAATGGAGGTCGTTCCACTCCCGACACGAAGTAGCTCCTTTCTGCCTTGTAGTTATCTCCCTGTACTGAATGACTTCTGCGCACAGGGTCGGGGGTCATTGCTTTACGCAGTGGCTCTGGACTGACGTGTCGTCTCTCAAATTGTGGTTCTGTGTAGAAAAGGCCCTGCTGAGTGTAGGTAGCCGCTTCATCAGATTCACTCTGTGCACGTCGTGACAGGAGGTTACTCTGAGCAGTACGAAGCTCAGAGACAAGTTGCCTCTCCTGTTCCGAGCGCTTCCTCCAAGAACGTCCATCTCTCTTGGCCTGCAACTTAGCCTGTTGTCTC
Organism: Paralvinella palmiformis; assembly: GCA_025642065.1. Classification (NCBI taxonomy): domain Eukaryota; kingdom Metazoa; phylum Annelida; class Polychaeta; order Terebellida; family Alvinellidae; genus Paralvinella; species Paralvinella palmiformis. The sequence goes on along the minus strand of JAODUP010000416.1, from coordinate 251,698 downwards.
TCTAGCCAAGAGAGAGGCTCCTCAGAATCTGAGGCATATCCACGGTACTGAGACATGTTATACGAGTCACCATAAGCATCCTGATTCTCATAATCTATGCGGTACGGTAAGTGATGTCTAGGCGGTGGTGTCGGGCTGCCAAATGATGGACTAGTCATGTTATCTCGGTATGTTGGACTAGCCATTCTCTCCCTGAACAGTGGACTCTTAGTTAAGTCGCGTGGTGGAGGCATTGGCGGACTACCAAGGTGTTCACGGTTTAGTGTACTCGCTCTAGACTCTATGCTTCTGTCGTGAACGCTGGATCCAAATGACCTGTCCAACTCATCATGCGACAAACTTCCATTGACCATCTGACCCATCTTCCCGTACGACACTTCCTCGGAACATTTCATCACAGATTCCACTCTCTTGTTAGCCGATGGTTGAGATACGGTTTCTTTCGTGACCATCACATTCTTTGATGGTCCCGCCTGGCTTGTCTGCCAGCTAACAACTGTCCTGCTGTTGCCACTCTGCGTCGTTATGGATCCCTCATTCGGGATAACGAGACCTTTCTGTTTTGTTCGTTCCAAGGTCCCTGATGGACTCTGGAACATTTTATCACTAAGTAAATCGTTGAGTAGTTCATCGAGTTGGTTCTGCTGCACGAGCGTGTTGTTGTTTTCCGATGCCATTGTTCTACTGGGTAATGAAGTTGAAGTCATGGTGGCAGTGTTGCTATGGAAACTTTGTGATGTCACCTGGGAGCTACCAAAGTAACCTGCTAAGGAGAAATTAAACTTAGGTAAGAGTTTCTCGTTATTATTTGTCATAGCACGTGTTATATAAAATATTAAATATATCATATCACAGACCATCAACACCTAGACCGATTCTAAAAATATATTTACGCCAACCATATGCAACATAACGTGTGGTAGTTCATTAAATAAGCACTAGTAGGCTGGGAATATCTGCTTATAACAGGCTGGAATAGGTCTTTGCCTGTTCAGATGCTCTTGGCACAGAATAGAGATATTGTTGGAGATAAAGCGGTTTCTCTCTAAAACACTGCCATTCCCACAGTTCATCCATTTCTATGATACCACTCAGCCGCCAAAGTGAGTAACTGATATATAAAAATCAGCACTTCCAGTGAAATATTTACATGAGAAATAAAGAAAATGAATTATCCACAAATTTCCAATTTAACACACAGGGTCTTTTTTTGTATAAAGTTCAGCTTAAACAACCTGGTTCACTCAAGCTTCTCACGTAAATTGAACGTTGGCTGAAGAAGAGAGTGCCAACAAGCAGAGTCAGAGCATACCGGTATGCCAAGCATGAAGATGGCATGTCATGAAGACATGCATACTCGTTAGTGATTCCTGGTTGGAGTGCAACAAAATATCTAAACAGTTCTTTTATACCACAAGGGTCATGACATAGAAAATATATTCATGAGAAGAAAAAAACAACATCCTGGATTGTTTATAAAGATCTCATGTAATTTAGGAACCTGCCAAATACTAGATTGGAAACTAAATGTATAACACTGAAATTACAGGATAAATTTCACAACAACAACAACAACAAAAATCAGTATAATCCAATCAGATTCCAACATACTGATTCCACTCTTATCTGGAACCTTCCATAGATCGGGAAAGGTTTATTACTTTTGCCTTCCCCAAGAATGTACTCAAATGTCAAATAATATGCATATGATATAAATAACCATTTTTATATCGTTAAAGGTGATGAGCAAAAGCCATTAATTAGGTATACATTTCTGTCATGTCAATAGAAACCTAAACCCATTTCTTTATTTATATAGGTCAACAATATTTAAATGTTGCTATTTTAAGACCAACTATGTGCACCGAGCAACCTCCATAGCTACCGAGGTGAAGCGAAAGATGAAACTCCCTTCTGAAATAGATAGCCAATCCAAGTTTTAAACCTAGGTGCCATAAATATGCGGCCAAACACACTACCAGTTAGCCCATGGAGGCACCCCATAAAGGATCAAACTATATTCCAATAAATCCCAATTAGATCTGAGTTCTATTTATAAACACTGACATTATCAAAACATAAATATTGATGGAAAATTTATGGAGAGATTTTGTAAAGATTCATTTAGGAAGATAACCTTGGAGATAGAGTAACAATAAGCTTCTGGAATGGATATGATCATAGCTCTCTGACTTTGGATCATTATTTATGTTAATCTTAGTCGAACATGCTTATGTGTGCAAAAGTTTCACAATATCCGTAAATGTCATTGACCTTTGAATTAAACTTTAGATTAAATGCTCAGTTGGCTTCTAAAATGAGACAAGTGGAACACCGTAATGGAATGTTTACGAGTTATATATTTAATGTCCGGGATCTGACCACAGAAAGTAAATGAGGTTTATTTTAGCAGTTCACTCAAATCACGACGTCATCTGACATACCTTAAGGCCAATGAAAGAGAACTGATTTCAAAATCAGTATAATCTCCAGAACCATCCCAAAATATGTAGAGTCATATACTTTTAGGTGAAGAATATTTTCCAAAAAGATTAGTTGTCTATTTTCAGCAAAGGTTTCCAGAATACAGCCTTCAGAGTTGTAAAACAAATATTTCCTATCACCTATAATCACGCAATTTGGTACATTTGCAGCCTATTCTCTACATTAATAACGAACCTGTAGATGAGATTCCACTGTCAGCGCTCTGGTTCAGTGGCCCATTATGTAGTACAGTGGCACCGCCATTCGGCACAGACTGAGATGGGGTACTGGTGTGCTTCGGTGTAGATTCACGTGGAGCTTTGTTGACCGTAGCATACAGGCTGCCATCCAGTGGTCCCTGTGTGTGCTGGACGTGCATCACACGAACTCGAGATTCACGTCTCAAAGTTTCACTGTCTTGAGAATCTGTTGGCATTAAGAGATGGAATTTTATCAGATTCGATTTTAATTTAATTTAATCGCAATTATAAACTCAACCAATTCCATTAAACGTAATTATCACAAAGATTCCATCAAGGTTGCTATATATATATAAGTTTATTTACTGTGGAAGTAATTGAACCAGCAAACCATTTCAAGTTAAGGATTATTTTATTGTATCACTCTGTTACTACTAGTATATTAATTATTAAAATGATATCCATAAAAATCAGGAAGTGCAAATGGAATTTTAGCTTTAAATTACAACACAGGTTAAGAAACACAAGTTGGCTAAAACTACTTTATGTTGATGTATGCATGTATATATATTGAGCCGTTTGGCGTCTTGGTAAAAACAAGCTTTGCCCCAATAGTGAAAGAAAACAAGCCGTCATTTAGATGATAGATGGGAAAAGCCGGCTAGGTATTAGTCTTGGGAGTATAAAAAAAAGACATCTCAGGAATCAATGAATGCATCTGTGTGTGTGTGCTAATAGTACACAGGGCTGATTACTTAACATCAATTATGCTTGCTAGACAATTAAGACTGAAGCCAGTGAAAACAGAATATAATTTACTAGCCTGCAGATATTGTAACAATCCCAGGATGTTTCTTACACCCTTATCAACATTTTTCAATACAAATTAAACTATCAGTTGATACAGATTTAAAAGAAGGGAAAATAATTAAAATTGTACAAAACATTATATATTAATTACAGCAGACTACTTCTACAGATGATAAACATGTAGAGCAGGAAATTAATACAAAAGTGAAACGTTCTGTGTCAATATAAAATTTGTTTTCAAAGCCGTTTATATTGAGAGTCAGATCTGGATGGTTTTAGAAATTAATCTATTTATAATTTATTAATCGTGCACATGTCAATCAAATTATGTAGATATTTCAAAATAAGGCATCTGTGATTTGTTAAAGAAAACCAATAGTAGACTATATTGTTCACACTGAGCTAGACCGATTAATCCAACATTACATGAACTGCCATCGCATGATAACAAACTGGGAAATGTGTGCTAAGAGGTCACCAGGTAATAATCGAACCCTATTTTTAATGCAAAAGTAACTAATCTGGATGCCATGTGTAATCATAATGGACAGCAAATGAATGTATTGTATAAACTATTTGAGTTATTTTACTCAGGAACAACTCGGCCTCTGTGCCTCGAAACCAGCTCCAACATTGACGTATTCTGCTTACTTTAGATATTTTTACAGGGGGTGCTGGAAGATGACCCTAGGATCAAGCAGAATACTTACGGATGTAATCATTATTTTGTTCAACTGTATGCGTTATGGTGTGCTCAAAATTAAAAAAAAAAAGTTTGCCAAACTGATAAAATTGCAATTGTTCAGAAAACCCCTAAAACGTTTACAAATATTTGGCACAGAATTTCCGCGCTCATCTCAGTAGTAAATGATACTCTTTTCAAACTACATTGTATCGCTAGGCCATATTAAATAATCTATTTTATTTAACCAAAACTCTGTCACCAAAGCCGTGATAAATGAATCACTCGGAGAAGGTTGATAGCCGAATATATTCTTGATGCCTATACCCCACTCCCAGAGACTCTATAATCACCATTAATGATTGATTGGCCATATATGTATATAGTAAAGGGGTTGGAGCCTCCCATGGGCAAAATGAAAGAAATATTTCATTTACAACTTGTCTATGAATATTACTCTAGTGAATCTGGGGCTAAAACTAGATAAAAATATTTAGATAATGATGTATTCTAAATAAATCATACAAGACATCAATCATAGCAACTCTATGTATCTACACACAAGGCGTGACTAGGATTAAGATGACTCTGGACCAGATTTGATAAAAACATTAATTTAATTTTCATGGGAAATTCCGACCAGAAAATGGCAGCACCGTTAAAATAACAACATTTTCCATCACAGATGATGTGCGCGTGATGTTACTAATGTTTCGTGAATTCAGAGAGCAACATCAGACAATTTAAAATCACGAGTCAGCCAAAACAGAATTGCGGGATTTGTTATTGATTCGCCCAGCGGATCTTGACTGGTTTGGGCAGGCAGGAAAATGCATTTATTTTATGGAGCCTTGTGCGCGTGTGGTGGCAAAATATAAATCTGACTCAAGTCAAAATATTACCGATGTTTCCTTTTTACGTCATCTGATAATCCATGGTTCCCCCCCCCCACCTCAAAGGTCTAAAAGTTGTCAAAGGCAGACTAATGCATCTGAGGTTTTTCAAAAGGAAACAATGCCAGAGGCACTGGTATCAATATTATTTTATGTGTTTCACCATTACTACTACTACTACTGCTACTACTACTACTGCTACTACTACTGCTACTACTACTATTACTACTACAGCAACATCATAAACAAAAACAACCTTCTATAGCATACATTTACCAGCACCCGTCAAATGTTCAAAGTGCTTTGATACACATTTATTTTTATCATCACTGACTGTACCTTCTAAGTCGTAGTCTTCAATTACGTTATTGAAGTTTTCATAGGAATCCCACCGTTCTAAGGGTTCGACTGCAGCCTCTACAGGTTGACTGTGACTTCTAATTAAATCATATCCTGTATTTAAAAATATTTAAACTATAAATAACAGACAAAACATATAATATCTAACAAATAACACTATTTAATGAATAACTACAGAAAATTTGTATTACCTACTTTAAAAAATTTATTTCCTACATCCTACTATATATATATATATATATATATATATATATATATATAAATAAACACAAGTATAATATATTGTTACACTATTAGATATAATTCATAGAACAGTGTCATGCTGCTGATGTAATCACAACAATTAGCTTTATAATACCTATACCAGATGTATTATGTGTGTATGATAACCCCAACCTAATATTATGAACACTCTACTAAAGCCACTTCAATATGGTATTGTTCAATTTCTCATTCAGTATCACTCCCTGTCATTAGAAAACACCCAATAATACACCACAGTTAACAGCCACAGGTGTGTGATAAAATAAGTAAAATGGACGGACACACACACACACACAAACACACACACAAACTCACACACACACACACCAGTGAGCATATGCAACCATAAGCAAGCAGTTGGCAGTCACCATATTAAAGAGGCATACTAAAGTTTTCTACTTGAGTCGGTGGTGTTGTCCTTTGGTATTACGTTCAAGTTTTCACCTCTTTTTTTCCTATTTTATATAATATATAGAAGTATCCTTCCAAGAACTGACACTATTGCACATCAAATTGGCAACCAGACCCTGTCGTTCGTGATCACTGTTTATTTTCCCGGACAGGATATCTGGCTTCCAGTTTCAGGCATTTTGTTTATGTTCGTATGAAAATTTAAAATATGGAGTGGAATTTCTTGCCTATGGCGCTATCTTTGGAAACCACGGTGAGGGAAATCAACGAACTAAATCCCAAAAGACGAAATCCTTTATATATCACTGTTGTAGTGCAGAAAAGGCTAAACTGTTATCAAATGAAATGTAGAGGAAAGGAACAAAGCATAAAAAGAAATACACTGAGAGATGCCTTTCCTGGGAATGATTTCCTTTTTGATAAAGGTCATCTGTGTTAATAGGCGCCCACGAATATCCGAATTGAGATGGTAACTTAGGACACTTACTGCAACATAAAATTGATAAATGATAGAAAAGACCTAATTATTTTGATGATTTGGTGGCAAGTTTGAAACTTTGAAAGGAAAGGCTCTTGAAACTATACCTCTACATAATATAAGCAACCAGAAGTTCTACGCAAGCCGGTGACAACATTCTAAATATGCCCCTTTAAAGTGCACAATGTTAGAAGATATAGACTGTGCTAATCAGTAACATATAATAATCTTAAGGATTATAAATATGACGAAAGCAACCCACAAACCAAACAGACCAGACGCATGCTTCAGTGAAAAATAACATACGAATGATAAATATAAATAATAGAGCAGGAAATTATTACTATTTCAAGTTCTCTAGGATTAGCACCCTTTTGACATAAAGTAGTCCAGAGGACCGGTATGAGTACAGAAATATGTTTTTATTCTTTGACATTACTTTCCAAATGTCCGATTAAATATTAGAATAATGTTGTTATAATTACTGGATGGTGTCGTTAAGTGAAATAATCATTGGACATTTTGATCGAAACGGTTGAAATATTGATTGTCCTGGGGAGCTTCATGAAAGAAAGCAAACTTTGCGATATAAACTTTTTATAGAGAAAATTATGAAATTCCATACCATCTTGATCAAAATGTCCACTATTTAAATAATCTGTTCAGTTACAATAAGCAAGCATTTCCTACACCGAATAACAAATCAACCGATAATCCCGTGACACAATAATTAACCAGCACCTGTTTATATACAAATAGTCTTACTCTTATCTGAATATTTGGCAGAACGTAAGCTATTGAACCGTGATAGAGAACTTGAGCGTCTGCGTCTACCTATTTTACGCCCCAAAGCTGGCAGAACCAATATATGGATGTATTATATATATATATATATATATATATATATATATATACAAGCAAATAAATTCATTCAAGCTAAAAAGCAAAACAGGTCATCACCTAAAGGTAGACAAGTTGTAGCTCTCTCTCTCTCTCTCTCTCTCTCTCTATTACACACACACACACGCACGCACGCACGCACGCACACACACCAAACGTACCATAATGAAATAAAATAAAAATTATAATAATACAGGTTTAACATTGTCCTTTACTAGCAGAAATCATTCAAAGTAGAACCACATTATAAACAAAACAACAAATACAATAACATATCACATCCTACAATAACATATCACATAATATATCTCTCTTATTCCTATTAGTATTGATATATTTAGTTTTTTAAATAATTCTTACACCAAGCACATAAAATGACAGGATGTATATTATACTATTACGCATGGTGTTCACACACACACACACACGCACACACCACACACACACACACCTCACAGTTACTATTTAATTGCATTAAATTAATGTAGTATGTGAGGAATTCATTTTCCCTGAAATAAAAAGTTGCAACTGAAATTTTAATTTATATACATATATTAATAACCGTCAGCAACAATGGTATCTCTAGACAAATAGATAGGCAAACAATGGACGGAGCAATACACACTGTTTGTAATTATGGACGATTCCCTACATTATAGGCCACTGTGTCATAAAAATAAATATATAGTCTGAGGTTTGCCACCATTTAGCCTTTTAGCCCCCCAAAAAAATGTATGCGCTTAGACCATAAATTGACCATCACATTAGAACTATTATGGTAGGTGTATTGGTTCTGACATGATATTCCGAACAAACTGCATAACACACACATGGACACACACACACACACACACACACACACACCCACACACAGACACACACACACACAGAAAGTTACTAGTACTGATAGAGAATGCTAAAATGTCACGCATCTGTGGCTTTCAGTCTAAAACACTGTCCAGTGCTGACCAGACAGAAATCATTGGCCACACTTTTTCTGGCACCCAGTCACAGCTCTGGATCAGACCTATGATTCTACTTCCTGTTCCAGTGGTGGAAGAAATAATTATATCTAACAGCATGAAGCAAACATTTAAGTTTTTAGTTAGTGAGGATAACAGCTGGATGTATGAGGAATCCAGTAGGCTTGTCTGTATTAGAATAAGTTTTATAGCTCAGTCAAAGACTGGGTTGCAGCAAAGAGAGTAATTTTTGTTATCCTATTTTCTCCCTTTGAGTCATTTCCACGAGCTCGACATAGCATCTCCCTTCCCATTTCATCAAGCACGACATCGGTCGGTACAAAGTACCAGGCGGATAAATTACATGGGGATATTGGCTCTTGTCTATTTCCTATCATCCGTGTTATTATTATCATAAACACCAGACACATAGCTCTGTTTCGGAGACGACTATCATTGGCGCGACTAATCATGATTCACTGTTACAACTCGCCGTTAATCACCATACTCCTCCATCTAAATTACTTCCTATTGACCGACGGGAGGAGGAAATTACACCCACTTCCCATTGTTATGTATACCTCTATGTTAATACATACGGTTAATATAACACCAAAACGTCATAACATTCCATGTAACAATATAACTTTATACGTTGGAACTGATACCATCGATGTAGACTCATTGTCTTAGCCAGGAATGAATAGTATTTACTCTGAACAATAAGAATCAGGAGAACGTGGTCAGTTTTAAAGATTAGAGTTATAAAGCCTTATAGAAGGTAATGCATCCCCCCCCCCCCATCTTATAGTTTAAGCCCCAGCACAGAGCAGTCATTACTGTACCACGAAGATATAGCTACTTGTTCTAGGAAATGGCAATCCAGATGTCAAACAGCTTGTAGACAGGGGAACCCTACTCCCATTACACTCCACCATATAAGACTAGATTCGGCTACTGGCTCCACATCTGTGTACGTGTGTGTGTGTGTGTGTGTGTGTGCTCCTGATCCAGGATAAATTCCCATCAACCACTCAGTGAACTAACCAGACTAGAAGCCAACCTGATCCGGATTAAAGGATGAAAAGTTTGGCTTTGTAATGACCGAAACCTGTTGATTACAAATGCCACTTAACCTGGTTTAAAACCATCCCTAGAGAAGATGGACTCGATCCAGATAGGCAGCAGTACTTATTACAACAGATTAAAAAAATCCAATCAACATACCAGATTAGATAGGATGCTAATTTGAACAACAACAACAACCTTTATTATTTCTCGGTAATAGTAATCATATGTGGAAAACATCATAACAGGAGGGCTTTCTAATCTTTAATTACGGACTACCTGTTTTCCTGATAACCAATTATCCAATTAGAGATACGATATGGATTAATATCTGACCAATCTGAGATGCGATGGCAGACTGTTCCAATGTAAGTAATATGTTTTTAAAATGATCACATTAAGATCTAGTTGCGTCAAAGTTGCACGGAATGAGAAAACAAGTCACGGAGATCAGCAAAGTTCGAGAAACTCGAATGTGCATTGGGGGGCTGGCCGTTCTGAACCCCCCCCCCTTTTAATGTGCATGTAAAGGCGAAACGGAAATTAACAGATAAGAAAAAAATGGCAAAAACAAACAACTCTCACAAACAGCCGCATGCAACTGATAAGTGCTACACTGGCACCTGGATCAGTCGGGATCATCAGAATTACGACACACACAAACACAACGGGTTATTAAAAATGATCTACTCCGCATAATGGCGCATTCCTATCGGGACATTAACGAAGCACGGAATTCAAAATGGCACGCATCCTCAATTATCTCAATTAAATTTTTTTCCTGACGCTAATATAATTACGCCAAAGTATGCACATTTGGCATCAACTTCTGGCATGTAACATCAGAGAAATATGGCAGATGTAGAAATAACAGCGAACGATGTAGATCTGGTAGCCATTCTTACTTTATCGGCCCACAGCAGTGTCAGTGTCAGCGATATCCATTGCATCGTCAGGCCGTAATGTGATGTTAAGACTTGTGTTTCTGTTTAGGGCCAGAAGCCCTTTACTCAAGTATTGTTACACAGGCACACACACAGGCAGTGTTAATTGTACGCTATTAGTGTCAGTCGGCTATTAGTGCTACCCATTATGTCCATTATTCTTATTTATAATGGGGGGGGGGGACTGTTATCTTAATTGATTGATTGAGTAAAATTCAGTCAGCCGGATAGAGGGGTGTACCTGGGTGTGAGTACTTCAGTGGTGGGTGGCGATGGGTGAACGAGATTGGATTTGCATGTGTGCACAGCCAGAAACATAGACCGACCACCCACTATATTAATGCGCTCACCCAAATTTATTTCTACTTATATCTGAAGATGAACCGAAATGTTCTTAACATGAATACATTCGTGGATATTATGACTGAATAACTGGAAAGCCAGAGTAATCATAATTATATCTGATAATTAATTAAAATATTCATAGCATGAATACGTTCGTGGACATTTTGACAGAAGTATTGGCTCATAAAATTCTGCAAGTAATAACATCAATATTGATAAATGCCCTTCAATTTGACACTAATAGATGACATCCCCATTCTTACACGTCCTGAACACCATCAGGAATACTCAACCTAAAGCTCATTGAACAGTGATAATATCCTCATGTTATATTATCTACCTCTACCAGTTACTCATCTACAGTTGAGTGAACTGAGTAATGTAGAAGTTTGGATGGTGAAAGTAGTTGCCCCAACTTCCTGTCCATCTATACTAAGACGACCTTGACCTGTTGGCCTTCATTGATAAGATTCGTAATAAGATTCATACTATGTTTAGTGTATTAAGATACTAGCTTGTGGAACAATTTATCGGAGGAAATTAGTGTGTCAATTCCTGAATAGCTTAAATATACTATTATCCACTCGCCCTTCAACATTTCCAACTAAATGTTATGTATATCACACTGAATATACACTGTATAATGCCCCGAATAAATGAATTATGTTATTAAGACATTCAATTAATCATCATCATCATCATCATCATCATCGCTTTCATCATCATCATCGTAATTGTCATAGTCATCATTATGAGCCACCTGCTGTGTGTGTGTGTGTGTGTGTGTGTGTGTGTGTAAACACAAGTGGGTGTACTCACATAATACAAATAATCCTCACAGCATAACGCTGATCTAAATAAAGCAAGCAGTCACTTTTAATTATCAGCCAATAAAACACCAAGTTAAGCCAGTGTACCCCCCCCCCACAGACTGGTTGTATCCCGACCGGTAACCCCCCCCCCCAAAAAAAAATTTGATCCAGCGTCAATGACCTTGTAATTAACTGATATCAAATCCCGTATATCAAATCCAGATCAGATAATGGACAATGGCACCATAACGTTGTTATAACAAACAACTTACGTCAGATGGTACTGACAACGGAAATAAACAACCCTTTAACTTTACCCGTTCAGTCTAAAGCCCGATCTAGGTTAAGACCTGTTATAACAACGGTATTATCAACAGCCAGCCCGGAGACAATGTTGACAAGTTGGTGATAAACGTTAGCCAGACATTTTCTTAACGAGTATTTTATATCCAGCAGCGTTTCATCTTCGTGCATTTGGTTGAAGATTAGTCTTAAAAACCGAACCTATCTAAACTTTATAATCAACGCTTGTTTCAAAATAGATGCTCACCATTGATAACGCACGGCAGTTCCTAATCCACATATTGGGCCTCTATCTCGTCTCCGACGTGGAAATGTCGTAAAATGGCAACCTTTAAATCAACATCAGAGAGTCTCATTTATATCAGTCTGAAGATTGCTTCGAGGGTCATCCAGACGAGAAACTCTTCGACCACCGATGGCCAACCGTAGCTCCGTAATAACCTAATGACTCCGACCACACTGATCGCATTACTATCCAACTATGTCGGCTATCGGCAGCCAGTGAATGGCTCTTAATGCCTCAGACAGTTCTGATTGTGCCGCGATGTGACCAAACTTTGGGCCATCGCCGCTGGCGCGTCTACGACCGGCCCAATGGGGGGGTTGAAGAAGGCCGAGGATGCGCATCGCCATGTATCCGGGGACAAATGTGGGATGGCGAGTCTGTCACCATGCCAACTAGGAACCACTTGGAAGTTCGCCGATGAAGATAACAGGAAGCCAGTGTGGCTGGAATGGGAGAACTTGTGAAAGATCAATAGCGCTGGAGACGGTATGCTGGGACGTGGTTACACAGGGGACTGACGGATATGTAGTAAGTCTATATTGGAATCAAGAAAAACAAAATGGTCTGTCTGTGCGTGGAGGGGGGCCTCCGCGGTCTAACTGGTAGCGCGCTGGATCACAGATCACTACCGCCTGAGTTCGAACCTCGGCGTGGGCATACTGAAGGGTGTTTCATCTTTGACTTCGCTTCATTACATTTGGAGGTCGTTCCGCCCATTTAGCCTACCATGTGCGCAAAAGTCGCCGTAAAACAGCAATCGTTATCTGTCTGTGCGAGCGTGTGTATATATACATGTATATAACACACACACACACACACACACTCACACGACCGCCAGCTTTATTTCTAAAGGAAAGTGTCCATACCAGTACCCTAATATCTATCTTGTTCAGTGACAGCTACACATCATATTCATGTGACTTGATAATGTCACAGTCAATCTACAAATACCTACATCTCACACGTGTCTAGACACCGTGACCCGGTGATTTATTCTCAATGTAATCTTGTAGGAACAGGGAATAGATTTGACGGTCAGAGAGGTTATACACTTTAACAAACAGTCGCAGAGAAAACAATAACAATCCCTCACACAGCACCAAATGTCGATATAAAATAGAACAGATCACACATCAAAGACCAGTCTTTTCCTTAATATACTAAACTAATCAAGGTTCTCATCAATCTGTTGTACTATAATAGATCTCTTACCCCAAAGAGCCTAGTCAATTCGGTGACCATCTACACTAGGTAAACCCGGGTATCTAGTTTATTACAATGTTTCATGTCATATGAATTGGACTGATTACTTCTAATAAGCCAATTCCATTTCTGTAAAATAGACGGCAGCCAAAGACCATCGTATGTTCGGTAATACTAAAGATTGAACAAGGTTGGGGGTTGTTTTCGGCAGACAAAATGCTTATTCACAAAAAAAAACCGTGTACATGTATAAAGACATATAAACCATGAACACAAGAGGTGCTCTAACATATACTAATACTTGTATGTATCACTACTTCACTTTATTAGAGTGACTGGTAGCCCATTATCACATTCCAGTTATCGATTAAATAGACATTCCCATTACTGCTGGCTGCTTTCACAGATGAAACACCCAAATAATGTTAACAGTAAGATTTCATTGGATAATCCAGCCTCACTCACTCACTCACTCACTCACTCACTCACTCACTCACTCACTCACTCACTCACTCACTCACTCACTCACTCACTCATATAGAGTATCAGCTATTTTTCAACAAAGTGTTCTATTTATACAAACAGACATCTGATTGTTATCTCTCATAGACATCACAGTATGAAGCTTAAGCAGACATCTGTCGCTGACAGAACTCCTGTCTGTCACTCATTCTATCAAGTGCCAAATCTCTAACATCAGTTATAACACAAGATGACTTTTTAACCTGACTACTTAGCTCGCCACTGTGTATTATAATACGGTGTGTAATCTTATAGGGAAAGCACAATTCCAGCTAAATGTTGATAAAACGTCAGCATTTAAACATTTGCTCAGCACACAAAGCTATCCTTGTATGCTGTGGAAGGGCAGTTTTCTGTCAACTAACCTAGCCAATATATACATTAGTTTCTTATTTTAGTGAATAGCCTCACTGACTAATATTTGTGTGTGTGTGTGTGTGTTTGTCTACATTTTCACACTCACATACAAGTAAATCCCAATGCCTGTGAACATCTGTTCTTAATGGCCTTTTTTTAAGTCAATATGTATCACACCCACACACACACACACACACACACACACACACACACACACACACCAGTACTGTTATCCGCGTCTAGTAGATGAATACAGGTGAGATAACATGAATTTATTACGCTATTAATAACACAATAGGCTGAAGAGAATATCCATCACAGATAGATAACGATAACATGTATCTGTCGGAAGAAGAGACAGTATATTATTATTAAAGAACAGTATTGTTGTATAAACATACAGATAATAACAGAATGGAAACAATAATAACTATAAATCTCTCTCTCTCTCTCTCTGTGACTGTGTGTGTGTACGGTGCGTGTATGTGTGCGCGTGCGTGCGTGGGTGTACGTGCAATGGCACAGCGAATCATTAACTGTGACAACCAACGATAGACAATAATTGTTCAGGGAACTGATGCGCACCAGTAGTGTATTATTATCAGTAGGTGTGCATCGGTTCTCGTGTGTATTGATAATAAAAAATAACAAGTTTAAAGAAAATTTCAAACAAAAATAACGTAAACGTGCGAGAAAAAAATCAATAATCACACACACACACACACACACACACAGGTACACATGTCTCACCAAGAAAGGTTGCCACTCTGCATTCAGTCCCCTGAAGAAACGTCCAGAGTTTGAATTCACGGTCCGAGATTCTCTGTGCCCGTGCCTCGTTATACACAGCTAAAACACCCCTTCACCCTCCCGCCTAAACATATCCTAACCTACATACCAGCTGAGATTAAGAAATGTTTCAACACGTGTGACAATAAAGTTTTTATATTTGTTATGAAACGCCTCACCTTTTAAGCATAATGCGAACGAAATAGATAAACAGACACATCCCTCACATATACGCAGAATTAGAAACAAGCCTGTGCGGGGAATGTAAACATTTCCAGTTAGTGATCCAAAAGCCAAAGAGAAAAAACCTCCAAGGTAACACCTAGTTATTGCTATATACTTGTTAAATGTAATGTTATTTTTCGTACCTATTGCAATACCAAACATCACCTGTATAACAAACAACAGATACAACTGCTCATCACTCCGTCAGTTCTATTTACCAAAAGGATCATTATTACACGTATATCAAACCGAGACTACATATACTGTGTGTTACGGACCAGTTGTTATCGTAAGTACCACCACAGACCGTACACAACTATATCCATACTATACAGGTAATGATGACACACTGTCTCACCGAACAGACAACCATCTATTCTACCATATAACAATACGGATTCTTTACAGGTTAAAACAAACGAAGTCAGAAAAACTGCTGCCATCGGAAATACTATTCGGCCCACTCACACACTATTTCCAGGCCGCAGACATTCAGCCGTCCACGCTTTAATGGGTCGATTCTTATAAAAGCTACCTCATCATCAATAGGGGGGGGGAGGAACTAGGCTTACGGTGAGTCGTTTTCAAGTGAGACTGCCAAATATTTCCTACATTAGTTTTTACTAGGTGGCAGACCAGACTGGGGGAAATTTCGTCACTGCATCATGTGTGTTGGCGATTTTGACGAGGACTTCGTCACTTTTGGCAGGCTTAGCATAAATGACCAGAAACATGAACATCCTCGCCCCCCTCCCCTCCACACACACACACACACGCACACACACACACGCCAACCGGTCCGATGTTAGAAGGCAACAGCACAACATCAAAGTTTACCACACCCATGATCCATAATCTACAACTGGGCTAACATATGATTCAACAACGAAGTATTTATCAGGAAATGCCACTTTTAATCTCCACCCGACTTCACATAATCTATTTTTATCGTTGGCACAACAACTTTCAAATCGGAGTAAACAATTTCGCCATTCAATTTCAACTACCTGTCATATATCTACACTTTATGGTAGCCGTGATCAACGGGGATTGGCGACTTTTATTACCATGGTAACCAAACACATTTTTGGACCACCTCTTAGTCGGATATCTAGCCATTATAAGACCAAAGTACATATTATGATACGAACAGGAAAAATAGGGAGTATCCTGTGTGCCATATACACGGTCTTCGTACACGGGATACAGCGTGTTACACAGAACGTACAACAAGGTTACCATTGTTTCCTTCCCAGCAGAATCGGGGGTCATTTTCAACGAGTTATTATTACGAGCCAGAAACAAAAACATTTTCGAGCGATGATGCACCGATACTGAAATGTGTCAAAAGCCAGACAATTTCTGCTCTTGTTTTTCTTGGCAAACTGCGGTTCTGGTGAGTTATGGATGTGGAGAAAAGATCAGCAGCGGGCAGGGCGCACGTCTCTAACCGTTAAAAGGTGTATTCTTTAGACGCCGAAACAGAAGAAAACGAATAACCTAAATTGTGAGGCTACCCGACACTAACGGCATCACAGCGAGAATAATTGCCGCCACAAGAAGTTTAATTAACATGGGCTTTTCTGAGCCGAGTACAGCAGAGGTTAATGAATCAGGCCATAAGAGACGGCCACATTAAACATCAAGGTGTGTTTTGGCTTAATCAAACATCGAAGCTTCTGGCCACAAGGTTCAGCGGCCTATAACCATGACGATAGTCAAGAATATTGGTCATCTAGTGATGCATAAATATTGATATAAGTGGCTCAAGTACGCCACGCTAGTCAATCCATACATACTGGGTCTTCGGCCTTTCCTAACTATATATCCAGATTCGGTGTATTATCCAGAATAAACAGCAGTGTGTGCGTGCATATATATATATATATATATATATATATTTCAGTATATGAATAATAATAGTAGCTGACGTCAACTAACAGAGTTACCAAATCATTGATCAACATCAATATATCTATTCGTTCATTTGGTAAACAAATATTTCGTTGCCCTCTCTCAGTCAATATCCGAGTACTCTAAGTGGAGTCAGTCTAGCGAATAAAATAGGTCCTATAGCATAAAACTAAACCAATAGTCGTTCATTGTGTCCGGTTGTTGGCAAACGTTATACTGTTGTTGTTGTTGTTGTTGTTAATATTATTATTATTATTCACTTTCCAGTTACAGCATGTTCAGCGAGTACAGCATCGGAGTGCTAATGTTTATAATAATATATCTGGAACGTCATTGTTTGCCGTCTAACAATGGGCCGGCCGGGCCATTTTAATCGTTATATCTCAGTTCTAACATCGACTACTTGATCTAACGCGCACAGCGGCGGGTATCTATCTAACCAGTGAAGTGCGAACCGATCCAGAAAGACCGTAGATCCAAACCCCGATCTCAGACCGGTCCCTTCCGGTCGGGATACTACTGTAAACTTCAGCACGGGACGTAATTTAGCCCGCCATCCACTGATTATACAATCAGCGACTTCTCCACTCTAAGACTATCTGATAACCCAAAACATACTGTCACCTTCTACTCCAGTGGTTTGTGGCAGACTTCTTCTCGTTCGTCGGACGCGAAGCTCGCCTCTTCTAGCCAGCCGCCTTTGCCCGGATCCAGCTTACACCGGGGTATATCCAGTACAGAAGTGACTATCCAGATGGTTATAATCCTACTCATCAACATCGGCTAGATCCCTGTACCAACTGCCTCCTAGTCCCAAGGTAGGCAGACTGGAAGGAAGTTCGTGGGGAGTGTGGAAGACTGCCCGCCGAAAAACCGAACATCACTAGCTTATATACTGTAAGCTTCCAACTGACTGTCCATTGTAAACTAGAATATTGTCGTCTTTCTAAGTCGTAAATGAGCCAAATGGGCACGTATGCATCTGATAACTCAGTAACAATCAGTAATTATCAGTTGTAGAATATAATACTGATAATTGTTTTCGTGTACTTCATAAATCTCTAGTAATAATAATACTTCGCATTTGGTTAACTAATCCAAGTCTCCGAGACGCTTATATAACATATTACATACAAAGCAAACATGATTTAATCATTTAAAAAGATTATCAAAAGAAAGATCGCTTTACATTCACAATGAGATCAATCAGTGACTGTGATACTCGTTAGTTGTTTGGTTAAAACGTATGTAAATGGCAACACACTACGAGGCCACAGTGTATTGAATACTGGCTGTCCAAATCACAGTTGTCTGTCTAATGGGCTAGTCTCCGTGTGCCAGCCTAGCAGTGTGAGACATCCTAAAGTTAAAAACTCTTAATTACCCAAATGTGACCAAGAAGACCTGTATGCGTAAGAGAAATGTAGACACTTACAAGCGGGGGTCGTCCAGCCTCCTTCGTACACACGAGTCCCAGCCGAGTGAAGCTCCCCAACAAGCAACGAACTGCTGTCAGACATGACTGTAGCTAATTTCTCTGTCGTGATCCAGTTGGTCGAGTGTAACTTCTCTAGCCTAAGGGCGGCGCACCTCCTCTTCCTCCTACCATACGGACCGACCTTAAAGCCGAACAAATATGGCGAGGACGACCCGATGGCATGCGGCAAAACGACCAGAAAAACACAAGCCAGACACACATCCCCTGCCGAGGTAAATCACCGGCGCGGCAGAAAAAAGAGAACTAATTTAAAAAAAAGAGGAAAACACTTCACGGCCAAGTTTCAACCGCGGCCTAGGTAGGACGTGCTCAACACGATGAAGGTGAACGCATCGGCAAGGCCCCGAGGTGAACAAAAAGTAAACATCTGATAGCCCCCGTGTAGGGAGACACAACACGTAAAGGTCATGATAGAATTCAATGTTTTATTCGATGGAGACCTTGTCCGACGAGGTTTTGTTATAAACGAGCTACAAAGCTCTCTCTCTCTCTCTACCTAACGCGACCCATCTATCGGGTGGCACACCGATCTTTTTAGCAGCAGGCCGCAGTGAGTACTTCTCTAAACTTTTTGCCACCTTCTCCGATCTGTTTAGACTTTGTCAAGTTTTGCCGTCACCATCGTCGTGATGTGATGATGGGGCTCTGGTGAAGAAGATCCGGTCTGTCTAATATCACAGCAGCTAAACCGTGATTTAACAGTCACTTATACGGAGATTGGCGGCATGTGTGAAAGTACCACGTTCTGAGTGCATTATCATCATTGTGTGTGTGTGTGTGTGGCGTGTGTGTGTGTGTGCGTGACTGCAGTAGTGGTACCGGTATAAAACCTAGTTATCTGAGAGTAAGCGATATATGGGACAGCCGCACTGAATGACAAATACTGCCTTACTATAAGATCAGTTATTAACAATGACCAGAAAAGTGCTGTTTCGATGCATCTCCTACTGATCATCGACCCCCTCCCCCTTCCCAATCAAAATTCCTTCATGATCAAGTGCCTCGTGGGCGTCTTCCGTCTTCCGAATGCACGATACGACCTACTACAGTGAAACGTCCCTTATACTATACACCACTCTTTTGACAGTAAAATATTGGTTAAATCCCCCATGACCTTGACAGTCAAAGTTCCCTTGAATATCCCATGTCTCTTATTGTCTCGGTGTCCTTGGCTAAATCATCCTTTATATTTAAAATACAAATATTTCTAACAAACATATTATACCATAACATAACAAAAACAACAACAATAACAACATGAAATGTGCTCATCCAAATGCTAGCTATTTCACACAGACAGATTCAGGAACATCCAGCCCAATATTAACCCGGGCCTATAAGGACGTTTATAGCCGTGGCTATATTGACTGCCTCTATCTGATCTCTCTCTGTCCCCCCAGTCTAATGCCGAACAACGCTAGCCAACTCAATCAAACTTCGATGTAGCCCTGCCAGACCACGCTACATGTCTATACAAAGAGAACAAATCCCATGTACAAATATACCATCGTCCTATGCGATCTGGGACACCAGCCAGCCATATCTATGACAACTGACACCTGATTGGTCATAAAGGACCAGCCATTGACCAATAGGAAGCTATAAAACAGCCATCCGTTATCGGCACGGTTTGATCGGGTTATCGTATAATGTAATCCTGTGAGGCTTTTGAGTCATCGTGAAACAGCCTTTACGAAGGGAAGTAGACACAAAATGGGTATATATATATATATATATATATATATATATATGATCAGTTTGGAAATATTTACATGGAGGAAGAAAGATCGTAGGAAGGCCAATCTGAGTAAAAGAAAGGCACACAGAGAGAGAGAGAGAGAGAGACAGAACGCAACAGAAATACACATAACGTACATTCACAGAGAAACAGATGGATACAGATATAGGGCTGAAGTACACGGACAGACAAACACACGTACGTGTGCCAAGAAACAGACGATGATTGGCCCGGCAGATATATAGCTAAAGACCAATATTAACATATAAAAACAGACGTACGTAGAGTAGAGTAACAGCCATAGCTGTATCCCGCTTAATGCGTTGCTGGCACCCAGACACCAACACTCGGACAACAACGATCTAGTTTACGACGGTTATTTATCTCATAGATAGTCCACGCTTTATTATAGTAATTGTTTAACACAGATAAAATATTTGTTCTCGGGTACAGGGTACGGTACTCCGACTAATGACGTCGGAATGTTTGTCGGCAATTAGGATACAACGAAAGGCGGGATGACGAGATTAGAGACCGGAACAGTGAGTGGCATGATTTAACAGGAAATGTCATCATCATCATCAAATCATCATTATCATCAGTGTAAATCAGGTGAAGATATTAATAAGGAACGTACTAAAAGTGAGGAATGACCACGATGTTTATATTGATACGAATGTACGTTGTTACTATCGACTATTTTGAATCATATCCGGCATTACAAAGCAGTACCAAGTACACGTGACTCTTGGATTTGGCCTCATTTGATAAATATGACGGGTTTTTTGTTTGTTTGTTTGTTAGATAAATGCTTTAACACGTTGGCCATTGAGGCTGAATTGGTGCATATTTAATTCGATTTAGTTTAAAACAAGTAAATGTCAAAATGAGATGTTACCGTACCTGGTATTTTAGTAGTACATAAAACAATAATAATACTAATAATAATAATACTGATAAATACGTGTAACAAGGCACATATTTCTTCGTAACGAACAACGAAGGACATACGGTAAAAATACCAACATCCGAGCTGTAAGATGTAACACTCAAACGTTTAGATAAACCGGCATTAAGCATATACAATGTAGTCACATAATAGTGATTATTCTCCAGATATGCATCGTATATTCTGTGACGGTATGTTTTCTAGAGCCTCTATCGGCTCAGATTAACTGAACACAATGTATAAACCTAGTTCACACACACACAAACACACACACACACACACTGGTGAGACATTACACATGTCTCAGCAAGAAAAGTCGCCACTCTGACAGTCCTGACGTCTTTCGTCATCTTCTGTGCCTTATTATACAGCAAAACCACACTCTCTCTCTCTCTCTCTCTCTCTGCCGATATGAACCATAATGACGTAATAGTCTACAAAGCTATCCAGAACAAGTACTGACAAATGGTCAGTGGTGATAAACTGGCACCACTTCACGTTGTAATGGAATGGGACCGTTCGCTGTTTACGCCTACTAATACTACTAGAGTGTTGGCGTGAAGCGTTATCAATGGCAGAGTACGACGGCGTGGAAAAATTAAGTTATAACATAAATACGACAATAAGTTGTGTTCTTGCTGCGTTAAATGTGTGAATAATATCGGTAACAAAATACTATACTAAATGTAATGGGCTAACTTCAACGTCGTATTGCCAGCCCCTAGATTATTAGGCTCTTCAGTGTGTGTGTGTGCGTGCGTGTGTGTGTTTGTGTCAGTTAGGCATTAAGATTCAGCAACAACGAAGTTTACAACACCAGATGGATAAAACATGCAACAAGTCTGCAGTAAACAACTTCGGCCTGTAGAATAGAGTGAGTTGGCGAGTAGGCTGCAGAAACCCATAAACTGCCAAAACTGGCCATCACGCACGCACGCGCGCGCACACACACAGCACAACTGTTGTATGTCATAATGATGGGACCCAACTAAAATATTAGGATATATTATGAACATATTAAATGGTTAAACCCGTTCTTTGATTGGAGGGGAAAAACTAGCTTCGGGAAGCTTCTTCGTATCAAATCTAATTATAACACCTAACACCGATAAACAACAAGATAATATCGCATAGAGGATCTGGCTATGGCATACTGTACGTTATCTTATTGAAAGAGTCTTACTTTGAAGATACAGTTAAGCGCTTAATAATAACGACAAGCACACACACACACACACACACACACACACAAGAGAGAGAGAGAGAGAGAGAGAGAGACACACACACACAGAGATAACTATTTAGCTGGATGGTGCCAATGTGTCAGGGATGTTTCTCTTTTGGGATAATCCTAGCCAGGCGAAAACCAAACAAGTCTCGGAAATTAACTGACCTGACCACTGGCACCCAGCTCTGGGAACATCTTGAGCCAAACGTGAGTGGTCCAGTATGTTTCCCGGTCAGGCTAAAACGCGCCCCTTCCAAGCCGAGATCCGACTACAGTTGGCACCGGGAGCCGGTCAGAAGCAACCCAAAGTAACCAGGAAAACAGAAGGAAAAAAACGGAGGAAAGAAGGCCTCCCATAGATCAAACAGAAACGATGAAACCTCTAACCTGACAACTGGTTAAAAATAACTACTTCCTGGAATAACCAATCCGATGGTTTGTAGATAAAAACGACGAGGGGGTTACATGGCGAGAACGATTTTATTGTAAGTAAGGGACGTGTGCAACGCGAACAGCGCCGGATGTTCCATGAATCTCCCACTGATTGGCATTTGTAGAAACAATGAACGGAACTGGTGAATGTTCGCAATAGAACATTACTATTTACTACGAGAATTACCATACCAAAGGCACAACTATCCAGTAGAGAATCACGCCGAACTTGATCTGCGCAACCCCGGGTTCGACCTTCTGCCATCGGGGTAGAGCAGACTTGACAGAACCCGTACTAGCAGCGAGTGGCACAAACTATCCCACAAATTAATACCATTAAGACAATCAACTGGGGCGATTTGTTGACTTTAGCCAAAGCTGTTCTGGCTTAGTTACCGGCCAGAGAGTCATCTTCTCCGAACCATTTCCACAGCTACCAGTCTCTCTCTCTCTCTCTCTCTGTGTGTGTGTGTGTGTGTATATCTGTGTGTATGTGTGTTACTGGACCGACCAGCCGGCCGGCAGAGAAGGGGCCAAATCGAAAACCGAACTCTTCCAGGAATTTTTCTGGAACTCCTCCGGATAACACGCCAGCAGCGGTGTATGGAAGTCTGGCACGGCCAACTCCTGCCCCCAAAACAGCCCAGAACACGGAGAAAGGATCGAGAGAAGGAACCCCTTCGATCTACCAGTAATCCGTTATAACACCAATTATGAGAACGCACTTCGTTCTCCGTCAGATGCTCTCACGGCATTCTTAGTTTGGTCTTTCCAATAACCGGAAGAAAAAAAATATTTTAAGCCGCAGTAATGCCGGGGGAAAAAAACATCCACAAACAAACATCCAGCAGGGGGTAGCACTGTCGAGTCAGAATTGTTTTCAAAATCATTAATAGGAGCTACCACAAAATTTGAAAAAAATATATAATGACAATAGAGTAGAACTTTTTTACAACGACGATTATCACTGACAAGTTTTCTGATAAGACGAAAAAAAGAAATAGATGTCTAGCTAAGACTGCGGTAAATGTTTATAATCCGTGTTTACGTGATGGATCCAGAGATCTGGCCGGGTGTTACTGATAACCAGTTTTTACCGCAGGCTGATATAGCGTAGGGATAAGGAATTAATCACTAACACAAGTAGTGCGTGCGTGCGTGCGTATGTGTGCGTAGTTTTGGCCCTAGAGCCACCAATAAAATTGGTCTAATTTGTTTAGACTTAACACTATCTCACTGATCCCTTCTCTGATAGCATCCCTTTAGAGTGTAATCTCATTACTAATCTTCATTACTTTCTGCAGTTATATGCTTACGATGATGATGACGGCGACAACGATGATGAAAATGATCAACAACAACAACAACAACAACAACATATTGGTTATACATAGTGACAATAATCTCTCATCTTCAAACCAAGGTTAGTCATTTATCATTACCCTGTTCATATAGCATATCACCCCCGTCAGCTTGAACTCCACGTGGGGGAAGGAAATATGTGAACAAATCCACCCCCTATTACTTAATATTACAAAATGATAATATATTAATGACAAATGAAGGATTAGAACCAGAATCCCCCTCAGTACATCTAGTTGAAACGTGAACAAGATATGATATGTTCAGCCAATGGAGTACGTCTATTATAGATCGTATGACAAATTATTACGGTAATGCTGGAGTCGAGCTTATTGGAACTGATGGGAAGGGGGAGAAATCTTTAAAAAAGCTGCTCATGACCTGTAAGGCGGGAAACGTGTTGTCAGCTGTTCCGTGGACTTCTTCAAATAATTTCAAAAGGAATTCAATGACGTAGATACGGCTCGCAAAAGTCTTGTTAATATACTGAACAGGTTTAGGTCAAAAGAGGTGATGATGATCGATGTTTTACGGCCAGGGTGGGCTAAATGGGCCGGCCGCGCGACCTCCAGATGTAATGAACCGAAGTCAAAGGTGAAATAACCTTCGATACGACGACGCCAACGTTCGAACTCCGGTGGTAGTGATCTGCGACCCAACGCGCTGCAGTTAGACCACGGAGGCGCCCAGAATTGATTGGAATCTGGGTGGACATATTACGTGGCGGCCATTGCTCCAGAAGACGATAAGCTAGCAATTGTTATTGATGACGAAAAGACGAGCAAACATGATGTGATAGCCACAGACGGCGGAGACGTTAAGGAAACATTAATTGAAAGTCAAAGATTTAGCCAACATGAACTAAACATTCCAATACAATTTTAATAAAATAATTATCCACAAAACCACAATTTACAACTCACTACTTCCATAATTAATAAACACCGCGGTAACATTAACTTATAAAGTTAACTCCAAAATGAAACCAACAACAACTGCGATTCTAATAAAGATATAATTGTTTAATTCAATGCTATGCCTAATTGCTGACGTTCTGTTCTCTGACCATAATCCTCAAACCAAAATATTTATTAAAGCTGCTGAAAATAAACAACTTTCACGGAATTAAATTAAAAACGAGGGAGGGGATAACAAAATACTACGTGGTAGACGTTTGTACCTCTCACAAGAAAAATACCAGGTGAAAACCAAATTAGTACACTGATTAAAACCAAAGAAAACAAAAATAATCCCAGGTCTTGTTTTACGGTTGGTCTTGTTTTCCAGGTTCTCATTTTTTTTTTATGTGGGGCACTTTCTTCTTTGGAGAAGAGAAATCAGAGAGAAAACTGCACATTTTTGTTGTAAAACGCACACATCTAAATCCATTGGCCTGATCATATTCACTACTTCTGTACAGTTTTCCTATACAGTAGTCTGAACCAGTTACTTCTGGACTTCATGATACAGACCATACACTAGCAAAATCTCTACTCCATTAAATGGCTCTATGAAATCTACAATGCCTCTCCTATTCATATCTGAGGATCGTGTTAACATTATCCGAAAAAAATAAGTACAGAAACGCTACACGTATTCCAATTTCTTTGCTGATGAAAAAACAAAACGTTCCAAATTCTAGAAATGCCAACACAGCCATAAAGCTTAAAAATATTTGGAAATTCATCACTATGAGTGCAGTTTACGGTATCTTTCCTTGGATTGTGTAATATTTCGAGGTATATTCAAAATAAATAAAATACGTCTATCACGTATCTGTCTACATGCCTTTTACTTGCTCGAAGATGTTATAAAAAAAACCTACCGGTACTCGTGGCGAGGCCATCGGGCAGGGCAACACACAGAAAGTCGGATCAGAACTTATCACGGTCACAGCGTTACACTAAAGCGATGTAGCACGGCCGTACTGTAGTACAAATATGGCACGTTTCATCCCAAAAGTATCCCAGATATCGAGTGAAGTGGGTGAATGAACTGTTATAATATTTGCCCAGCGGAATATGTATATCGTTTTGCTACGTCGCAGAATAAAAGTGAATTGTAAAACTCTGGCTTATACAGAGCAGATATCAAGACGAACCCACCGATCGGTTACTGTACTACTGTACTGCTCAGTACCACTGAGTAGATAGATTATCAAGATGAAGTCACCAATTACAACAAAAAACACGGATCACGAAACACTCCATATTACGAAATGTTAATAAATCGGTCGAAAATGGCAGAACCGGATTTGATCATTACAGTGTTTACACCATGGAGTCGGGATGACATGCCATCTGTTTATTACAAACGGCAGGTTGTGATTTAGGTTGGCAAGCCGCAAATTAACATTAACCAATTATAACCTCTATCCCCAAATTTGAACCGAAGTAGCAGCACTTGAGAAAGTCAAATTCTTCCCAGTTATGGATGAATCTAGATAAGGCTATTGTCTGAAATACTGCTCTCGTATATCTAGTACTCTCAATTATTGATACGACCAATTATGTGAAAAGCAATTTGACAATCTAACGCACGCTCATGTGTCAGCTTGCCTCATCTTAAACCATTTAACGTGCAGAAACGTATGAAAACCCTTTTAATCACAATCATATCGCGATATAGCCGCGATGACAGCACCTAAAGGCTTGATCAACTCGGCAGGTTTCCACAACAGCAACAGCAACAGGAGCAGGAACAACAGCAACAACAGCGATACAAAATTCCAGCTAGTAGTAGTACCCTAGAGCCTATATCACAATCAGATGGTTAATAATAAAAACAGCAATAATCTGCTGATAGCCCAGTAACTGATTACCGGTAGACAACCTTCAGTAGACTGAACCATCAAATATCATTATAGCAACAAGAGGCAAAAGGAATATAAACAAAAAGATGCCTTTCTTGATCGAACGGCTTTTCAGTATGGACGGAAGATGTCTTGGCCGAGACGCTAGAAAATGGCTTATCGTATGTGATGGGTATGCTTTTAGTGGAAAACAGTGAAAAATGAAATATTTCAGCTTCTATACCTAAGACAAATATCATCAGTACGAAACAAGAACCTTCAGATGACACTCGGATCAGCAGATATCACACACACACACACACACACACACACACACACATGTCTACGGTCTAGATCTATCAAGTCAAAAACCTAATGTAAGGATACTCCATAATGAAAACTTCACCTTCAACAGAAGACAGGATGGTCTTCTAGTTATCTAAACATCATCAGTATCATCCCAAAACTCTAATACAACAAACAAATTCAGCAATCAATTAATCAATAAGATTGTTAACACAGCTTTATAATTATGGCCTTTTTATTACACTCCGCCAACAGCAACAATTCCGCCATCCTCCCTTTCACCGTCGGGGTTTAACAAATTACTCACCTGGGGTCGCTGGTAACGGTTGGCCGTAAATCCACTAGATAACTGAACGATACAACAGAACGATCTGATCCAAGCAGGTAATCTGCCACAAACTTTTCAGTTGTATCCGAAAGTTGGGAAGGTTTGGGCTCAACGAAACAGCAAGCGGCGGCAGCAGCAGCAGCAGTAGTAGGCTAGAAATAGTGAGATCCAGCTGGTACGCGGTATAGGCTGCTAGCCCACTAACTAAGCTAGCCAGGGTTTGTACGGTGATAAGAACGGGCTGTAGTTAGAATATGTGTGTGCGATTTGCCTGTTCCTTTACTTGGCGGTGGCGCTCCAAGTGTGTAGGAGGCTACTGTTGGGGGAGGGGAGGGGGAGGGGGGAGGGCATCTCGGAGGGGTATTTATAATACTAATAATGCAGGCCGGTGAACGCAGGGGTCATTCGGTATAGCGGTATATTGCTACCAAACCGGATAAATAGCGTTTTAAATTGGATATTTTACAGATCGGATCAGCTTCCGCGAACGGATGAATATTTACAACCTGACATCCAATGATAGGGTGACCCCCCCCCCTCAGTCCTGTATATCCAGGAATCTCCAGCGTTTGATCAGCCGTGTTCATAGAATCTCTGGATCAGTGTATCGGGAAAGTTAAGACCCACGGTATTCTGAGCCAAAAGTATTGGATTTGTGGTCAGCGGAAAATATGGTTACGAAGAGAAGACATCAGGTTGAGAGGCATTTGCCTCTCAACCTGATGTCTTCTCTTCGTAACCATTCTCTTCCTCACTCTGTACATAATTCCAGCTGATTCTCTGGCGCTTTACTGCATCAATTTATGATGTTAGAAAATATAATAACAGAACTATCGATCCAAAATCATTACATGCAGTTTGCAACTATCAATAAGTTAAAACGATTAATTAATACTATCATTTCCTAGATTACCAACTAACGTAAATATACGTCAGTTGATAACAAGGTTTCTCCAACTAACTCGATTCATTTGCATAGAAACCGTCACACGTTGACCCCATTATTTCGTTGACCACGGTCAGAAAAAATCGGATGCCGTGAATCATCCGGGGAGTTACTTAAGGTGCCCGGGCCCAATAACGAAGAGCATTCCTCAAGTTCCAGAAGCTTAGATGTTAGTGAAATCCTTCAAGTTTTAACACTGTTTGGCACGCATCAACTAGACAAAAATAAAACGTTCCCTCTCAACAATACGGCCATTACAGGACGAGCTGACGAACGGTTCGCGAACGCTTTCTGCGCTGGAAGTCGGCAATCCTACCATCAACGAACTTGCCCTTTCAAGGGATGCATTAAGAGGGAAGACGTACGGATGAGTAAAACAAAAACATCTGTACTCGGGAACGGGTCTCTCGCCCCCCCCCCCTCTCGCTCTCTCTGTCTGGACAGAGTCGGGAATAAAATGTTTCCCATTCGACGGTTGATACAAAACACACCAAAGCCATTTCTGAGGAAACGTCGCTGATTATTCGCAAGTTTAAACCCGTGGAATGATTTTGGCTTTCCAAACAGTGCCGGTCTCCGGGTTGAATCCATCTGGACACCACACACCGAGGAATAAACAACGGGCCATTCCATCGTGTTTTACTCAAACGTTCTTCCACATAATTTAGTACCAAAAAGAATTTTCAATTTATTAAACCAATCAGTCTGTATCCCTAGGAGCCGCCTCCTACTCCCTTAGTATCATCATTGAGTGGAGCAAATACTTAAAACTACAAATACCGAACACATACATCAGTAAAACCATTTTACATTTATTCTCTTTTTTGAGATCCCGAGGGTACGAAAATATCACCTATTTGATTCTTCTATCAATCTACGGGTTGTCACATAATTAATTATAAATTGGATTTTCGCAGCTTATTCTTTTTTGTCCGTTTTTATCATCTGAGGTGCTAGCATAAACGGCTAATAAATATGCGTGGTATATGTTAAAAAGAAAACTGTGTCACGACCCTTCACATTGAAGATTGACTGACATTAAAAAATCTGACTGTTTCGTCATATAAATAGACATTTTATGAGAACAATTATCAACTGATTTATAGCTTTAGACATCAGTTTTATAAGCGACAACAAAACTGTGTTTCATTTAAAATACTACAGAGGAAAATAATAATGTAGATCCCCTTCTTTCTCTCACTGTGTGTGTATGTGTATATCTGTGTGTGTGTGTGTGCGCGCGCGCGCGTGCGTGTGTGTGTTAACATGGTGCGTCACTACGTGGGTTGGTAATCTTCGTCTAGCGGAATCAACAAGCCATATTTCATCAAAACTCAAATTACACAGACAGATATCCAGAGTCTGCCATCTTCTCAGGATTTGTTTCCCAGAATACAGAAGCCTGGATAAACTAAATAAACAGACAGATTTATACTTGTATCCTGACTTGTAATCAGTGAGACATATACACATATATATAACATAAAATCACACACACACACACACACACACACACACACTTCATCATATACATCACAATGATTTATAAAGACTAACTTAAGTATAGTAACACGAAACAAGATGAATGAACAGTAAAGAATCCCAATAGCTGGGAATGATACAAATTCGGATCACGATAAAAACGCATTTGGTGATGATACCTAGTTTCCAGTATAACGCGAAACACTACTGCTACTGACACCTGCTGGGAGCAGTAAGAACTAAACGTCGTCGCGCTTAAAGAGTAACCGATCATTCAGCAGGAAATAAGCAGCGTTAAAAATAATAAGAGAGTACTGACTTACTCATTATTCTCTCTTCAGCCTGGGAGAAGACGAATTCTATACGACCATTGTTTGGAAATCTTGGATCTGTAACACAGATTGAAGCACGGCGCGTCATAAAACGGTAACGGCGTCGTAATTCTTACGCGAAGAATAAATTCTCGTCGATATTGTCAGCTTTATGCCGCTAAAATTTTAACAAGAATCTTAGCTGTGTTTACATACCGGCGCAAGCCTCGTCCAGGTCGGATTTGTCGAAGACCAGTCTGTTATCTGATATGGCACATGTGTGAAACTGGCATCGGAATATGATCTCGCGGGTCGTGGAACGGAAGCGCTTATGATAACATTTGATAAGTATATCACCCCGCAACTGAAGGCATGGATCTAAGGCGATGCTAATCTCCGTCATGTTATTAGTAGCAGTACTGAAAAATAACCCCAGAAATATCAGACCAGTGGCTTAATTAGCTGGATATGTTAGTTTTTACTTGTGTAGAATGGTGCGAATGAGCCTCGCGATTAAACTCGACCGACTACGACTGCGGAATGAAACACTCACTAGACACCAGATATGAATATGGGCGACATGGCCTGGTAAACTTTGATGTACGGTCGACAGCCGCTGTGACCATCAAAGTTTGGTATACCATACATAACCATGTGATGTAGAAACAATGGACTCGAGTTGATTTTAATAGCACCAGAAAGAAACCCTCCAAAGTAATGTACATATCTGAAAGTGAAAAAATGAACAGAAGCATTAGATGTAATTACAGTTGTGTGTACTAAATATATACGCCGCCGTCACGATGTTTAGTCCCGTTCCTGCAGCAATTACAGAACACAACATTTTCATGGGTGGGTGACCTGATATTATTTCAGACTTTTGGCCAGAATGTTAAAAAAAAGTTTGCTGTTTTCCGTAACTGAAAACATACAGGTAAGCTTCGAACAACTTCGTATTATGTAATACTCCGCCGCTAAAATGTCTTACATTAATATTCTCAGCATTTGTATAATCTACGATCTATAATCTTCTGACATTAAGAGCAAAGAATTTCTTAAATATCATAATGATATTCTTATTCTCGTTACCTGCGTTGTGAAGGCTGCGTTACACCGCCTAATTTGTCATCATAAAATTTCTTCATGGCAAATCTATCCAAGTCTTGATCGGCGCTAGAACAACAATAAAAACAACCAATAATTATATCGTTATTTGGTTTTTTAAACTACAGCCAAATTTGACTGTTTCTGCATGAAATTTTTTCAGAAAGAGTTCATATTAGTACATTTGTGAAAAATAATCCATTCAGATTTACCGACCAATTAGGGGCGATGAAAACAATCTCCAATGCTCAAGTTTTTACGGGTAGGACATTGTGTGCCGGGGGAGAAAAACTCAGTCTTGTAATTTGCATTTTCAATGGGAAATTGTGGCGAGTTAGCAAGTGATTTTCTTTTGTTAATAGTATGCGCTGGTCAAACCTGGAATACCTGGTTGATGAACCAGTCCCCAAACACAGCTAACTGTGCTATTTAATGTCAACACTAGGAAACTGAGGTAAGAATATAGTTTGAATATGGTTTAATCATTTTTAATAGCACAAATATTATTGCTACCTCCTTTTAATGATCTGTTATGGTGAAACTAAAGTGATGTTTTATAGCAACAATAATATATTGCAGTTTCACTACAATAAGAGGCAACCGAATAACTAAGACTTTCATCCATGACAGACATGATAACATGTTCAGTTATAACATTGAGTGCATACTGTGTACCCATCAACTCAACAAGTTTAATATCAACAAGTGGCTATAGCACTGAATTTGAATAAAAAATGTTAATAGTAAACAATAATTGTTTTTAAATTATTTCTATTCATATTAAACATAAACTAAATGTGTTCAAGTTTAGATGTAAGAGTGGTGATAGTCAGCAGAAACACAGAAATTTCAAAAATAAATTCCTCATATAATAATCTGTTCTGGTCAATGTTATAAGGAGTTATTAATTCATACAGATAAAAAGGCTTATTTTATAGCATGTAAAGACACAACAAATCTCATGATTTTTAAATTCTTCTATCAATTACCTCTAAAATAATCCGTCATTTTGAACTATGTCAGCGATTCTCAAATTTGTTTGGGAACAATAAAGTGAACACGTTTTACGATGGTTAATTTCAGTAGTAGCCCAACAAGCTACGTCATACAGATTTAAAGGTTTTAACTTTTATCCACGACGTAAATTTAAAATAAAGTTTCGATGACTTATCAAATGGTTAAGTTATAAAAAATAGAAAATAAATTTCTGGAAAAACTGAACTGAACTAGGGAGATGGTTAAAAGAAGAAATAGTACAATATGGTGTTGATACTATAATCCAACAGGAAGAATATACATAACCACAAAAATAAATCTTAAACTAATTAAATCTATTCTATAAGCTTTACGATGATGAACACTAACATTTGGAATTTGGTTAATTCATCACGGAAAAGGCTCCCCTTAAAAAAAAGAGGCCTGGGATATTTTTGACAGCTAAAAAGTTCTCAAAGAAGTAACGCAAACTAAGAATTTTTTTTTCAGCTGCCAGATAAAACTCAAGATAAACAGATGTAACATGGCTCAACGCGTTATTTAATGTGTCTTATTTAAATAAAGAATAATTCACATACACACATATATAATATCTCACCTGGCACATATGTTGTTGTATCTCATGTAGGCTGCTATGACAACACCTGTACGCCCTCTGCCACCTTTACAGTGTATAACGACTACGTTTCTTGAGTCAGAGTTGAGCCATGATTCAATACATTTACAGATGTTACATAATCTATCTACTGGTGGTGCTAAGTGATCAGGCCACCCAAACTCCAGCACCTAATTCGACGTAAAAAGGAAAAAAAAAGGGGGAAAAATGTTTCATATCCGTTTTCATCCAATATATCAAAATTTCTCAATATAACGTTATGATGCATTATAGGTTAATGGTCAACTAGCACGTTATGATACAGAATTCGCTGGGTACCTAAACTGTTACCATGGAAACAAATAAAACCATTCTTAACAATTGAAATATTCCCGAATGAAAAGTACATATGATCAATGGTCAATATATTTACCTTGAGTGGATTAAGCTTCTGCATATCCGACCTTTTTTCTGACAAGTTAATAATCTGCAAAGAACAATACGGATCTCATTGAGGTGCGAGGAAACCATACATAATGGTTTTTTGGACAAGGTATAGAAATGGGTTTACTATTATTAAAAGTGTTTTTAATTTACTTATACGTAGAAAGGATTTCTAGTTTCAAATAACCCACAGGACGAAAAATACCAATTTCCCTATCACTGATGGGAATATTACGTACAGGTTTAGTAATAGCCCATGGATTTCCTTGAATGGCATCACCAATCAGAAACATGCTGGTACAGCCGTATACCATAGAGAAGCCCGTATAAGACTATAACATAACACCGGATCTGCGCTTATTAACATATTAGAACTAAGATACTAACTGTGTAGTTATCACCATGTTTACTCTTGAGCATTTGAGCCACTTCCTGTAGATTGTTCCTGTATGCTGCTTCATGGCCGTCAAATGGAAAGGATAAAGCTGAAATATATATATATATATAAGATATAAATAGATAATAGCTGACAGCTATTAATAAACAGCCTGAGCTTCAATACGGACCGATCTACATTGGGTGACAGATGTACCAGGTTACCAAAATAAATAACACGCCCTGACATAATTAAGTGCCAGGCCAACATATTTTATAGGTGAATCCAGGGATGTTCCTTATTTGCAGCCAACTGATTATGTGTAGAATACAGAATAATGTTTAAAAACAGGCATAGCTCACATTTTAATATATAATTCTAATATTCATTTGGCATCTGACATTAAATATTGGGAATTTGAATTATAAAAGCCAAATGAAATCATACCAAAATTAGCATAACAAATATGAATGAATGTTCTTTTAGGGTCATTTATGATGTAAATCATCTGATTTTCTATGGATATAGCATTTAATCAGAGCTAAAAAATTCAGAAAATAATATGGGCACAGTTTTTAAAAAGAGCTGGAGAAAAAAGGCTTCAAAATAAAGATAATGCCTGGATCATTAATACATTATACCATTTTTTCTGAATATATTTGGTTATTTCTGAATAACATTTATTCATCATTCAAAATCCAGAAACTTGAGTGTTTTGTCTCATATCAACATTCTGATGATAATATATTATCTATACATCTGCTTTCTTGTACCTCACACATTTGTATCATATTTATTAATTATCAAACTTGCGAGACGCGTATTCACCATAAATCCAAAAAGAAGACGATCTTAGTACTCTAATACCGTTTTCTCAACTCTCCCAAACACATCGATACCTATTTCTGCTAGAATGTGAACTATTGACAAGAGCAGTGAAGTACGTATGTATTTTGAGATAGAAAGCCAAACGTTTACAACGAGAAATTAAAAGTCAGTGGGCTCTGTGCTAATGTGAGTGAAAGCCGAATGAAGTTCTGATAACAATAATACAGACAATAATTTAAACTGAACCAATGATCTACAGTCATATACGACATATACAAACACATGCCCAACGACCTCGTACCACCTTCAGAGCTAAAATGGCCTAAAACACCCACCGTTTAAGAATCAAACTGTAAACCACAATGATACTCAAATAATTTGTCTGCTGCTAATAAAAATACACAGATATCTGTATGAGAAATTGGAAAACAGATATGGTATAAAGCTACGTCGACTTAATAGAGGTATAGTGATTGTACAACAGCTAAGTTGTATGATTGGTTGCCAGATAAGAATTCATGACAGCAATGATCACCCTTCTGTCTGAGGTGTATCAGTATTAATGTTACATTAAAGTATTATGTTACATAATGATAAGTTTGGTGACACTGACTGTCAGTTGATTAAGACACGGAATTGAAGGAAACATAGCAGCTTTAATATATATATATATATATATATATATACATATACATATATAATATGGTTTCTGCTGCAAAGTGGGAGGCATTTAAATCTTATAGTTCCTCGTGTCACACACATACAGGGACACACGGGACACAAACGCTCCCAGTATTAACATTCTGCAGCAAATCAAATATCTAACATTTACATAATCATCAAATATTTGTCAAGTATAGATTAGTAGCGGCATTACTCTGCCATATCAGTGATGACACAATGTGTCAGTACAGTGTTTGTGCGATGTACCAAAGATAACAAAGCACAAACACTGTTGATGCACTGTTTACCTACTGTCTGTCAGGAGGCTGGTTACGGATCTCGTTCTAACTATAGGCAGTATTAGAAATTTACGTTTCTGTTTGAAAAATCAATCTTCAGAGTTTCATCATACGTTCTATTTCATCATACAATCTTGAACACTGGCTGTTCATCAGTGAATACCAGATGGTTAAGTGGTAGCCATTTTGATATTTTTTCACCATCTTTTCAACGTCCACAGCGATTATTCTTATCATCATCATCATCATCATCATCATTAGAGAATTGGCATCCCTTTTGGCCAAGAAATATTTTCCTCACGCGCCATCATCTACATCTGGCATGCGCTCGTCTACAAGCGAAATCATTTATATTCTAGTATTAATACTGTAATGTTACACCACTTCAGGCTCATGAACGAGCTCATAACAGCTCACTACTTGATCAATCACCTTAGATAGGTTATTGATGTGTTAACATCCTGGTTCTCTAAGTACAAATTCACAACCGTTATCTGGTACAATTCACTTCTCCGATGACAAGCAGCCATTAACAGCTTCGATTGATTGTTAATCTACCATAAACATACCGTAGTTGAAAAGTTAACATTGGTCTAAAAGAGGAAATATGAACGTATTGGTGAGCTGACACACATGATGATGTAACAAAAAGGAAAGTGCATTCTGCTTCGCTTGTTTTTTGTCCTTTTTCTTCCATTCAGCCACTCAGTGATATCTATTTTTTGGGGTTTATTTCTGACATTTTCGCCTTGATTTTCTCATTTGTTTCAAACTAAAATCTGTAGTTACACGGTTACTTTATTCCTATTTATATCACACAATATAATCTTGACCATTGTGTTCCTTATTACTAAAATATTCCCTTTCACTTATTCAAAATCGTATTCACAAATACGTGTACTTAGGCACCGATTCACGGGCTCGTTTAATTATTTACTCATTCACTCACTCAGTCAGTCACTTTTTGTAAACGTGACTTTGAAAATCATATTTCCTTCCTGCTCAATAATTATAATGGCCCAACGGACAACAGTGCACCGAATGAACCGCATAACGGAGGTAGGAAAAAAGATACTTAATTAAATTGCCGCCCGTCCTTCTTTCCCCAAGATAATCTCCCTGACTCCCGTATTGGTATCAATGATGTGCCATACCACTCTTGAAACACAAAGCTAAGGTCAAACATTGTGATACGGATGTCACCATGGAGATTACAACACATTCGTAACAGCTCATTATAAGCGCATGATTTATGTGAATGGCACACTGGCTATTCCACCGAGGGCCATCCTGTCATGTGACTACTTTCTGTTTACTAGATCAATCAGGATTAAGCAGCATCTAGCCAGTTGCCTGAATAAGAAATGGATTGGGCAAAACGGTGGAGAAAAAGTTCAGAACAATGCTACTGGTATTGGGCCCGATAAGAAAATTTATTTTAACATCGCTTTCTCTCGCTGACTGATAAAGTTGATTCTTGTTTTGTTTTATTACTTCGATTGATAATAGTACTACAATAAATAAAATTAATATTCATTCATTCAATCATTCATTCATTCTTCCAATCTTACTAAATCGAGATCTAACACTTACATCGATGAATGAATTTGAAATTTTGTTAAGATTATCTTCTGTCACCTGTAATCTAATTTAGGCCAACAATAATGAAGCTTTGTCGATGATGCTATCCCGACTTTCAATATTACGATATTAAACCAACTCTACCTTCTTTAGTTCATTTAGCAGAGTAAGCGAACACAGATGATTGATGTTTTACTGCCACTTTTGTGCACAAGGTAGGCTAAATGGGCCGAGCGACTTCCAAAGGTAATGAGACGAAGTGAAAGACGAAACAACCTTCACATATGCCCACGCCGGGATTCGAACACGGATGGTAGTGATCTTTGGTCCAGCACGCTACCACTAGACCAGGGAGCACACACAGAGTATAACGCTTAAGCTGGTTTATCAGTTTGAAAATATGAAACAACTCGTTGTTGTTTACCAGTGCCGTTCAGATTACAAACAGATGTTCGGTGCCAACAATGGTTCGGACACATCTTAACCTGAGAGTGTGTGAAATAATCAAATTCGGCCTAATTTCTCACTTACCTATTATTCTTTCTGTTATGTATGTCAGATCCATATCCAGAGATGTGGCCTCTCTCCCTCTGAAAACACGTGTACATCACATTACGGTTAGATATCCTACTCTGTTCACAATATATTCAATGTGTAGTTATTGCGAAGGCGTAATTAATTCCAGAATCCAGTACGGCAAAATGTCGGGCGAGTATTCTAGATTATACCAGGTTGTAACAATGTGGATCCAGGTCTTAAAACCAACAGCACTCCATTTTTTTTTTGGGGGGGGGTGAAAAATGGACTTTGAGATAAACATTTTGTTTACAAAAACATATGATGTTTATGTAACATGTATCACTTAGTTAATATACTAAATAACCTAACTATAAACAAATTGCTGAAACCTTAAGGTTGGTGTAATTTTATTTGTAACTTCACTTTTGGTGAAGCGAGTACTGGCGTGGGAACACCGGCTACCTCAGCTTCAACCCCCCCCCCAGGAAGATGTAGGCTCCTGATTGGCTAACACCTTGGGCCCTGGATCCAGAGGGATCCAGTGCCTTGACAACATAGAGTCAGTTGCTGTTTCACTGTCAAGGACAATACATCACACACACCCTATCTATCTTTCCCCTCTCAACACTTAGGTATTGCTCCCATTATAATAAGAATTATATGTAGCTTAATAGGTTTTCTTTGTTAAACCAGCACACTTCAATAGCAGTATGTTTCTTTATGTTCACATATTATGTGCATGAATTAGCATTATGAATTAACACACACACAAAACACACACATATATTTTCATATATGGGGCGAAAGTATGAGTGGCATTAGGAAGTGAGCTCCGGTGGCCTAGCGGTTAAGCACCCGGCAATGGGTGCCAACGGTCGCAGGTTCGAACCCCGTAAGAGGTCGAAACTTTTCCAGGGATTAATTTCTCGGCTCACTACATCGTGGGTGGATGACCACGTTAAATGGCGCTGTCGTCTCCACTGAATTATTTAAAATAAAGGGGGACGTTAAAAACCCCCATGAGGACGTAAAACACTCTGGCAGTGACCACCCTCAGGGTATTTCGGCTCCATCTTTCCGTACTGCTCCCCTGTGAGTGGTGGGGGAGGAGCTTTCTCAACCACTCCAACATAGAGGCTGTGCTGATTAAGCGACAGCCTGGGGATTCTCCCCGAAAACAAAACCAAAACCAGTGGCATTAGGATAGAATGGGTGGGGATAATGATCATGTTTAAACGTAATGATCATCTTTAAATTAAATAGATAATAAGTTATATTTGGTAATGTCCCGTATATATATATATATATATATATATATTGGCCATTTGAATGATTGTTACATAACTGTAGACATGTCTACTTTATGAATAGAAGGATGTAACTCACATACACTGATATTTACTATTTACCGATTGAGTGCAAATTAAGCAATGATATCCCAAGAACAGAGCTGACACGCCAACTGATATACAAGTATCATTAACTGTATCGTGTTTAAAGCTAAATATGACTCAGTTGATTGTCATACCTTTTGTAGAATACATTTTAACAGTTTAAAATCGAAACTGTGCTACACACCAGAATTCCAGCCTGAAAGGCAGGCACGGTGAATGAACCTGTTATATAGATCCTAAATTAAAAACACTGAACATACAATCACCATGACATTATATATATATATATATATATATATATATATATAAATCATCCAAAATCGACAGGAGAGGGACATATGTAGACCTATCTCTTAGATAGAGCACAAACTTGGGCTACATGCATGAGTAAATGCAAGCATACATTGAGGCAATCTCATAAAAATGGTTCTAGTTATAGAACAATATGTAAGGAATGATAAGAATTAAACATCTATTGGGCTTAATCTTGTTATTAAAATCTCATTAAATCACACATGTTCTATTGAGGTGTAATGATGTAATATTTGATGTTTAATAGCCACCTTTTTGCGGGTATGTGGCTGATTGGGCTGAGTGATCTACAAAGGTAATAAGGTGAATTGAAAGCTGAAACACCTATCAGACATGTCCACACCAAGGTTTGAAATCGGGTGGTTGAAATATGTGGCCAACCACGCTACCACTGTACCAGTTAGACAATGGAGGCAACCATGCTGACGTATGAAAACAGTGTTTTATTAGTTAATAATAATAATAATAATAATAAATTCTGCAGTTGACAAGATAGTTAATTTTCGAACTGTAGAGATAAACTACCCACAACTGATCTAATGGTTGTTGTAGGGCTGAGAAAAAATGGGTGTCATCCATCCATCTCTTGTAAAACACCATTT
Organism: Paralvinella palmiformis; assembly: GCA_025642065.1. NCBI lineage: Eukaryota > Metazoa > Annelida > Polychaeta > Terebellida > Alvinellidae > Paralvinella > Paralvinella palmiformis. The sequence goes on along the minus strand of JAODUP010000416.1, from coordinate 211,402 downwards.
AATATACTAAATATAACAGTGGAGTAAAAAAAATATCTATATAAGATTAATAATATTAATCAACAGTCTGGAAACCAATTATGTTTGGAGCATATGACGATAGAAACTGAGTTGGTGCTAAAATTAGTCTATCCACTTACTTGGTCATTTTTGTCCTTAGACTGGACATGATGCCTCGCGTAGGCGGTGCTGGTGGCTGTATAGGGAGATGGAGAGATAGAGAGAGAGAGAAATAACACAGGTAACAGTGAGAGGAAACAATGTCCTCGAGTGTAGGCGGCCGTGTTGGATGATAATGTAACATTTAATGGCGACCAGTTGACAAGTTTAATTGGGAGACTGATGTGATGTCAGGTAATGGGTAAGACAGAAAATACGCTGATTCTATCAGACGGACGGACGGACGGACGGACGGACGCATGTATACACAGAAAAAGAGATCTAACTCAATAATAAAAAGCTGCACTGATGAATGATGTATTAGTTTATGTGCATAATTATTACCATTAGAATACTTACATTTGTTGAATCAGAGCTTCTAGCTACAGCTTCATTACTAGGCTGTAAATATATATATATATATATTATAAAATGTGTATGTGTGCTGCGCGTGTGTGTGTGTGTGTGTGTGAACCAAGCAACTCTTTAACAAAACGTCTCCTCCACTATTAACACTATATGAGATATGTGGTATAAGATATCCCATTAACCTTCTGCTCATCTTCATACTATCTCATGTTATTATTGTCTGATAAGATAAAGGTCAGTCATCACCAGAGACAAACCTATCTCAAATAGGACACAACGAGTGGACATGAAACAAGATGATTAGCAGGCAAATTACGTCTTATCTGTCTAATAGAAATTATTTACTCATATGTAAAGAGATCACACACACACACACACACACACACACACACACACACACACACAATCTTACACACACACACACACACTGTATATATAAAGTCAGGGAGTCTCTGTTGACACATAGAGGCCAGTGCCCATTGAATAAAGCCCTGATCCCTGTACGTCGAGGACAAATACAATAATTTGATGCCGTGATCAGTTCAATGATCTCGATTTGGACCATGTTAGGTTTTGTTGGCATGTCAGGGTCAGCTGGTCAATGGCAACCAATTTCGATCTGAACAAGTACAATAACCCGGAGCCCGAATGTACTATACCCGGGTACATCTATACATTTATATAAAGTAGTACACAGACGGACGAATGCTGGCCTTTAAACATCATCGGTGGATAGCTGCTGTTCCGATGAACCAGGTGAACCGAACCGGCGGCCCTGGAATAAGGCGCTGCTCGTAGCGGTGATGTCTCACCTGCTCGTACCTTATTGATTGTCGGAGCGATGACGCAAGAAAGGCAAACACGAAATGGGATGAAATTACCAGCAGTTAGAGGATGTTAAACAACTGTCCGTCCGTCGTCTGTATGGCCAGGGTCTCGGCGCCCAATCCACTTGGGTGCGAATTACGGCACTGTTTAGAAAGGCTCAAACATACTGTTGACACAGAGAGCATACTGTCAGCCCTTGGGACAGTTAGGGCCAGCTCCTACACACTTGGATGATGGTCCTCAGCCAGTTTAAGCGGATATCTATTATAAGCTATCAATAAGTCTGTCCAGACAGATATTACACTAATGAAGTAGCCCAATAAGAACCCCCCCCCCGCGATAGGAGTGTTAAAGGTACGCTGCGCACATTTCCCAATAAGGAGCAAATGAATATTCAATAATCATGTTGATAAACTGTTGTGACATAACACGACAATGGGCACATTATTGACAAGACACTATACTAAATGTACAATATAATTATCTTATATGAAGATTCATGCCTAACAATAGTGCTACGATAACAATGATGTGCATACAGTATATCATGCATCCATACCATTGACCTTACAGTCTAAAGGGAAACACAGTTCCTCCTAAGTTTCAAATGAGTACATCTACTACATGATTGTAACAATATACTTTATTGTTGATTTGGCGATGTGTGTTATTTATGGTCACATCTGGGATATAAGCTATTGGGGCGACTTCCCAGGGAAGGAAATCTCACAAACACAGGCACCAACGGCATTCGAACACACCAGCTCTGGGGGTTTGCCGCTCAGCGCTCTAGTCGCTGTGCTATGGGAGGGCCCTTTATAACGCGTTTTAAAAAGACCACTCGTGTTTATCAAACACTCGAGGTCTATTGAAAGAGAGGTTCGCCGAAGAGAGGTTACAGAACCAAACGGTTCAGTATTTCTCAAATGATGTTAACATTAACGCCTTTAAGACAACATCGGAGATCGTGTTAAAGGATCATCATTCCACTTCGTGGCCCAAAAATAGATGAATGCGCAGAAGCCGTCACCAAACTGATAAAAGATGGCTCAAATATCACATTGAATACCCGGTGTCTCGTTCTCGCTAAAGGATTTTATCACATTCAAACTGATCGGCGAAAACAGCGTTCAGCGTCCAATAAGGTGAAGCATTGAAGTGGAGATGGATCACTTACCAATTCATAATTGACAGGTGGAACACATGCTGTCATAACCTGTAACAAACAAAAAATAAAACTGAGTCGAAATAGTGAATAAACAACACACAATCTTGATCTATACGGCAGCATACAATTAGAAACGGATCCTGATTTAATATATGACATCAAATATTAACGTAACAGTGTGTGACACATGTCTGTGATGTGGAATAGCTATAAATAGAATTATATATAGTATATGGCAGCTTTTAGTACATGCTATAATATAACAGGTGATCACGATGAGAGTTAAATGACAATAAACAATCATCTATCTTTCTTTAATAGCAATGTACACGTATGTGTATGAGCATACGATTCTACCCATGTAAGTAGATATGCTAAAGTATTTATGTACTAACTTGTATGTATGTAAACATATATATATATATATATATATATATATATATGATGTTCAATAAATAAATAGATAGATTAATGGATTATATAGAATATTGTATACTGTGACATCAATTGTTTTAAGAGTACACCTAGTATTATTTTCTGGAAACAGTATGAATTAAAACCCTTCTTAAACTAACCCTCGCAGCCCCCCCACATCCACCCCCCAAACAATTAGTCAAACAGACTGTCTGAGACCTTAACGCTGAAAGTCTATCACACAGGCTGGGAGAAAGTTTAATGTTCCGCAGTTGTCTATCTAAGTCACCCCTGAAATTATTATTACTTAATGCCTCCAATCTGTCAAATATTTGTTTTTGTCCACCTGTTTGAAATTATTGCAATATGGCTAATTTAAAGAAAATGGGAGGAAATCTAATAGCAAATATTAAAACTGACACCTGACTGACCTGAACAGACCAAAAAAAGGGTACAGGGCCATTACTGCAAGTTAAACGATAGCAGCTATTGGTAGCAGCTATTGTACAGGAGGTGTATTAATGTGTTAATGGACTTGATTAGATTCACCATCACAAAGAAAAATCTTACAATATATGGAACGAACAAACATTAGAGACGTTTTTAAGTGTACCCGTTTAATAAAACAACTTGTTCTCTTTTTATCGTTGAATGACCAAGTATCATGATGTTAATTATTTCCCAGTCAACACATTCCTATATCATCACCTCGTCATTAATCTTTACCCTCTAATTGACCTTGTCGGCCGTATTATGTTAATTCTCATTTCATGTTGGTGAATAACGTCTGTGCTAAATTGTTCCTTCTTGTTAAGTTAGGTGGCAAATAAAAATTAAATCCATCTGTCTATCTATTGCAAAACATATACCATTAAATGATTGATACATAACTGATAGTAATCAGAGGAATTTGATGTCCAGTGACACAGGTAGACTAAAACCTAGTTCTGAACACTACATAATAACCAGATGGAAACAGAAAATATGTTATTTATTTCTACCACTAAACAATTGAAATCGGTCATCTTACAGTGAGACCTACATCGTAATATTACTATTTATTTGTTTAATGTTATTATTTATTCGCTTATCTCTGTTTAATTATTTTACCTTCATAAAAATACAGACACCATAAAGTGACAACAACTACATCATCGTCTATTGACATCCTATCAAGCATTAGATTTTAGTGTCCTGCTTATCACCAGTGACATCTTCACCTTGCAACACTCAGATAATTACTAATCTCATAACCCCTCCCCCCCCCCTCAGTCCTCAATGTGTCATTAAAATACACCAATCCGTCCGTCTAATGCGTCTCCTCTAATGTGCCTCGGTCTAATGTGTCTGGGACTGTCCCTCAATCCATACCTCCCCATTATCTAACATTAAATAGCCCCCCCCCCACTCCTCGTTGTTGTATTCCTATAAGACTAGATAATAAGACAAAGGCTTCTTTGATCATTAATTTTACCAGCAATATCACAGCCACACCGGAACATTGACACAACATCCACCACAGTTACTATTACACACCGACGTTAACACACGCTGACTGAGAGGAGATCAAAAAGTCATCATCGGAGTGTAAACACGGCCCTTGTGTTGATATGAGACGCTCGGTGAATGACAAATGAGGACACTGCGAGTGTCCCATCATTTTATATAAAGACTATATAGATCTACTAAAAAACATGTCCAATACATCCGTAACGCAGAAACCTACAGATCAACTGTTCAGTAGTGGACTGGTAGTTGCTGTAGTTGTGTTACGGTGGTAGTAGTAATGTATTTTCCAACAACTTTAGAAACAAGCTTCCCTTCTTGATCCTGATGTTTGCTTAGTAATCACATCCATAACATTCTCATATTAGCATGTACTAGTTCGTCAACACATCCCTTAAGTGTGAGATAACAATTGGATTGGGACATGTCATCACTCTCAATTCCATCCCATGTAAACAATTAATGGCATACCACCCCCGAACCCGTAATGAAATATGCCAGATTATGAGTTATAACTGTGTCCAGGTGTGGTCCATGAAGGGTGTCCATCCAGTGGATGCCTTGCCCATTTTTTCTTCTGCCACAACGGCCAGTAACATGCCAGTAATTGATATTCCAGCATAACGGTGAGACTTTCCTCCCTTGTAACAACGAGACCTCTTCACTTGATATGCGCCGGCGTGATTCAACGGCCTCATTTACATGAATATGATTTAAACGAGGAAGGAGGTCCTAGAGTGCAAACAAACCACGCATTGATTACAAATAAGCAAATAAATTAGCCATTGTTTCTGAATGCAATCGACGCCGAGCTGAAAATACGATAAATATGTTCCCTGGACAGAATCCCTCCACACTAACACAACCAGTTTAAGGTTATCACCACATGCAAACGTTGCGTTCATAACACACACACACACACACACACACACACACACACACACACTGTACAAGTGTGAGTCTGGGTGCTAAAGCATGAATATTTCTAATCAGATAATTAAGATCTATGTATATACCTTTAGATTTTCATGACATTTATCCCAATCTTTCAGTCACCATATTATATGGTAGAATAATGAACCCCTTCTAGGAAATACTTCAAAGCAGCCAAGTCCTCTTTTTATTCTGAGAGAAACAGACTACAACGGGGTCATTCTTTGTAGACTACTTAACAATCATACCCTACAGTGTCATCACCTGGCATAGATCAAAAGAACTGGCATGGATACCACTATTAGATATGTTAAGGTTAGAAGCTTCATGGCGTGTTAAGTAGCGAAGAGATTAAAGGGAGGATATTTTTAGTGGGTATTGATGTGTGCTAGTGGGTTCATCTAATGGGGTCAACGCCTGGGAGGTGGCTGAGGTCAGGACCTCCAAATCACCCCGGGGATAACAATATTGGCCTGGGTTGATGGGATACTCAGGGTATTTAAATCGTTTGTTAAATATACCTTGCCATCTTGAGGATGGGATTGGTGGTGGCACTCAGATCTGTCAAGTGGCCCATTTGCTAAATCAGCCAGTTATGGCATTTAGTTTTACATACATCACCCCCTCATAGGCACACAAACGCACACGCCCACACACACACACACACACACAAACAGGGGAGATGGTTGGTTTGGTATGTATATTTTCCAAGAATGAAAAGCTAATGATCTGAAACACACTAGATGATGAGTCCCATATATATATATATATATATATATATATATATATATGGTCGCGCACAGACACAGATAAACAGATATATTTATATCAACAAGAAGGAGACAGGACAGTCAAATTTCCATTACATAAAGCCTCCTAAACGACTGTATTTAAAACGATCAGATTAAAGAGTAATAATCATAACAGAAGAATGCACATCAACACTAACTCTACTACTATAATGATAAGACGTGAACATAATCTCCAAAGACTAACGCTAACCCTAACTTATCACTACAGCTCTCAGAACCTCACATCTGGGACTAGACTGGGTTATGATTGATGTTTTACGGCCACTTTTGTGCACATGGTAGGCTAAATGGGCCGAGCGACCGCCAAATGTAATGAGGCGAAGTCAAAGATGAAACACCCTTCGGACAAGCCCACGCCGAGATTCGGGCACGGGTGGTAGTGATCTGTGGTCCAACGCGCTACCAGTTAGACCACGGAGGCGCCCATCTGGGACTAGATAGAAACAATAGTGGATGGTTGAAGCATGACATGTCATCTGTGGAGATGATGTACCTGACCAACAGTCAACGACACCACAATGACCTGTCAGCGATATACTGCCAGTTAATGGTGACGGTTGACAAATGATAAAATCTCCGTAAGAACAACAACAACACAGTCATACCGACACCCAGTTAAATGAACATCAGCTAATTGTAAAATTGCTTCACTGACCACAGGACAATAGGCAATCACAATGATATATGTATTTTTGCTCAAAACACTCCAATTCGCATTTAATTACGCCGCAGCCGTCACTCGCTGATATACGACATTTTTTACTGCACCTGGTGACCCTTGTTTTATCAAACGCGCAACACACTTAAAATATAAGTAAGTGATATCGCTAAAGCCATAAAACAAATATGCTTATTTAATTATGTTTTCTTATTTACTTTATTTCTGTCAGTACCACACTTTTTAAGGATGCGTGTATATAAGTATTGCTAACTCTACGATCTGGTTAAGTCTCCCCTCCCTATAGCTTACGCCAGCAAGTTAACACCACATTAGTTCCCTCCGAAGTACAAGGATGAAGAAAGTGAACAGGTAGCAAACGGACTGGAGCGGATGAGCTTGTATTCTCACATTAAGTTTTACGCCACCTGTTAAGTTAAACACAGCATCACTTTATCTAAGGATCTAAGATCTGTTAAGTTCTGTTAGCAAGTTAACACCACATTAGTTCCCTCCGAAGTACAAGGATGAAGAAAGTGAACAGGTAGCAAACGGACTGGAGCGGATGAGCTTGTATTCTCACATTAAGTTACGCCACCTGTTAAGTTAAACACAGCATCACTTTATCTAAGGATCTGATGCTGTATAGTAGTGGGGCTGCTGTGATCTGAATCTTAATCGCCTTTGAGTCAGCGATAAGAAAATCGCACAGCGATGTACAGGGATAACTTTATCCCGGTAACCTGACTATATCAAACTTGCAGCAAGTAAGGAGATATTTAGTACCGTTCTTAAAAGCCCCTTATTTAAATTAATCTATCTATAATAGCTATAAACCAGTCTATTTATGTATCCCAACTCGGGTTGCTTCGGGTGCGATATAAGATACTATTATTATTATTATTATTATTGTATATTATTATAAATATGTATTTGACCTCCAATAGTGTACAAAACTTTGTTGTTCATCGTCGAGTTCAATATGTAATAATTACAAATGGCATCTGATTCGGAGAACCACGTGACTAGCCAGATAAAATCTAGAAGAAAACAAGTCCTGTAGAATAATATATATATATATATATATATATATATATATATATATGCTTTGAACACACGCACGCACGCACGCACACACACAGATGTACAAAATAAACAATACAGTGTAACAGAACCACAATAAAAAGCTGTTGATGTTTAGAACAACAGATGCTGTGGTCAATAATTAGACAGAAATCTATTGGCTGAGTAGCGGGTCTTTGACAAAGCATCTAAATATATAATACAGCACTCCAGAGCTGCTACAGGAAGAGCAAACAAACAAAATATTACATCGTATATATATATATATATATATATATATATATATATATATATACACGTACACATATAAACAATGGTGTAACCCAAAATATAAAGCTATACGTGTGTAAATACTGGTTTATATAGGTAAATGAACTTATGTACTAACATACAAATAACAGTTCAATATAATAAACATGTGCCTCGAATATTGAAACAAAATATAAAATATTACACTTTGTCAGCATGTAAAGTCGCTGCTCCGGAATCAATCCCGTGATGAATCATCCGGAGTTTGCATACAGTATTTATGATTCTCTGTGCCAGTGCCTCATCCCGCACTGCCGAAAAACGCCCACCCACGCACACATCCAATGGGACAAACAGTCCATGGCACTGTTTTCGGTGACAGCCAACAGGAGACAACCTATTGCGATCGCCTGTTTGACGACAACCTCGTACCGAGACGGATACACAGGGAAGCCTGACAAGACAGGTACGCTAATGTCAGATGCCACTTTGTTCTAAGACAAACAACAACGTAACACTTCTAGGAATGACAGTCCCATCCGTAATCATTAAAGCACCCGAGGCACGTCAGAGTCCACATGATTAAATCACCAAAATGGGTGGCACATCTTTATCTGGATCAGCTAAACTAACATGTTTACTAACAACGACCAGAGATCAGATGTATCCAGATGATGAACACGTCAAATGTCTAGACCATAGCAATATGATACTTTGGGATCAGTTTGTGTCTGGAGGAGTTAGGTGCTAAATGGAGACATGGGAAATGAAATGTGTGCAAACAAGTAGCTGTCATCTCCACAGAACTAATATTAAGTGTTTTTAATAAGTAGTCTGCTTCTAGGAAATGGTATGTTTTTAATATCAGATACAAGTTTGGATAAATGACGTTAGTGAATATAAATTAACATATAACAAGATCTAAGGCGACCATCCTATGACCTAACACCTGATTTTTGTAAATTACTGTCTGACGTAAAAATTGTCATCAAAAACTTGAACAGCTATGAACGGTTTTTAATAAATTTGTTTTGTGAACCATACAGACGCTTACATCACACAGCGGTTTATTGGTGTGTGATGGGTTTAAAAATATATGGAGATACACACACACACACGTACAATGTGTGTGTGTGTGTGTGTGCGCGCGCGCGCGCGCGCGCATGCGAACAGGTGCATCCATTTTACGTTTGCAGTGCGATCCAGTATCTTAGCTTGGTAGAAGGATAGCAGTGGGGAGGATTATTGTGTTCCTCGAAATGATGCACAGTTCTCGAAAATAGCATTTATCCCCATCCCAGAATCTACGTTCCCTATTAAACCGGCTGTCATCCCGGCGCCAGAAGGCATAAACACGGTTTGTGGCGCATATGTCGTCAAAGTCTAAATAAAAACTCTCCACACCACATTAACCCAGTATACCATCAATGTCGCAGCACAGCGACAGAGTCACAAATCATTTCATCAGATCGGATTCCCATGTCGAATTCCGCCACGTGATGTCCAACACTATACTAGTATACTATAGTAAGACTATAGCCTAGGGGGTCTAATATTTCGACAACGATCGACGTTCTAAATAAATCTGACTCTTTCAGAGGTCGGACTTGGCTGACTGAAGGCTCGCCGAACGACGGGAGCGTCGTCGTGATCGTTCAGCTGAAGAAATCACCAAACAATGACTGATTGTCAGACGTAGGAGGACACGCTCGGAGACTCGACCTCGGAGACCATACAACAACGGGCGGTGATGATTCGTAGTCCGCCGTCTGCTTCAGAGTCAACTGACCGGAAGCGACCTTTCTTCAATGTCAAGGTCTCTGCACTCGAGTTGCTCTGCGGCATCCGCCAAATACCTAAGACGCGTACGCCTGGCGTTGTTGACGTTTCTTCCAGAAAAGAAAAAAAAACAAACGAGCCAAAAAACAAACGAACAACCAACAGAGCCTACCAACATCAACTGGTTTGGAGATTCAGCAACATAAAAATATTGTTCATGAAAATTAGTGAAAAAGTATAAAGCAAACAAAAGCTTAGCCCAATTGAAAATTCGCTTTTAAATCGTAGACTACCGGTCTATTATCGTTATGAGCACACCTCGATGCAAGGATAAAGACAGTATTTATTAAGAGGTATTTAATTATGCTTGTTTTAAAACTATGCACACATTAGTCGGTTAGACTTTAGACATGATAAACAGGTTTGGGATGTTATAGAGTCTAGTCTAGTCTATTATATTTAGGCTACACTTTCTACAGATTGTCTAGCAGTTGACAAAGTTCGATATTCTAGATCTATAAGTCAATGTCATATGCTCGTACGCTGTCATCCACCAGTGATCTTAACAAACTTCAACCACAGAGTATTCTATTTGACCTCCCCCCCCCCCCTCACAAGTGGAGAAATCTCACAGTGGAATAATCTTCCCGATGAAACATTCAACGCATCCACTCTTAAGTGAAGTCTAATGGCTTTAAGAACTGTTTGATATCCCTACGTTGACATTCCACTTCCCTTCGGGATTATCGGGATAGTCTACCCAAGTTACCCAAGGCCAAGTAGTCTAATCTAGGTCACCAACTCACAATCGCCTAGGGTTGGGAAATGTTATGGGGCCCAAGTCTAAGAGAAGTTAATTTCGCGTAAAATACTACGGCCCAAGCTAAACCTCTAACAGGCTCCCTGATCCCGACATTTAAACATCTTCGAAATCACAAAATATGCCAGCATTCCGTAACTAACATAATCCCTATACTAGCTAGATCTATAGGCTATACTAGTCTCGATCTAGTCTACACACACACACATCAACACAAAACATGATAACGTCACAGCCTAAACTTAAACGTATCTCTCGATAACACCTATCGATCATCGAACCAACCTTTTGATATTGATGTTGCGTTGTGGGAGACATGATATTATCCGACACACATCCACAACCGTAACACTTCCAGCTCATGACTAAATGCCACCAAACTGAGAAGACGCGGCACTAGAACGAGCACATCGCGGCCAGTTTATACACGACCAGACAAACGGACAAATACGAACTAGAACACGGAGACACCGAAGACAGACAGGTGGAGAGCTAGGGATGGGGAATCCTCCGGTGATCCTAATCAAACAATAATCATCTTCTCCCTTGGTATAATACTCCTTATAGCGATATAATCCGCTGAGATGTTGTGTATTTCCCGAGTCAGGTGTGCTGCTGCCGCAGAGTGGAAGATCAGACTGGACACGGATTAAAGCATTAGACCCATGGCTATGGAACGTTGGATAGAACTGCTCCAGAAATCGACGCGCCAGTGGAAAGATCCGTTCTCATAATAATCACAGTGATACGAACAGCAACATCATCGAACCGGGATCTAATTCTCCCAAATCCGACACGGTATCGTCTGCGGCTATATTCCATTTCCATCCGGGAGATATTAGGGTAATCATTCTGCCGTGTCACCAGGATACCGACAGAACGACGCACCCCTATACGTCGCCGAACGACGTACAGAGGGAGGGTTAATTATAAACCCGGATCTTCCTCGGTGTGATTAAACCGCTCCTTATCCGATGAACCAACGTGGCTCCGGACTGACTGATCAAACTAGCACTTTCTCGCCGAGTCCAAGTACGGGAGATTGATTTTCCCGGCTGAGCAATTATTTCGAACAGAAATGTTCCGCGCCCGCCAAAAATTAGCGGCTTTGAATCCGGATCAATCGGACGGTGGTTTGGCGGGACTCGTTCCGGGCGTGTTTCTTTAATCCGGCCTCTGGATGCGGCCCACTGACTGTATAATGTTCGTTATTCCGGTCAGATGTTCCACTGGGCTGGCATTGTTGGTAGGCCGACAGCACACACATAGAGTGACGTGGGTAAGGACGAGCTGGCTAACTTGGTTTGGGTAATTACCGGGTCTCTGATGTGTCTATCGGCGACGAGAAGTCACCAAGCCGGTCGTTTGGTGACTATTGTGATAGCATCACACAGATTGGACGGGCAGTGCGCTGACGCATCTGCACGCGTGCATGGCGACGCACAACGCGCGTCACCGCCCCCCCCCCCACACGTCCTATCACACACACACACACACACGTCCTATCACACACACGTCCTATCACACACGCACGCGCGTGCGCACACACACACACCCGTCATATAACACACACACACCACTGTCACCAATTCCTCCTCCTAGCCGCTAAACACTGTCTGACCCCCAAGACCTGATTAGACTCACTCGGAACAACTCCCTACTTCCCACTACAAATAACCCGATCCAGAAAGACATAACGGTCAAATAGTTATCAGTCAGAGGTCATCATCCTGGGAACCTGCAGCAAGTTAGAGCAAGTGGTACAAGTGATAAGGGCCAGGTTACTACTATATGTATTAGGCACATATTAGCCATGGTAGGAATACATCCACATAATAACCATATGACTACATGTCTAAACCACACAATAACCATGTTACTATATGTCTAAACCACGAGGTAGCCATGTTCCCATGATAACCATGTCCAACGATACAATAACCATGTTACCATATTTGTAAAGCTATTAAAACGCCATGACAACTATATAACCGTATCTCCTATCCGCGGAATAGTCATCCAGCTACCACCCATCTCTTAACCATACCATAACCATTCTACTATAGGCTTCATCCATATATATCAATAATCATGTTCACATACAGCCTCTATCCACACAAGAACCATGTTTCGTATGTATTCATAGACTAAGAACCGCGGGGAATCCCCCCCCCCCCCCACACACACACACACACACACACACACACACAAGAGAGAGAGAGACAGAGAGAGAGAGAGAGAGACATCATCACATCATCTCTGATAGACAAAGTTAGTTTGATAAATAAATGTTAGTTTCTTCACAAGAACATGATGATGCTGTCGGTATCCACGACAGCTGGCATTGATTTGATGAGTAGTGTGTGTGCGTGGGGGGGGGGTGGAAGAGAGAGAGAGAGGGCGCTTGCAATAACCGTACTGGGTGTGGTGGGTGGGTGGGTCCTATAGTAATCCCTGTATTATAGAACTGGACACCACAACCATGTGGCTGGTCAATAACACGGGGTGCTATCAATGTCTAGTTATTGAACATTCTCAATTAGTGCGACGGCGTTGAAATATTTGAATAAACAGACAATGGCATGTCTGGTCTCTTCATGAAACAGGCGATGAACATTGACCGAAACATTTATGACTGATGATTACCTGTATACGGTACACTGAAGAATAAATCACAACAAGCAAAACATATAGTATAAATAGAAATCTGTAATACGTAATTTAAAACAATTTCATATTATTTCATCGGATCTGTTCTGGTTCACGTTAACCGAGGCGTTTTGACAGCGTAGCGTTCTCAACATTGTACTTCAGGTTGTGGGTTCAAATCCGACGTGTGCCTGTGTTTGTGGGATTTTTGCCGATGAATCCCGCCTCCCCCCTCCCCATACCTATCAGGTGTGACCAGCGGCGAAGATAAACAAACTACTCACTTACTTTTTTATTCAGGTTAATTGTATTTATCTGTGTCATGGGACCATTATAGAGAAATGATTGGCTGCCTTAAACACAAGTGTTATACGGCAATGTGCTACCACTGAAGTCGAGAAAGAAGACCAATTGTGTGTGTGTGTGTCTGCGTGTGCGATGTCAAATTGTTATCAATTACCTGTCACCTGGTTTGACCGGTTTCAAATTGACACTGATTGACAATTAATTGACCAATCCAGCAACAACGGTGAGTGTCCATTTAAATTCCCCAGAGTTTTTCATCATGTCCGAATCCAGAAACAAGAACTTTTATACTTCTGTCGTGTTGCCAGATTTCGGCGTTTTTAATACGATTTATTTGTTATTTAGAAGTAGGCAGATCGGGTCGACCCCGCGTCAAGTACTGAAATTAAGGAAAAATAAAACTTTCTGTTTATGAAATGTTCTAAAAGCATCCACCAATGAACAAACGATTAGTTCGTTATGGTCAGAGTTTATCAAATAAACACAGATACTACCGTTCAATGGTCCTTAATCTGTACCACGATGGACTGTACAGATGCTGTAACCCGAAGTTTTATTCACCGAGCCAGTGCTTATTCAAACACTTGTAACACATACACAGAGAGAGAGGGGGGGGGGTTGTGGTGCCTTTCTGTGTGTGTGTGGGGGGGCGGGAACTGGTCACAAGTGGGACATATACACGAAGGGCAACTTCCCAGAGAAAATCCCCACTAACACAGGTATGAGGTAAGATTCGAACCCTAATATGCAGGTGTGCGGCGCGGTGCTCTAAACCCTGCGTTATAGGAGAACCCGGTAGAGGGGGAGGGGGGGGGGAGATTTTTAACCAAATTAAATATTCACGTTATAAACAACGACGACTACAACAACAACAAGATCAACAACAGCTATAACGATAACAACAACAACCGTAATTCATAAACAATAACGACAACAACAACAACAGTCATCTCCTCATAAACAATAAACTGTCGACAAACGATCATACTATATACCAAGTGGGCGTGTCCCAATCTCGTACAAGTTAATAAACCGCCGGCTAAGCGAGTCACTTAAAAAGTCCTCATCGTTAGAACAATTTCCTGTAGTACATTACTCCAATCAGAAGGGCTGTTTGTTTACAGTGCGCGCTGCCATTGTTTACATGCTGTTTGTTTGGCTGATCGATGATAACGGCTGTACTGGTGCCGTGTGCCGGTGAGGGGCTCATCACCGGAGTTAGGTAATGCCCCGCATCCACCACCGACCCGAGAAACCATCGGGGCCCCGGCCGGGCAACTAGGCTGGTGATAAGCAAATTGCCTTTGCCAAAGACGACGGGGCTCCTTATTGTGGACTTCTCTGGGCCATTTGTGCGGTTCGGTGCATAACTTTTTGTGGCTAAATGAATCGATGGAGCGTGGAGGAAACATTCCGCCGGTACAATTGTTCGCGTGAAACGTCCCTAAAAACGTCTCGTCGAGTGGCGAATACCGACTTAAAAAGGACAACGATTAATCTGATCTGAGACCGAAGCACTGATTACGGTGATAGCTTCGGGGTATTACTGTCATAGAGGAATCTTGAGTAGCAAACATTTCGATGCCCATCTATAGGATGCTCGAAGCACGGCACGCAGGTCCGCATGCGGTATGTTCCCTTTTCTAGGGCGACGACCGAGACGAACGAACCGTTCTGATTGGCTAAAATTCTCACCAATCAAATGCATGTATGAAAGTCACATGTTTAAAGCCAGGTTAGAAACTATGCTGCATAAATGTTACAAACAATTTTTTGGGGGAATAAATAAGTCATCCTGCATAACCAATCACTAGAAACTACCCCATCTAGAGTTCAGATGCTAAAAGGTTTTTACTTAATTTATGATTCATAAACAACTCTTTCATTTGCTGAGATGTTACATCCAACAATGTCTTTTGATCATACAGGTTTTGATGAAACGATCTCAACATGCTGATGTTTCATTCATAGCCACCTAGATCCAGTTCTGAATTAGACAGACTCAGTCCCTAAACAACTGGCGTCTGGTCTAGCCCAGAGATGGATCAGTGTGGATCGTATGCCTAAAATTAGTGGCAACTAAACATAGGCATGCTCACTGTGGAAGTAACATGACTTGGGATCCATAAACTAGGTCCCAAAAAGTGTAAAGCTCTTAGAAAAACAATGCAAACGCATGCTTAATCATACTGGCATAATGGATTATCAACAGTGCAAGACCACCTTCAAATTTTCAAAGCGACTTTGATCAATTCACTGAACTTTTGCTGAACAGATTTTTGCCCACTCACCTAACCATCCACTCACTGACACGGTGTTTAGGTTATCACAGAAGACGCACTTCATTTGAAACAACTTAGCGCTTCACATAAGATGATGGTAGACACTGAGGCCACCTGTTGCCACGAAGTTGAACTACCTCAACATGTTATTGGTCTTCAAGATGCTGGTGTTATTGTAAACAATGTTTAGAGTACGCTTCTTCAAGTCTGATAAGTACCCTTCGGGATAAAACATATTAGAGATAAAGCCATATACGTTAGATGTTACACTGTTTTGGGCTTTGGGCTGATTAAGTACTGTTTACATCCGCCTTGGGATAACCGTTATGTGTCACTTTGTATTGCAGATTTGTGTTAATTTTCCTTCAAATCAATCAGTTTTCCGTTTAATGTTACCAAACATTGGTCAGTCAATTTCTGTATAAGAATAACAAGTCAGGCTGATAAAATACGTATAAACATAACACGTAATACAAAAAGACAGACAGAGGCAGACAGACTAGACTGATGGACAAACAAACAAACAAACAAACATGCATACATGCTTGCACAGACATACAACCAAACCCATGCACCATCCACCATTATCACCCCCACACACCCGGAGGAAGAGATAGAGAGAGAGAGAGAGACTGGCAGTTGTATACCAAACATCAGAAATGTTCGATTGTTAAAACGATTTGATAAAAATGAAAAGATTGAGCACTCCCCTCACTCTACAAGATTATGGCAAACTTTCTTCGACACAGCGTAACACTTAACCTAATAATACGACCATCAGTTAAAAAGCCACAGATAAATTCATTCAGCATATTATATTAGCTCTAAAACGAAATACAAAAGTGAATATATGGAATAAGAGCATCGTGCTTACCACAGTCCCGTGACTCTCTATCAGTACAAACATGATGCGACATCCGCAGAATAAGCCACGTTTCAGTTTATTACAGCATCAGTATTACTCCATGATACACAATAACTGGCCACTGCCTAAAAAATACACCCCGTAAATTACTGACTCCCATTTCACTTCTGGCCAGAAGTTTTATCCTCAAATGGAAGACTAAAACTGGTGCAAGGATGGTGGTGGTATTTTTGATACATTACAAAACCATCGTAAGAATGTTTTCAGATTGGTCAAGCTATTATTTCCACGTCACTAAAAATATAAATAAAAGGTAATTTCATAATGCATCATTTCCTGTTCATAGCAGAAAACCAACCGACAATGGGTCATTTTTTTCATAATCATAGTCAACCAATCAAATATTGAATCAACAGGAGTTGCTAAGAACTAAGTTATGCCTCATTTCTATTCAAAACAATAACGTGGTTCGAATAAGTTTTCTTTGATCTAGAAAATGCTGACCAGACACACGGCGGTAACACCTCTACTCTGTTCCTTATATTTCTTGTCAGGTCCACTAAATTAACTCCCAAATGCACTACGCTCCTTACACCAGTGCAGCAACCACTAAGAAGATGTGTCGAATCATCCCCAAGCCATCCCAATCAAGTCCGGCCGGAAATAATGCGACCTGTTTATATACCATCAGCTAATAATGTTGGGAGAGTTTTGTTCAAAAACACACATTTTCAGCTAGGCCAAGAAAAATACGGTTTTGTTTAAGAAAAATTGTTACTCGGTGCGCATCAAACACCAGACGTCGCCGACTGGAGGAGAACAGCGAAACTGTTTCCAAATGAAAACAACCCATCGGGACTCTCTAATAAATGCTGGAATTCCTAAACTGGCTCAGATTATGAAACCCCGATTTTCTTTCCATAACTTTGCCCATGGTGGTGGCTTTATCTCCCTTTCCGTCAGCAGTTCTGTACTGATTTTTCTTTCGCGTAACTGATAAATTTCCAATATATCTTTTTGGTCTTCAGTTTGTAATCAGTGTACCTATGTAAGCTTAAGGCGGCAAGGCATTTAGAACGAGGATTTAAGCTCATTGTTATTAAACATGAAAAAATCTCAGCCCATGATTAAGACAATTCACTACATTTAAATGTGAAAGGGAAGATGGAACACGTGTTACTGGATACAATTTTTTTTTAATGTAGAACAACGTATTTTTAGCAATCCAAAGGTTTATCGATGTGGCGATATTAACTAAAGTGAGTTCAATCAAGAGTCAGTCAACAGCATGAAAAACTGCACATCTGGGAAATGCATTCTTAATTATTGGCAGCAGTTGGCATAATTTGAATCTAATTAATTAATTAGAGATTACCATAATTACTCACGCACACACACACACAGACAGAGAGAGAGAGAGAGAGAGAGAGAGAGAGAGAGACGAAAAAGACCAACACAAAAAAAGTGAATCCAATTGTTTCTTTACATAAGCAATCATACTCACTGCATCTGAAATGGACTTCACCAGGTGGAGTCACACACAGGCTCGCCCATCTAGCAACACCAATGTTCGCCAATAGCCGTCTGGATATTTTCCAAACAATAAGCTCAGACAGACCACATTTAGGAAACCCTGTACACATCTGACACCAAATCAACACCGGACATGACAAAATATGACGTCAACTACCTTGGTAACGTTGTAATCAACTAAAATTAACAATATCCAACTGGTCAGAGATTAAGATATTCCTGGTTTTTATAACCTAGTACGCAGTTTCCTCAGTTTGCCGATCCAGAGAGCTTCAGTAGTTAAAACAAAGTAATAACTTATGATTTGTGCGCTGTATACTCAAGGGATGCCAAGCAAACCGGTTTACTAATGGGCTCCGATTCTATATACTAATATGTTCTGTATACTAACAAGCTATACAAAGTAACCACTAACAAGTTCTATACATTAACCACTAATATATATATATATATATATATATATATATATATATATATATATATATATATATATATATATTAACCAGTTATGTACATTACATCATTGCACACATAACCACCTCATCATATTGACTAGCGCTTAAAACACAAATCATTCCTATAGACTAACCACTATGACTAACCACTCACATTTGATAACCAATCTTTACAGGTACTGATGCCACATACACCATACACATACACACTAACTACTCTCATCCACGGCCGCTAACCATTCCAATATTTTTTGAGAAATTTTACATCAATAAACAACGCTTCTTCAGATCTCCAGTTGAGGTGCCTATGTGGCTGAACTGATAGCGAAACCGACCACAGACTTATAATGCTGATGTCAAATCGCGTTGTAGCTATGTTTCGAGCAAGTTTCATCCTTCTTTTCACCCCACCCCCATTATCTTTAGACGTTGCTAGGCTAAAAACAAACCATGAAACAGAATTTCAGTTCTTGAATTTCAGCTCTGCATATATACAATGTTTGCTAATAATAATAGAGTTACTGTGTGAATGAATGAATATATATATATATATATATATATATATATATATATATATCACAACTAATATACAGCTTCTCTGATTAGTTATCTCATGACATAAACTGACATCTTTATTATTATCTGTTCACAGATGTACATACTGATACAGATGTTAAATCTCATCTGTTCCGAAAAAAAGGCTCCTTGAGGAAATGAGCCAATGTCATTAATACCCTACAACATATTCAAACCACTTCCATATCCACACCCCAACAACGCCCTATACATAACTCAAACCCGTCTACAGTAACCTTCAATATATACTAACCAATAGTGTACACCGAAACATCCATGTGATGGCCAGATGTTACAAGCCTTGCAGATGTTGTGCCTTGTTATCATACACAAAACAAACAGACTGACTACTGGCGAGATAAGCATACTTCAAACAAATCATCACTGACTTTGGCTAAGGTTAATATAAAAAAATAAACACTATAATATATATATATATATATATATATATATATATATATATATATATATATATTCTCTATTTGTTTTAAGGCCATATTGTGCTTTGAGCAACAGAAAATTACAACCTGCACACACACACACACACACACACACGCACACACGCACGAATATTGAGAACATTCCAACTATTTTGACCTAAGTAAAACTACTGGCTCTATTAAATACAATAATTAGGTATGTTTGTTCAAACTGTAAATGGGTACAGAATGGGAGTTTTGTTGATGTTTGACGTTACTGACTATGGTTTGTAATAAGCAGACATTTAATTACCATTTATAATTGTTAGTCAATCATCGTTGTTGGTTGTCTATCAATGGATTAAGTACGGTTTAATATCTTAGATAACAGCGAGAAGAGACATAATTAGCTCGTGCCCAAAAACGTTCTCTAACAGTAAGCTTTAACCGATCAACTAGCTAACTAGGCTGTAAAACTTCCAGTCAGATTATCAATCGACCAGCCAACCCCTGGCCACCCACCAACCGACCAGCCAACCACTGGCCACCAACCGACCAGCCAACTACTGGCCACCAATCGACCAGCCAACTACTGGCCACCAACCAACCACTGGCCACCCACCAACCGACCAGCCAACCACTGGCCACCAACCGACCAGCCAACTACTGGCCACCAATCGACTAGCCAACCACTGGCCACCAACCAACCACTGGCCACCAGCTAACCACTAACCGACCAGCCGACCAACCACTGGCCACCAAAACACCAGGCAGTTCTACCATCGCTCAAACTGGCAACTAAATTAGCCAGAAAGATTGCCAACTAGCCATTTAGTAATTCAAACTGCCAACGAACCAGCCAGCAAACCAGATTACAGACCAGCCAATTAGACTGCCAATCGGGAATACAGCCTAACAGCCACCCAGACTGACAATCAACCAGCAAAGCGAATCAATCAATCTATCAATCAAACATCCGGACTGTAAACCACCGGACCAGCCAATCAACTAATCTGTCTAAGTACCAGATTCTTCAATCAAGGAGTTTAATGTCTGAGGATCCTTTATAAATTAGAAATGTTTGAGGACCGGCCATGAATTATTACTGATCAGATACGAAGATATTATAGCTATGTCATATGATAACCATGAGGTCTATAACAGGTGAAATATACAGGAATAAATCATATTAGCAAATTAATAAATAATTCTTAATGGATTGATAACTCTATCCTACACATACCCCTGACTAATCGTTGTGGCTCCCTGCAGGTCTCTAGATCCATCTTTGAGAACTGTTTCCATTCTTCAAAAAAGGATTCTTTGTTAACTGGCAATTTTAGTTAACAGGAATATGTTATTGACATTTTTTTTCACTACTTGTATCTTATGCTCTCTGCCTTGTATATTTAACAAACAAATCATATTCCTGTATTAACAAACTATTTTAACAAGTGTAAGAATCAATCATTCAATCAATACTTTTTTTTATTTAGAAAATTAAAATTTATTTAGAAAATGCTCAATGGATGCATATAATAATAACTAACTGGTTAGAAATAAAAGCATCGTTCACTTATCATTACTTTTATTGTTATGATTCGTATTTATCTGGCACCGGGTCAACTACTAGCTTCTAGTCGGTAACAACACAGGCATAACGTGCGCTGTCGGTGTCACTCACTTGGGGTCAGCACTGTATCACATAAGCTGTCCAACAGGAGCACCACGACTGGCAATATCTACAACTAAACACACTCGGTTGGTTTATCGCGTAGTTTGTTAGCTAATGCGTGTACGCACTGATAGATACAAAACGTATAATATAGGAATACTGTATGTTTATTATATGTATTAGTGTTGAACCTCATACCTTAATGATACCCTATAGTAGCATCTTATCGGGGCCTCACATCTATCACACAGTGACTCTTTATATAACATCTGACCAGCTAACTTACCGTTCATCACATCTCACTGACCCTCACCCACCCCATTTATCATCGCACCCAAAATTACCCGAAACTCATTGTTCTCAGCAACACTAATTCGACTCACTGACTCACTCGCAATTCACGACCCAAACTCAGCTCACTGACTCACGCCCAGCTCATTAACCCATCCCAACTCATTAAATCGGTGATGTGAGTCAGTGCCACAAAGCCTTACTCCCATCATTGCCCACCTCACTGTCTCTCATACCAGACCCCCCCCCCCCCGGCATCAGCATAATATATAAACACTCACATTGAGCTCTATAAGAGCCACTTGTGTGTTAGATGAGTGAAGTACACTTCATTTGCTTTGATGTTATTAGCTGTTGTTACATATCTATGTATCACAAACACACACACACACACACACACACACACACATACATACATACATACATACACAGAGAGAGAGAGAGAGAGAGAGAGAGACTGGAATATGTTTTGTAAGACTAAGTACACTCACTGCTAACGAGACATACATAACAAAAACATTTTTAATACTGACAAAACAAGGCCATAGTATCAGTTGAAATATAATACACAGTAAGCTATACTTACTAGTCACATTTAATAAAAATAGATCACTAATCTCCAATACTACGTACTTTACTTAAAACAAAGCTTCACGCCTCCCAATTTTATATTCCAGTCATAGCAGGATGGGGAGAGGGGGTGAATTTTTTCTCCAAAGATAGTGACGAGCCCGAGTCACCACAGACAGTAGGCCCAGATGGACATGAATACTCCTCTCTCTGTGGGATGTTTCATCTCATCATTCCATTCTTGTTATATAAAATACCCTTGCACATTTACTAACATAAAAACCTAAATCTTTTTATATGGAGATAAATTTATCGTTGTGGGATATATATATATATTAACTTTACTATGGCCATATCAGAACGAACAGGAAGTAGACCCTCAAAGATATATTCACGCATTCCTCTATACCACAACATAATCACCCACACCTGTACTTAAATGTTTTCTTTGATCAGTCTGTTCCTAATATTATATTTACACCTTTTTGAGGCAAACCCCTCTTTCTATCTGATAATGCTACATCAGTAGAAACAAATTTTGAGATGAGATTGTTCCAGAAAAACTCTTTTAAAACAGTTTTTAGAAAGTCTAGTACGGTATAGACAGTGTCAATGAACTTTCAAGAATAGGTTCAGCAAAATTCACAATAATTCATAATTCTTCTCTGGAATCATTGTAGACTATAAATAAGCCGACGTGTACAGAAAGTCAGACAACATCATAGGGAAATATGCCTATGGCCTCATGGGTAGAGTGTCAGACTATTTACCCATGGTCATGCTGTGCGGAGATCCGAGGTTCGAATCCCGGCCGTGGCACTAGACTATAGTTACGGGAGGCGTTGTTCATCCAACCAGGCAACTGGCACGGTTTTCTCCGCTGAGTTATTGTCATATATTGTAAATTGTAAATTTATTTACAATTAGTCCCCGTGGTGAAGCAGTAAATTACAGACCGTATGCGTCTCCCTCATTTGAGGTAGTCAAGTCACGTAAAATAACTGCCATTTCCGCCATAATTATATCTAACAAAACATTATGCCAGTAGTTAAATGGTCTTCATATAAACAAAATTACACATGTTAATTTTTTTAACGTATTATAATAGCAATTGTTTGTTGTTGACACAATTAAAGTTGTACATATATATATATATATATATATATATATATATATATATATATATATAATGATTACACATTAGTTTAACAATCTGAACAAATACAAAATCCAATAGTATTACAATTTTAGTTATATGTATGTGTGTGTGTGTGTGTGTGTCCATGTGAACACCATATTATATTGCATATCCTTTATAACGTCACACACACACACACACACACACACACAGAGAGAGAGAGAGAGAGAGAGAGAGAGAGAATGTATATCTTGCAAATCTAGCTAATCTATTCATACCTTGTAAACCAATCGCCGATTAAGCTGCCAAAACACCGAAATTATTATCCGAAATGCCGACTTTAAATATCCACACAGCTAACATCACCGTCAAACTGAAACATCTTTAACCAGAACAATGTCACCTGGAAATTCCACATACAAACAAACACAAACAACTACAGGCAGACAGACAGAGAGAGAGTGATGAGAGCTTGTTGAAGTACACTTAACAGTGGGCTCTCTGTCAGTAAAACACACACACACACACAGACACACACACACACACACTGTCAGTCGGTATTCTATAGTATGACATAGCTAGAAGGCTAAGAATAAAAGAGCCAGAAAAAAACTTATCAAGAGATTTTGTATATTATGATAACTGAGTATATCACTTGACCCTAGACTTGTTGACTGCCAACTTTAACAAAAGTAAGTCTAATTATGTGTGTGTGTGTGTGTGTGTCTGTGCGTGTCCATGCCACTAGCTACAGGTTTAGCTACTATCCGTTGGCTAATGGACAAATTATGTATCTAGTATACATCTATCTATCTATCTGATGTCACATCTGATCAGAAGCTGACATCAACAACCCTTAACACCATAACACCAGTTAAGTAGAACACCAAACGGACACAAGTAACTCCGGTAACTCAAAAGTGAGCGCAATACTCGCACAATTCGGATCTCTATGGTCGGGATCAGATAACTCATAGCACATACGATCACATAACAACCATAACAACCTTATACAACAGACATCACTAACAACCATAACAACCTTATACAACAGACATCACTAACAACCATAACAACCTTATACAACAGACATCACTAACAACCATAACAACCTTATACAACAGACATCACTAACAACCATTACAACCTTATACAACAGACATCACTAACAACCATAACAACCTTATACAACAGACATCACTAACAACCATAACAACCTTATACAACAGACATCACTAACAACATAACAACCTTATACAACAGACATCACTAACAACCATAATAACCTTATACAACAGACATCACTAACAACCATAACAACCTTATACAACAGACATCACTAACAACCATAACAACCTTATACAACAGACATCACTAACAACCATAACAACCTTATACAACAGACACCACTAACAACCATAACAACCTTATACAACAGACATCACTAACAACCATAACAACCTTATACAGCAGACATCATTAACAACCATAACAACCTTATAGTTATACAGCGCCTTAGAGTAACCTTCTTACAGGTTATATAGGGCGCTATATAAATTTTGTATATTATTATCGTATTATAGACATCACTAACAACAATAACAACGCATTAACAACTCAAAAACTCATGCTATCAACTCACAGAACTCAGACTAAACAACTAAAACTCCGACCTCCTCCCGAAGGGTTGACTGAGAACTCAAACATGTTTCTTGTGTATACACCATAACGGTTACTATAACAGTGGACAACACACACACATGAGGCTAGTTATCAACAAACATGACAATAGTTAACAAGTACAACAAGCCTTTGTTCTTTATGGCTTACAGCTATAACTAAACTATATATATATATATATATATATATATATATATATATATATATATATCAAACTATATACATACACATACTATGACCATAACTACAAACATTCGATGTCGTTTGATGACCGTCTAACCTGATTGCTGTCACGCTTTTACGGCGACGTTTGCGGTTAACAAGGTCAGGTCGAAGGTCGTCAGTGGTCAGGCTCAACAATAGCTGGTTATGTTCCAACATAAAGGATTAGGACATAAATGGAAGAAAAAAAATTGCCAATCCCCCCCGCCCCCGTCACCACTAGAAGGGAGTCAGCTCTCAGATTGACAACATTAACTGTGACATTTCTTCACGTCCAACATTCAGGTCTTAATGTCCTTAAGCTAAACTTCGTCTATCTTAGCCTTTTCTCATTCCCGTTTAAAGATTCGTTATTACACTCGACGTAATAGAAGTAATATACTGCACATAATGCGCCTTTTTTGTTTGGTGGTGGTGGGGGGGGGCGTTTATGATAAACCAATGGGTTTTTAGAAGAAGGCAGACCCACAGAAAGATGGCTCGACGATAACGTCTGTACAGGGTTGGGCAATTTTGGTTTTATGCCGTTGATCGTCGAGATAGACGTTTTCGGATCCGTTCTCGCTGCCGAATGCGAACACAGATGTAGATAACCGTTTGGTAGCGAATATAATAGCGGTAATAATCGAAATAGTAATAACAATTATTACACCTGATTTTATCAGAATATTAGCAAATCTTTAATACCCGTAGACGCGCATTGTTTTTAGGCCGGCGATGTTTTAGAAATTAGCTGACCGAGTTAACCCGGCAAACACAGGTGCATTATGAATACGTCCGACGATAAAAATACGAAAACGAATTGCGCCCAGGCAAATATTAAATATGATAACGCGGCGAAGAAGACGTGCAATAAAGTATTCAAGTGTTAATAAGCAGCTGGTGTAGTTTATTTCACTATACAAATACAGACGGTGTCTGACTGACGGGGGCGCCTCGAATCTCGGCGTGGGCATATCTGAAGGGTGTTTCATCGCCGACTTCGCTTCGCTACCTTTGGACGTAGCTCGGCCCATTTAGCCTACCATGTGCACAACAGTGACCGTAAAACACCGATCATCATCATCATCATCATCATCATCATCATCGTCAGACTGACAAATATGAAGTGAACCATTCACAAGAATAGACCGTACAGGTTCTGTATAATTATAAATGACTATCTTCCCACTCTACATATATATATATATATATATATATATATATATATATATAATAGTTTTTAATGAATTAAAGCACAGAAGAAGATTTTACATGCTCTTTACGTTAGTCCACAATCCCTAACTATAACGCCTCAGTAGTATGACTGATCAAATGGTACTACAGACCTTAATTCCAGATGTGGGGCCTAGGATAGCTCAGCTACTGCAGGGACCCATATATATATAAATATATGTGTGTGTGTTTGTGTATGTGTGTGTGTGTGTGTGTGTTTGTGTGTGTGTGATATCCCAATTCATGATATGAGATTCCTCACTCACGACTCTGGTGTGTGGGAGTCAGGTTTAATCCCAGCGCCGTACCAATATAGCAGTGCAAGTTTTCACATCCAGCCAGATAACTGAATAATGTTTCTTTGCTCAATATACCATCTATTCCGAATTTTAAAATTGCATTAAAAAAAGCAGTAAATTACGGACAATCCACGTCTCCTTCACTAAGGTAACCAGCCATCCCAATTATAGGTTAGCATTATTGTTACATTAATTTTTTATCACCTGCCTGATGTACCTTATTTTCATGAATAATGTTTACCTAGCTAGATTTTCTCATCTGCGAGAGAAATAAAGAAAAGCGCTTCTCAAGCAGGCTCATTATATATATATATATATATATATATATATATATATATATATATACTGATACTACCCCATATTATGTGGAGCCGTATCGAAAACATTAGTTCAACTATCCAGTAAACACGCCTCTTAAGAACGTATATGCCTTCATTTAATAGCAGAGAACTTATCCATACAACAGTCAAACAACACTCATTTAATAAGTGTTTATAAGACACTTGATGCCTGAAAGATGCTAGCTAAAACATGAACTAATGGTCTGCTGATTTGAAGCATCACACACACACACATATATACACACACACGCACGCACACAGTGGGTCAAATTTATATCTGATGACAGTCACATGATATTATATGTAAGGTCTGTGTTAATAATTGCAAAGTGGGCCGCACGTAGACGGAGCAGAATTGGTAATTACAGAGCATTATGTTATAAATAATATCACATCATGTAACACATCTACACAACAACAACATCAGTCCCACAGAAAACACAAAACGCAAATAAAAAATTCCAACTGATTCCTTCAAATATCCTGATGAACCAATATTTACATCCATGGTATTCCCAGTTAGATGAATCTGGAGATACTCCCTCAAAAAGAACCATTTAACCAAATTGACAGCCTGTGACAAGCAACAGACAATTAGCATTAATATGCAGATTAACATCTCTATTAAGGAGCAATCATGCAAATATCTATTAGGTTTGTTAGCGTCAATCATTTATTAAGCAGCTGTACAATTATATTGTCTTTTCTTTACCAACTTGTAACATTTTTCACACACACACACACACACACACACACACAAATATATATATATCTATATATATACACGCACACACACACAACGGAGAGACTCGGATTTTCATTTCTTCTCGCTATACTCCAATCATGTGGTGATAGTGGCAAGACGCTGCCCAAATATTTACCAGCGGCACCGGGCGTCAAACCAAGAATCTCCAGAGAAGCGTCCACCTACTCTGCGAGACTGAGCATTCACGATATTGTACTCATAATAATCTGGACTCAGTGGATTTCCCAAACTTTCCCATCCGGTGTGTTTTCCGGTAATACACAAAGAAAAATTGTCATTTAATTATATTGTGAAGAATAATTATTAATAAATAAAGGAAAAGTGGTTAACTTTTATTGTGACTTTTGTGAGGGATTTTGTCCCGCTTTTCACTCTCTGGGATTATGTCCTGTGGTATTTTGTATGGTGCGATTATGTCCGGGTAGATTTCGTACCGTGGGATTTTGTCATGTGAGATTTTGTCCCGGATTCAAGAGCAAGTATTAACGCAAACTGTACTCTAAGCGTAAGCGATTCTAAATATAAACGCGCCTTTAAAGGGTCAATGAGAATGCTCCCTTCACCAGTCACAATACACCAAAACCTGTTTGAAAGACCACCTGTGTATTAAAAAAGACGATTAGACTCAGGTCTGCATGTGTCGGCCGAGGAAATATCAAACAAACGATACTGTGGTGCTGATTATGAATTATGCTTATCGACTCTTACGAAGGGCTTACCTTGGCATGTTGACTACGAGTACTGGACTTCTTCACAAATTTCAACATGTTTGTTTCTAACATGACCTAGCTACAACAACGTGTCTTAATCGCATCCCTATACGTCCGCGTTCGCATGGCGACATCTAACACGATCCCGATGAAGATCGCCACCATTCTGATCCAGAATCCACGTCATCACCACGTACCTTCACCACCACCACCACCACGGTGATCAGGTAGAACTAATCGCCACACTATTCAAATTCACTGTAACATTTCCACTCTGGATCCAATTTGGATGAAGGAGGCACAGGTTATATTAACAGTGACAAGAATATTGAAAAATCTAGGTGCACAAATCAAGTATGTCTCACCGCCAACTTTTCAATGAACGCAACCACAGAGTGTTCCACAATTTAAGGATGTAAATATATAAGCCTGTTAATAGACAGGACCGTAGCATACAGGGACGATATTTAGCAATATCGTAACATTGGAACATCTGACTGCAATCCTTCAGAAATCCCCATTAGCATCCACGCATTTCAAACAAGCGAAATAAAAATGCTTAACAGGACAATGAACTTTTTCAAGATCAGTTCTGTAAATCAACCAATTACCATAAATGATTATCAGTCCCTGATTTATAACCCATCAAAATTAACCTTCCTTAAGGCCATGTTTTTAATTAACGGGTAAACTGAACCGACACAGGTATGGGACGATATATGTGGCGTACCGTAAATCTCGTTAACAAATTCCGACTGTTGACAACAAACGTGCCGCGGTCTGAAAGTTTACTTCGAAATATCTTCAAGAAAACAAATCATAACATAATTGCCGTGATATATTTCCAATGCGGGGTGCGGGGTGCGGGGTGGGTGGGGGACGATTCCATAACCGTCACGGCTTGATACGGCGAGTTTCGTTCACGATGATAAATCATCCCCAACAACATCCCGTCAACTTGCGTTACCGGTCTAGGGTCTGTGTATGTTTATGTACCAGAGTTCAGTACTTGTACACAGACAAATATCAAATGTCGGTGATGATGATTAAACGCCATATTTAACACCAACTGCCACTATCTCCCGCCGTCCCCCCCCCTCCGGCTGACAGATACTGATGTAATAATTGAGCGGATCATATAACACATTTGGATCTGAGAGGGGTGGGGGGGGGGGGTTATTACCATTATAATTTAGTAGGTTATTTATAGGATCAACTGGTCAATGATAGACGCTCTAAACATATAAACGGAGACGTTTAATAACATTAAGTGTCTTTTTGTAGTGACAGAGCTAGGCACACCGGATCAGTGCATGTCCAGACACCGGATTTGGCTTCTTTGCCGTCTTACATAAATACTTATCTGGTTTAGGAGGATGTAACATATCCAGCTTCTTGTGTGTGCGTGCGCGCGCGCGCGCGTGTGTGTGTGTGTGTATGTGTGGTTGTGTGTTATACTTTTCAACAGATATTATCACTTACATCTACCACAAGTCTCAGCTACATATGAGCGACATGAGGCACATGGAGCCGCTCCCCTTACCCCCCCCCCCCCCCTCCCAACAGTAGTAAGAGGACTTCAAACCATCAGCTCCAGGTCAGCTCCTACACTTCAATCATACACAGGTCATCATCATCACCATCATCATCATCATCATCGTCCCAGTTATGGGTGGGATAATGACATCATCATATTTGTCATCATCATCATCATCATCATCACCAATGAACGACAAGAAACAGTATTCCACGGAGGAGTAAAAATTAGTTTGTTTTCTTTTCTAGTTATTAACGACCATAAACGGCGCTTAAAGAGCTCATTCCCGATGATCTCATTTGTATAAATGTAGCACAGGTATCTTTTTATGGCCACAGAAACATATTTAACATCTTTCCGTTATGATGTACGGATATCCATTATCATCACAGAGCGGAGCAATTATTCAGTCTACCAAATCCACATACTCGGTGGTAATGTTCACAAACAGACAAAATCGCAAATCGTTCAGAACTCCTTTTTTTACAACTGAACATAAAATTGAATGGCATAAAATTTAAAAGCAAATTTAAAAGCAAGTTTCACTTTTTTTGGTTAAATTTTTTTTTCCATCTCGTTTTTGTTTAATGTAGCCAATAGTAATGATAAACTTGCTGACCGTACTCTGTTGTGTGTAAAAATTATATTCTAGATGTTGGTGTTGGGTTTTGAAAAAGAATCTGAAAAAAATCGCAAAATAAACAATTTCTCAGTAAACCTTTCTGCTGACTCTCGCCAAATATCAGTGAAACGCCTTTCACTGATTTTAGATTTTACTATGTAAGCCAAACCTATACACAGACAGCTACACAAAAGGAGATTAATATATATATATATATATATATATATATATATATTCAGACGATGTATGGATTGACGATTTTGGTAATAAATAAACAAAAATTTATCCAAATTAGCAAATGTTACCGCTACAATTGAACTGATGCATGATAAAATGCTACGAGTATAAAAGCAGTCATCCATTTTGCTAGCACACTGTATTCCGCTGAGAGAGTAAACGCAGCCCCCTAGTCATTAACATACTCCAGTATCCTGTATAAATGTAGAAGGTATATTTCAGATTTTCCTCTCCTTTCCAACCCAAGAAGCACGGTACTAAGAAACCAATAAAAAACGACCACAATATTTTACAACCCATTCATTACAAATCCATGATACCGTGACAGGTTAATCCGAGGACTCCTCGCCACAACTCGTTCGACCTCGAATCAGTGATCCTTGTCCATATCCTGAATATTCCAGACGACGTAAGCCAGATAAGAAGAGCGTAATCCAGATAAGAACAGCAGTATCACGGCACGAACAGATGCAACAACTATTTTCGCCGCTATTTCAGACAATCCAGAGACAAGATATATTTACTAGTAACGGCCATACCAGGTGTAACAAATCCAGAACAAATACTATACGCCTGAATCAGATCTGTAAACTTTTAACAGTAAATAAACAATGCTTGCACACGTATTGTATTGTATCCCGAAAACATAAATGCTTTGAGATGTAGGGAACAGCCCAATCAGGATGATGAAGAACTGCGCTCTGATCCAGGAGACATTCTGTTATGGTACTCGGTCAGAACCAGGCCCCCCGGATCAGTTACGAGGATAAAAGATTTCTCGAAAATTGACGATGGGGAGAACACTTCAGGAATCCTTCTCCTGACCTAGAAAGTGTGTTCAAAAGGTTGCTTTTAATCAGTAATAAATTAACTTTGTATTGTTAGGGCTAATTTTAAAAGTCATATGTGAGCTGTCATCCAACTGATAGATTATATTTTTAAGGAATTGTAACAATTTATCGATGGAAACTATGGAGTCGAAGATTTGGAAAACAATAGGATGTTAGTTGATGGAATTACAAAATTTGAAGGAGGAGCCATTACTGATAATGATTGATACCTAAGTGATCCAGACTTGAACAGTCAGTCATCAGCCAATCGGCGAATGTCTGGATAAGAAATCAACAAATGGCAAACAAGTCACCATGGTAACAATGATGTTAGTATTGCTTGGTGCATAGTGTAGTTGTTTCGAAAGACATAATTATTTATTTTTGTTGTTCAAAATATATTTTGGGCTAGCTTTATAAAATACTCTATGATATTTTAATTCATTAATAAATATCATTACAGGAGAGAAGAAATTAGCTGTGGAAATTGGCGAATAATAAAGATGATATTCATTCCAGCTAATTTTGGAAGTGATTAGCACTCTTAGTAGAGTTGGCAGCCAATTTTCTGGAAATTCTAGATACGGTTTTTCATAGTTACTGTTACAATTTTGTTTCAGCCTCAATCCACTTAGTTGTTTTTCACTGATGATATGTTATAAGTGAAACAGCACACCATTAAATCTATGTGTATTATACTTCCCAGTGTGTTGAGCAAGTGTAGGAGTGACTATGTCCACCACAGAATGAGTGAATGGCTGTAGTCTCAGATCTGGCCAAAACTTGGATACTTAACCGATGGAAAACTGTCTAGGAAAATGCAGTTATTAAATGTAACATCCTATAGACGGAGGTGACACCGGGATTCAAACACCAACCTGTAGCACAAGGCACCAATAACTGTAATATGGAAGTGCATTAATTAATACCGCATATTGCCTCTAAATAAACAACCAACAGTGTTTAGGGGGTGAAATGAGTGTTATATAATTACAACTATCACCACCGTCGTAAACCATCCAATCAACTGACCGACCAATTAAACGGACAACTTACCAGCCAATCTATCAACCCACAAAATACAGTAAACCTTATATAATCAGGTCTAATAATTGCTTGGCCTATCGTGTGACCTTGTTATCGCAGTGGCCTGGATGGACAAAATCGTGGCCCCATCTTGTCCATGATCGGAAAAGGTCAACGAAATTTAACCGGATTACCACGACAATACTCCGGGACATCGTCTTAAGCCGGTTAATCAAGAGTCCGGTTCACTGACTGCCGGCTAGCCGAGTGTTGAATGTTCTCACACTTGAAAAGAGAGCCCTAACTGAACGAAATGAAGTAATCCCATACACGATTCATACAGGATCCGAATTTTTGTTTTGTAATTAAAATCTTATCTCTGATTCTCAGCAAACACACCTGAATGGTGTACTAGAATTGCTGCTTTTCTCAACACCATTATTGAACGAATTCCTTGGGTTACAGAAATATCCGCCCCCCTCCCCCCTCCCCGGTTATGCAGGGATTTTTCTCGTTCAAATCAATCGATTCAGCTGCCCATATAAAACAAGGACTAGCTGATAATTTGACCGGTTATCGATTCCACCAATTATACATCTAGGGGTCTGAGAAACAAAAACGAGCCGAGTTCTGTTTGTTTATCCCAACTAGTTTGCTACACAGCGGCCAACACCTGCGCACATAATACATACCTCGTCCCGAATACTGAGGCTGTTCTGGGCCTCGGTAATTGCCGAGTGTCTGGAAATATTTTCAACGCACAACTAAAACCAACAAGTTAATGAACTGCTTGAGAAATAAGTTGATCGGTTCACGGCAAGGAATGGCGCGATTTATTGCTTGGGGCAACGCAAGTACTGCCACACTATTTGCCTGGCTACTGAAGATGACCCAGCGCGCGCGCACACACACACATACACACACGCACGCGCGTGCACACACACTTTCACTGAGAAATATAACAGTAAATAATTATATTATATTGTTGTGCATTTAGGACATGAAGAAGGATCCTTGTGAGCAGTGGACATCTGTTGGAATGAATCCACGCAATATGGGCAGTGGACATCTGTTGGAATGAATCCACGCAATATGGGCAGTGGACATCTGTTGCAATGAATCCACGCAATATGGGCAGTGGACATCTGTTGGAATGAATCCACGCAATGTGGGCAGTGGACATCTGTGAGCAGTGGACATCTGTTGGACTAAATGAACACACAGCTGACCTGGTTCACCTATTCCCAATTTGGACCAGCTCTAAAGAACCGGCTTAAAGGACACACAAGATGAATGGAACATATTTACAAGATATTCAATAATAGGATATGATTGAGTTACAGTAGCCGACACAGGCTGCACCAACTTATAGGGAAAACCATCCGACTACAACCAGCATAAAGTCGGACCAGCTCATGAAGGACCAGCAAAGTCATACAGGCTCACCTTAACCAGGGAATCAGCCCAATGGACAATTTGCTTGTGAGAACCAGCAATTGGTGCCGATGGGGGGAGGCCTGTTGGTATGAACTAGCTCAGGAATATTAACACTGAAGAACCAGCTTCTCGGGATCACCTTTACAGATATTCACATACTCCAACCAGCTTATTTTGACAAGATTATTTACTCTCCTAAAGACAGACGAGACCTTACAAATCTCCTATAAATATTTCGCCGATGGCTATCAACGCGCGCCGACTTGCTTCTTATATAATAGGGCTGGTTCGCGTAGAAGCCAAATCACGAGACCAGCTCAGTTCACTGAGACCAGTCTATCAAAACGAGCTCTGTACGAATAACGCACCTAGCAGTGGGACGGGCGCACGTCTTCCTCGTGAAGTATTTCTAATTAATGGTAATGTTTATAATGAAGTATAGAGATTTACGGATAACAGAAGTGTCTAATGCATCACTAACCTTGTAATGTATCAATAATAAAACTCACACACAGTATACCGAACTCACACACAGCACACAACCGAACTCACATCCACTACAGCGTAGCTTCCAACACACCAACAACGAGCACACCAGTCAGTGTTAGATTTGGAATAATGAATCTAATTATTTATCCAAACCGGGCACCAGTTGATTTATAATTATTACGGAACCTTTACTGTGGCGCGTGTGATAAAACAGACATGATAATGTTTATACTACTGGCGTTTCTTTGTGGAGAAAATAGACACTTTGAGATATGAGGGAAGCGTCGGGATGCGTTGCTATTTCTGGATTGCTGCATACTTCAGTTGTTTAAGAAAGAAAGGCTCGGTTCTTTTTGCATAGAATGACGCCACCATTGGAAACTATTTGTTATAATGATGATTGATGTTTTCCGGCCACTTTTGTATGCACATGGTAGGCTAAATGGGCCGAGCGACCTCCAAACGTAATGAGTCGAAGTCGAAGACGAAACAACCTTCAGATACGCCCACGCCGAGATTCGAACACGGATGGTAGTGATCTTTGGTCCAACACGCTACCGCTAGACCACGGAGGCGCCCTATTTGTTACGTTGAAACGCCATAATGCCCATTGTTATCATGATGTAAAATGAAAATAACCAAAAAGATACGGAAGTCCAACAGTGACGTATTCGCACTATAAAGAACTAATTGGTTTAATTCGGGTCAGTTCAATCGCTTGACCCTTTGTGGCCTGATTAAATCAATTTCCAGCCATCCATTGTCTATCATCGACCAACGGTTAGAGAGGCCGATGACAAATGACTGGAACATAGGCAAGTTGACACTTATTAAAGACTACTGTTAATTAGGGGCTGCATATTACAGGCAGTTGTTAATTATTGAGGCCGTCGGAGCTGTGAAATAA
The DNA here is from genome assembly GCA_025642065.1 of Paralvinella palmiformis. NCBI lineage: Eukaryota > Metazoa > Annelida > Polychaeta > Terebellida > Alvinellidae > Paralvinella > Paralvinella palmiformis. The sequence goes on along the minus strand of JAODUP010000416.1, from coordinate 175,547 downwards.
GAACTCCAGTCGATGCTCGGTTTATGAATGTGATTTTTTAAACAGACAGATAAACGATAGATATCTCTTGGTTAGAGGCCTGCCTCTTCCCATTCACCCAGTCAACTCATCCTATGTTAACAACGTTAATTAAAACGTGTATGTTTCAATATTGCATTTAGTGGCAAAACAAAGATGGCTCTAGAAACTGTTTATTTTAAATGATTTTCATCACTCTGTTGTGTAAATGAGTTCTCGGTTTAGCCCAGGTATTCGTCACACCTGGAACACACACACACACACACACACACACACACACACACCGTCATGAGATAACTGACAAGAACATCCCACAAACACACTAATATCACTTGAATATCAACACTGTGACCAGAAGATTTTCAACATAGTTCTCTATCCTCTTTACTATCAGAGTTGCACCCCCCCCCCATAGAACATTTGACATTATATATTACTACTTTACTACTTATACTAAAATTATCATTATATTCATCATCGTCATCATCATCTTCACCATCATCATCATCATCATCACATCATCACTGTTGACAACATTCTATATAAACTCACATAGTGCACAAAGAGTATCAAATTAACTTACTCAAACGTACAATTTTCATGACAAAAATCAAGACAACTTTATTCTGTCGAACTATTTTCATCAGCTCAATGTGTCAGAAACATAATCCGCATATGTGTAGCCGCGCTAATAGAATAAAACAACTTTTATAAAATTGTACAAAAACGGCTTCTTATTTACCATATATTTCATATCTGACGTGCGGCAGTTATTGTGCTAAAACTCAAACAAATCGTGGCTATATTATATAGAAAAAGTACACTGAAAGTTAACTTTTTATGATGCCAACAGCAGATGTCCTGTACTTGTTTTATACAACAATTCTCTTGATGTTCATTTTCAGGCACTCAGACAGTGGTCATATAATGACTGAGTAACATTTATCCACCATGATAAATATGTAATTGTACCAAACCAATTACGCATCACTTAACTAAGGATGTGTGTGTGCTTTGGTGCATGTGAGTGTGTTAGTGTGTGTTTGCGTTAGTGTATTGTGTGTGTTTTAGTGTGTGTAATGGCTCAGCTCTCTCTACTGTGTGTGGGTTTCAAACTCTGGTGTGTTTTTTTCATATCTTTAATCCAAAAAAGTTGTTGTTTTTCTCCCTTTAGACATGTATTTAATTCCAAATAAGTTTGGTCGTGTGTGTGTGTGTGTGTGTGTGTGTGTTTATTGATCACAAATCTTTTGCTCTTTTTAATGTATGATTCTAGTTCTCACTAACTTGTCCTATACTGTATATCGCGTGTGTGTGTGACTAGATTTATACATATCATTTTAAGCCACACTATAAATGTTGTTGTTTTATAGCTCCACCTTTCACACTTTGATCAACTATATTAGCCAAGTAATTTCCTAAGGTTAATGAGGTGAAATAACAGAGGTAACACCCTTTAAACCTATACCCAGAGTCAACTCTTTGTCATAGAGGGATATGATCAACTATACTACCATTCCAGCTATATATATATATATATATATATATATATATAGTATACAAACACACACACACATACACACACACACACACACACTTAAATTTTATGAGAATATTAACCAAACAAATCAAACTTTGCTGTGACAACAATAACGAAAGATTGGCTTAGTATAATTTAATGAATGCTGGAGATAATGTATTGTACATCCACAGCTTGAAAAAGGTGTTATGAATATGTCAAATGTTGACGATGATTGATATTTTACGGCCACTTTTGTGCACACGGCAGGCTAAATGGGCCGAGCGACCTCCAAAGGTAATGAATGAAACGAAGTCAAAGATGAAACACCCTTCAGATATGCCCACGCCAAGATTCGAACTCACGTGGCGGTGATCTGTAGCCCAACACGCTACCAACTAGACCACGGAGGCACCCCCATTTGGTTCTGTTAGGATATCATTAGGAAGACTGGATTTGTTAAAATGATCCTCCATTTTCTACGGGTTGTGTTTACTATACCATGAATATGCATTAGAAGTTTGGAAAATGGGAAACAAAAAATGCTAAATATACAATTCTAATTAATGCACTGAGTAAATATATTATTAATTTGGTTCGGCACATAAATTGATATGAATCAAACCGGCAAACGATACAGGTGTATGTTCACATTTCATAATCGGTTACGTGATGATATTTAATGCCTAGTTCACAACCACAGACACGTGTCACTTGCTACCACTCGGTGATATCAGCGAGCTTCATTATTAACATCGGTTAAACTAGTTTGAAAAATATTTCTTACCTTAGCTTCACATTTCTTGTGGCAGACATATTTACAAACTGAAATTAAGAAAGAAGCTCGTCCTTACTTTAACATATGGCCGCATTACATTACTGCTCCCGTTACGAGTAAAATCAACAAAATCGCTCGTACACGGTATGATAATAACGCCATACAAATACACAAAACCTACATTTGTGCCTTATGATTCTCTCGCAACACACACACACACACACACACACACACACACACACCCTAACATGACGTGCTGCAATTAATACTTCGAAAATATAACACATTTGTATACATACCTCTACATGCACTACCTTGGTTCCATATTAACTGTTTACAAAGTGAACAGTTTCTTGGTCGTTTGAAAGTCTTTGTCTTAAATGTGTGGCTCTGTCCCTCTAAATCTTGAGGCTGTAGAGTAAAGATGATAACATCATTAATAGGATGATAAATTATGACTAATAACTTTGTCTGTGATAACATAACTGAAAAGCTAACATATCAACTAACTTACTAACTCCCTCTGATAATAATATAATGCTAACTCATGGCCAAATGGTGATAAGTTCATTTTAACAATAGAAAGAGTATTCTCATACTTTGCTCTTAGATTCATCTAAGTATTCATATATAAATATATATATATATATTATTTATTATATACCGGAAAATAATCATAACATCACACTGTAGTAGACTACACAGAATTAATCAGATGGAAAAAAACGGCACAAAAGTCACTGTTTACAAACAAACATCTCCTATCTATTTTTGAACATCCACAGATCATTATCTCTCTTCATCATCTGATCTATGACGTAGACATTGACCGGTTTCATGATAATATTTACATCAACGTACTTACAATTGGTTAACTGAACGGTAAATGTTCTGTTGATAGCTGTATGTGATGCTAACCTTAACAGTTGTTATACTCCGATATAATTAACAATGTTCCGGACGATTATAAATACAGGCCAGGCCAGGTACAGAGGTATCTCTTTATTTTAAACAATTACGGATTTATTCAACTGTTTCTCTCACAGAAGATGGTGCGCTATTTCCGAACCGGAATTCCCAGTGATATTATCGGATGCTTCATTTTTTTTGGGGGGGGGGTCTTAGTCAGCTAAATCATATGTGATAGTGTCTGAGGTACGGGGTTCCTAATCAAGAAGTGGCGTGCTGTTTACCTCTATGGTAGATGAGGATGTGAGGAGTAGGTCGACATCCGATAAATAGTCCCCCCCCCCTCCAAAAAAATAAATCAAATATAGTTTCAGAACTTTTAAGATTATTTGATTAAATCTAGATTATTAAAATTATTATTATTATTTTGCTCTATAAATCGACCTGACTTAACCCCACTTTGTTGTGAACTGGTTATGTTTTTGTCTGAAGTAGCACTCAGATATTAACAATGTTGAATGCCCATTGAACGTTCATGTATAACTTATACATGAACTTTGGTGCATTGGATGGTTTTATACAGCATAAGGCCATCCAATGGACGCACACACACACACACACACACACACCTCTGTATACAAGTCTGTGTTCCCAATAAGTACTACTTGCTTATCCGGGGTGTATGGGATACGTTTACACAACAAATTAATCAAAAACATCAGTGACCAGCACTCAGTTGCCGATAAAGTAGATGACTGGTAAAGAATATGTTCCTAGCAGATGTTTCTTCCGGTTAATAACTGTCCACAATGTTCTCACTCTGACATCCTGAACGCGTCACCACTTTGTACAGACGATGGAGAAGTCAAAGGAATGTGAATTAAATCCGGACCATAATCCCGTAGTAGAAAATTTCACAGGAATTAAACATCGGATAGGAAACTATGCCACACGACACTATCCCCACATGGTACTATCCCAGATGACACTATACCGCATGACCCTATCCCATCAATTGATATGCTACAGTCTTAAATAAATCACACAGAATGTGACACAATTTTTTTTTATTACTAAATTCTACATTAAAAAATTATGATCTATAAGTTAACAAATATAACACAAAGTCAAAGGACAATATATATGTTTACAATTCAGTCTTCTAGTTTATTTTTAAGTGTGATATTTTATCCACATTTCTCGTTGAGGGATTTTAGTAACATTACGTGGACTTCTTCTACATCTCCCGTGTACTACGGTATGTTACGGGATTTTGACCGGATACGAGATGGATCATGATCTAAAGATTGATATACACCCACCCAGCCATGTAGCTAGATTACATATCCCCACATAGTGACGTAGGTCTGTACGAACCCGTAAACATGGAATATACCGGACGTCAACATTATATTATAGATGGAATCACCAGGTGGTCATTTAACGCAAATAATTATTAGTAATGATTAATAAGATAGAGTCATTGTGTTGATTTTATTAGCCTCGGAGACGATGGTCACATTTAGGAATACCCCCCCCCCATAAACAAGAATAACTTGACTGAAATAACTTGATTCAATTCAAAACCTTTATACCGAGGTTTATAGCGATATTTTCGAACCACAGTGCACTAACAACATCCTGGTCAAAATTCCACAGAAAGTGAGAAAAAATTGAAATATGTATTAAAATTGTACATCGGGTTATTACGGCAATAATCTCTCTCTCTCTCTCTATATATATATATATATATATATATATCCACGAGTTCAAACATCACAAGAACTACAACAGTTATAACCCATACCCACCATGCCTCAATGCCTAACAAGTATTTACAACAAAAGAAGACAAAAAAGAGAACCATTACCAGACAGAAATGGAAATCCTTCGAATTTATGAATGCACTTCGATGAAACCTCATTGTGGTCGTCTGACAGTAATACGAAGAAGGCGATTATCGAAAAGGAATTCACCAAAATAACGTCTCCGATATAAGAAGTTGTTTTTTTTAAATCCGAAACGGCACCAAGCGGATATTCCTTGAGTGAATGAAACTTTCCGGAGTCACACGCTGAGATGTTTGGTCCTTTTGTGTTCCCTTATATGTTTATTTATCTACGAGCAGACTGTTTCTTGAAATTTACGAGCCGGAGGCAGTGCTTAGAGTAGATTTCTATCAGTTCGCATTCAACACTGGTGTATATAGGTCCTTAAAAGCATCGACGACCGGCGGCCAGGCCAGATCCGGATCCAGTTGTATGGTCGGCTTCGGGATCCAGATGTATCCGGACGGTGCTTTCTTAAAGTCTAAACTGGAAAATTTCGCCGAAATTCCTTAAACAGCGGCCGCGGATCGAGATAAAGGGCCACTTTTTGACTCGGCATGTAGTAGGCGCGGCCTCGTTCTAGACCTGCTAACACATACGTATGTTAACCACACTATTGTGTGTATATAAAGACAGACATATAGATATGGAACCGCGGCATATTTTCATTATACCTTCAACAGTGGCTATGTCCTTGGCATTGCTTAGCGGTTGTGCACAGATTACATCTTAATAGAGAGAACGGCTAGTTCATTCTCTCTCTCTCTCTGTATGCGTGTGTGTGTGTGTGTGCGCGCGCGCGCGTGTGTGTATGATAATTTCCAACACTCATTGCACAAAAACTGACATCTAACAGACCAGAAAAGCGTCGCCACTTTGTATGAAAGCGGGATTGGACCACTTTTTCCAAGAAGTAACATTACATTTAGCTATCCGCGCCTTAGTACTGACAATGATCGAGTTCGCACAAAAAGCAGGCTGAAGCCGTTCCAAGGTGACAACAACCCCAAAGCAACCAGCACCGAATGAGTGACAGCCACCAAACCGAACCCGTCGTTATATAATATCCCATTAAAAGGCCGCATTTCATTCCGACCCCATCACCGACCGACCTCCGAGCATCTGGACTTCGTCCCAATCCAGATGGCAGCACTGGAAGAAAGAGAGCTACAACTGTTCACAAACATGGCCCGACAATGGAAACGTGACCGCGTACAGACAAACAGACAGACAGACAGACAGCCTGACACGGCATAAAGTGGATGTCAGATGAAAACATACAGCTTTGGGGTAGCAAAAAAAAACAAACAGAACTCGTCAAATTCCTGAGGTAGCCAGCTCTAAGAGAAAATAGTTAGCGCAGATAAGGAGAAATGGCATGTCAGTGAGACTGAGATTAGAGATAACGTTTATTGGGTGTCATTTAGATAAAAAAAAAACACCGTCCCCATATTGTAAAATGTTTCTGACAAACAATCCGTCATTTTGTTTTTACTGTTAAAGGCTCGATAAAGATATCTATCATCGATATCCAGAACTGATTAATCGGAATTAGTGAAGGCGAAGAATTTTATGTCAAGTGCGATTTATTTAGTTTCCAGGAGACATATTTCAGGATTTCGTTAGCACAGACAGCTAGGACAATGTCAGATTCGAACGAGCTATACCCAGGATTTGGAGACTGTATACGATAAGCGATTATTTATTCGCTTCCAGTCTGGATCAAGTAGTCTATAACATGCTACAAGATAATAATAATACGTGAACAATTGATCGAAATATATTACTAGTGTTATGTCTATATTGACTTTAAAAAAACCTATGGTATGTCTAGCGATAATCCGTCATCAACTGATAAAGGTTTTTGTCAATCAAGTGTGTGTGCGTGTGTGTGTGTGTGTGCGTGTGCGTGTGTGTGTGAGGGGGTCGGGGGTGTAGGACAGTTGCTCACCTGGACACTTGCTCATCAAGTAAATGAAAAAGTGGACACTTGCTCACCAGTGAATTCTTAATAAGAAAAAGTTCATTTTTAATAAAACAAATAAATGAAACTAAAGAGAACACAAATAATGATGCAGCTTCTACCAAGGCTACTTGATACTAGGAAATATATTGCTGAATTAAAAATCATTCAATTTTTTTATTACAAATTCACCTTTTTCTTATTAAAAATTCACTGGTGAGCAAGTGTCCAGGCGAGAAACTGTCCGTACTGTGTGTGTGTGTGTGTGTGTGTGTGTGTGTCTGTCTGCATGACTGTCTCCTATGTGATATACACATATAATATATGTACATTGTTTGCATAGCTGCCTGTACACGTTCCACCCACCACTACCTGTTCAGGTAACCCTAAACAACTAAATGACAACACGATAAACATATTATTATCTCTCATCACTGAGAAATGGTCCAACGATGCTCTTATCTCCCACAATACTATCTCGCCGATCAGCAGTATCCGACTAGTTATTATAAATATACCTTTATCTTCATTTAATAATGTTCTTATAGTATCTTGTCAACCGATCAAAACAACTCTACAACAAATATAGCCTCTTATGTTACAAATAATAATCTTAATTGTGACTAGAATCGCAGAAAGACAAACATCAGTCAAGGTACAGGAGCTTCACCACACACGCACACACACACATGTACGCACACACAACACGCACACTTTAAGTTAAAAAAAACTGCGCTATAGGTTGGATGACACTGTAATTTGATTTTTAATAGTATTTAATTTATGTCAAGCACACCCGAAACACTACACAGTTTACACAATATAGTGTCTGTATAGAATACAAGTCATATCGGTATGACGTGTATACGAATTTCGGACTGCCCTAAACATACAATCTATAATATTGATATTCAATATAAACATTGCCATTAAAAATGACAGTTCCAGGGCAATGTTTACACCACACACAATACATGTAACAGCCTGAGAATAAGAGTATCATCACATATTACATAACACGATTAACGTCTAAAATGTTTTAAAACTTCAACGATCTAAAAACGGTTCTGGTACTGGTTGCTGTAGGGGTGTATTACCATGGAATTGTTCATTGAAACAACCATACAGCCTGTGTATGTTTACACCTTTGTAAACAAACCCGGAAAAAACAACATCTATCCTGATGATTCTAGACTAGTAACACATATAATCCAGTGCGATGTGACGACTGATCGTGTAAACATCAATAATTTCACCATATAACAGAATCTGTGCTATAAACGAAAACGAACATTACACCAACATTACGCCAGAGAAACGTTCACACTATTTGCCTCCCAGAGCGTATCCAATATGCCATAATAACTAAATATAATTGGTTCGGCAGACGATCCTTGAAGATTCCTTCCCGCTCCTGAAGTGACCGGAGTCAATGAGCCGCGTATAGAGGAACCCGGGGCCCACCCATCAACTAATAAAATCCCCCTCCTCAAATATCTTCACAACCGCCCCCCCCCCCACAACAACCGCCAACCCCCAGTAATTATGACCTCTACAACCTACATAGGACGGTCTCATACGAGACTGGCCTCTCAGAGGCACCACTAACGCCACCCAGATGTCTGCACCATTGTCAGTCTTACGCCACTCGAATGGTACTTCAGTGAAGTGAACGGTTCAGGTTATAGAGAGCTTATTTCTATGATAAGTCAACAACTCCGACCAGGGACGAGTCGGCGTTCACTACGCTGTCAGGCCAACAACCCGTGTAAAGGTCTGTCCTCGTTAAGTGGGGCACATTTAGAACTGTTTCTTCTCAAAACACTACCCCGGCAGTGGTGTGCGGTTGTTTGTTCCTCGAATACCGGCTGATAAATGGACTGGAAGTTAAATTAAACGCCGCCCGGGTCTGTTGATATTTGATACACTGGCTGCGGCTTATCACTGCCGAAACAACTCACGTAATGTTGGAACACACACACACACACGCAAGCACACACACACACATGCACACACACTGGCACACACACTGGCAGCTTCACATACATTATATATACTCTGGTCAAAGATTCCAGACAAATATGGAATTTCTAAAAATAAAAAAGTTAATTTACTAAATTACAGTGTTACCAATAGAATGTAGGCTGGAATGTTTAATACTTCCAATATAAGCAAATTACACACACACACACACACACACACACACATACATACACACACACACACACACATACATACATACACACACACACACACACACTGTATCTGGTATGAAGGTCGTAAAAGTCCAAGTGCCATGACTAATTTTAATTCGTGAATAAAACTCAATAAAAATGTTAGTTTATATCTGGTTACCTTAAACCTAAAGTGACATTACTGGGGGCGGGGGGGGTGAATTCATCCCTTACCGGGATTATCTGCCACATGGGTTAGTAATAGACGCGCCCATCCTCCTGAGATAACATTAAATTAGCAATAATGCCCAACATTACTAGCAGCAGCTACTGTACCCGATGACCTCTTGACCTTTTGGCCATTGGCCACGTGATCTAATGAGAAAGGCTGGCTGACTTAACAGCGTGTGGCCACTGATTTTATCATCTGCCGATTGAATTATCCTTTCTGATACGGTGTTAATGTCGCTGATGATAACCTTCTACACACACATACATGCATACGCAGAGAGGGGGGGGGGTCGTGGAGAGAGGAAGGGTTATTTCCTATACAGAGATACTGAAATGCCATCGAAATGCTTCAAACACTAACACCACTGGCTGAGATCACAAGATCTCAATCGGGAGTCAATTTCCTTTAGAATTGTTTTCCAAAGGAATTGCCACCCTAAAAGGATCCTTGGCAAACTACAACTCCGTGTATGAATCAACACTGAACCAGATCTCTCTTGGTAGGAGAAGAAAGAAAAAAACCCCGCAAAGCATGACAGTGTGTATTTTGTCAACTTTTTCAATGGCCGGTGTGGTGTGGCTTCGTATTAGGAGCGAGTCGTGCATGTCTGGCCATGTGCCGTGCGACCGAAACACCCAGATCGGGTGGAACAGAGACCGCCACAGATTACACAAAGATCCAATTTCCCCTCAAATACTTCGTCACTGGAGCCTCTTCTAAATACCACAAAGACGGTTATCTCATAACAGCCCGGCTAGCAATCCTTGTGGCAGATAGGATGTCTCTGTTTGCCCTTGGATTTGCATTCTACCAGAGTGAGCCATGGTCTGATAATTAATCCATTTGGATAAAAACAATCATGGCATGATGCCAAATTCAAACAAACTATTCGCACGCCATCTGGTGTCAATTCAATGCGGATCTGCAATGATTCCATCCAAATCGGATTTATTATCAACATGCAGTATGATCTGAATCGGCTATATGTAAAAATATACATAACATACAGAGAAGCGAAGGCAGAGTTAGCGGAAACGTTTACGCCTCAGTGAATGGAAATGACCTAAATATCTGAAATATTTTAATCAAGAAATTATAGAGAAAATTGCCTCAATTAAAGGCAAATTCACAAATTGTTTTACATTGTCTAAAAGCGAGAGACCCCCCTCAATAGGAGTGTTTCATTTCAATATGCCTTGGATGCAGCAGTTTTATGACAGATAAGACAATCAGCATCATTTTGTTATAAATCAAGTAAAATAGGAAATATGGAGAAAATGACAAAACACACTGATACAGATACAGATGCCTTTTTTAACATATCCTCAAAATTGTGTAGAAATCACAACCAAAAATTTGTTTACAAATAATAGAATACATTGTTTACTGGGAAACTGTGGGAGCAATATTGCTATTATGTGTTTATTCTGGCTGTTTGAAGTTACTGTTGATTTGTTGTATGTTTCGGGGGGGGGTCAAACTGTTAACATTGAAATTATAACACCTTTATAATTAATTCAATAACAACGTTGTTATAATAAACTGACGTGTGTAGTAATAGCTGTTGATGTAGAAGAAAACATCCTTCATAATTAGATATGCAGCGCATTTAGATATAGTTTGATATCGAATGATAACATAAAACTCTCTTTCTCTCTATATATATATATATACATAAATATATATATATATATTGTGAGTGAGTGAGTGAGATTAACTTAAATGAAAGTTTGAGATAAGACTACGCTACTCGTTTGAATGCAAATCAGTAAGAACAATAAACGCAGCTTCGTCTACTGGTAGAGTGCTGCCACCTGGTATCATAAATAGTAAGCTTGATAATAATTAATGGGGCAATAACTATCATCATAATGTAACCGTAAAGATTGCAGAGCTCTCCTTTTTGACAGCTAGCTATTACCGTATATGTTATTGTCTGTACATATGTTACATACAGACATTGGATCAATGCTAATCTTGAACATCATCGTTGTTATTCTCCGCCATCACAGCCATGTAATAATCTCGATCTTAGTACAATGAAATTATAAAAGGTATTAGCTGCCGGGTGAGAAGCCAATCTGTCGATAATTTCTGGTGACTTCAACAGCCCACACGTACACGCACACACACACGCGTTTATCTGTGCATATACATACACCACCACCAACAACAACACACACACATTATTTTGTTAAAGACAGTCACGGTAACATTTACCAAACACGCACCCCCCCCCCCACACATACAAACCACTATAGTCATTAACAGCTGTACCTGTAAACGTGTCAATATACCACACACACTGTACTCTGTCCTCAACTGCAGGCTCGGTCAACCACTAACAGCACTCTAGATGTACAACCCAACGATCCAAATTCAATAATCCTTACTTCAGAGGGAATACAGGTAAACTGATAAATCTATCAAATTTCTGAAATCTTCGCTCTCGATCTACCATTCTATATCTGACACAGATACCAGTCTTCGGTGTACCAATGATATAACGGTATAAGTAACAGCTGGGCCGCTGTGTACACGAGCAAAGCCATCGCATAAATATTGAAATGATCTCACACACACACACACACACACACACACACCATGTTTTCACTTGTTCAAGGCTCAGAAGTTGAATGTGGGGAATTGCATCATTTCGGTTTTCTCGGAATGGCCGAGGAATGAATGGGGTGGCATTTTTTTTTAAACCACGAAGTAATACAATCCGAGCTACTCACAAAACGGACAGCTCGGTGTATATTTGGTTGGTTGATTCTCAGGCTCTCCGACAAGCCTTTGAACTATATGCACTCCGATGCAGATAAGGGGCGCCTCCGTGGTCTATCGGTAGCGTGCTGGACCACAGATCACTACCACCCGTGTTCGAATCCCGGCGTGGGCATATCTGAAGGTTGTTTCATCTTTCACTTCATGTCATTACCTTTGGAAGTCGCTCGGCCCATTTAGCCTACATTGTGCACAAAAGTGGCCGTAAAACATCAATCATCAACATCAATCATCAACATCAATCATCACCGATGCAGATAAAAAGACAAAAATGTCGAGAACAAAATTCCTCTCAGCCTCAAAAGATGGTAAACCACAATTGAGGAGATGTGTTCAGTGTTGAATCTGAATATTAAGCACAGCGTGAGTGGTCTATTTAAACATGAGGTATATTAAAATTAGTTATGAACGTTTAAATAACCGAATATATATGTTGGCTGAAATTCTTCTTCTGGTTAAGTTGCTAGTGCTAATGTTAGTGCTAGTGCTGTAGTTCAGATGGACGAGGGGGGGGGTGCTGTTATAACATTAACAGGTTTTCATTCATTCCTACAGTTATAACGTTAGTCCAACTTCTTGAAGCTTTCGCATACCTCACCCTACTCACCAGTGTGCGTGCGTGCGTGCGTGCGTGCGTGCGTGCGTGCGTGCGTGCGTGCGTGCGTGCGTGCGTGCATGCGTGCGTGCGCGTGTGTGTGTGTGTGTGAGTGAGTCTCACTGTATGTGTGTGTTCCATAACTAATCCGTTCTTGAAATGTTCTTGATTAACACTAATTTATTCTGTGAATTAAAAAAAATTATTTTAACGGTTCTTTAAATAACCTTCAGTTGTTCAACAGCAATTCATGAACAGTTCACGAACTATGTTTTTTTAAATAACCTTGACTCGTCCACGGACAACAGTTCGTGAACAAATCTGCTGACTTTTTATGACTTTGTTTATAAATATTCATGACCAGCTGATGAAGTCGTGAATTTAATTTCGCTGAGTACTGAGCACTAAAACTCGTTAATTAATTAATTCACTGATATCCTGAAACCACATCTGCTGCTCTAAGGACTTCAAATGATGGTCCGATATAAGGGCTTTCGTCAGATACACCCTGCAGACTCCCATTTGAACCGGTACAATTAAGTAATTCTATAAACTGCCCAAGAAGTATAATGGTTCTATTAGTGTTAATTATTAGCACATTATACCTGATATGCCAAAATCATCATACAACCAGTAGCCAGGTGATGAATTCGAAACCAGGAACTTATCTAATCCAGCACTCTACCACTGAGCCATTAGGAATCATAAAACGTCCTTCAGTGAGTTGAATGTTACATCCTCCTGTGGATGTTGAGTATTTATCGAAATACAAACACAACGAAATTAATGTGCATCTCTGGACAATAAAATGCAAACTGGCAAAAATGTGGTCATGTTTAATTATTGTATTTCTATGTCTGAAGTAAATCACACATCCATACATATATACATACTTACACACTTTAAACTGGTGTCTAGTATATGCATCTGTACAGGTACACAGTATTTATGCACACACTGACACATACACACACGCGCGCGTGCGCGCACGTGCACACACACACATACTCACACGCCTAATACGACCATAGAAAGGGTACACCCGAACTCAGTTAAAGACCATCAGATATTGTTGTAATTCGTACTCCAAAGCAAATGAAAATCTTATCAAGATTTTTAAAAGAATAACCTCTGTGAATTAATGTATCATTTGTGTAAACAATGAAATGACTTATCACATCCTCCACTCTCATCCCGCATTGGAATAACCATCTCATGTAACCTACATAGCTAAGATAGCAGTTTATATAATATAGCTATATATATAGCAGCTTAAACAAAATATATACCTGAAAACTGATAAAATAAAAACAAAACTTTAAAAGCTTAAAATATGTACTACTAGCAACTTATACCGCTATTTAAACGACCTATTTACCATCTATACCGCTACAGGCTTATATAACATGTAGCGGTAACTGCTATTATAATGAATACAGACCAGGGCATGAATATAACATATATATATATACTACCCGAGAGTATACATAACTAGCAAGCAGTAAACAGCATAAAGCAGATTATGTAAACATACAGTGCTAGCGGCTTATTAAAGATTTAGACATACAGGTATCAGCAGCTAATATAAAATACACTCCTACCAGCTGATATGTTTGTTACACACTGCTTACAGCTAGCTACCAGCCTACGTCTTGGGCTTTGTTCTCACCTCCGCGTTATGTAAATGATGTCATAGAATTAAAGAGCCCACTCTGACAGGTGTCAGACATTAAAGTTAGGAGGCTAATGATGAAAAACGCCGACGGCCTCAGCGTGTCTCTTTGATGTCAGTGGGGGGGGGGGTCGCGGTATTAAATATACATGGATGGGGGTTGAGGTAGGTGGCTATACCAATACCGTGATCCAAATACTGGCTCCAGGAACTGACCTGAAGCCGGGATAAAAATCCGAATAGAGGTGCCCAGTGTGAGGCAGGATCCATACCTGGACACCGAGACGGATTGGTAATATGAAACAGTCCCCGGAAACACCGGATTTAAATATGTCACAAAAACTGGAACACTAACATTAAGTGCTTTATGAATCCAGCAAAATAATCCAGATTGCTGATCACTAAAACAATAATCCAGGGATACATGTAGACACTGGTATAGTGATACCAAGAACAGTAATGAGACGTGTATATCCAGTATTTCTCATATATATATATATATATATATATATATATATATACTACAGGATGGGAATTGATTTGATGACCTTTAAGTGAATTATCTATGAAACATACGTGACGCAGACAATATCAGACCATGTCAGTATATATCATCTTTACCACAAGAGGGCACTGTCTATAGCCCACTGCATAGAGCGCTGTGTTATAAACCTCTCCGTCGAGGTTTCAATATCAAGGTTACCCGTATTTCTGAAGTGTTTCCCTTGGTAAAGACGCTTCGGCCAAATAAACTGACTGACTGACTGACTGACTGACTGACTGACTCAGACTGCACTGACTCACTCACTCACTCACTCACTCACTCACTCACTCACTCACTCACCACTCACTCACTCACTCACTCACTCACTCACTCACTCACTCACTCACTCACTCACTCACTCACTCACTCACTCACTCATCTTCATCATACAAATACCAATAACACACCACAGGCTTAAGCAACTGTAACGACCTAATCTCTTTTAGTTTGGATGAAACCATAATTTGAGAATCTACATTCCAGTGAAGCTTCACTGGCTGGAAGAGATAACAGGATCATTGCTGATGTAGCTAGTCTAGGACTCACTGTAAAGTCTGATGGTAATTTATCACACGTTGGTGGAATATTTTGCAAGCTATAAGCACTTACTGGGCCATTAATATTAATTCTCAATATTTGCCATTAATTTCCAGTACTTACCAGTAATTTCCATTGAATGCGATTATTTTCCAGGAAGTTGGCAATATTTTTCTTTTATCCGGATCACTTTGGGATAGGAGTAATGATCAAGAAATATCCATGATGTCAAGAACTTATTAAGTATATAAAAAACACGCTACATCATATATGAATAATGTACAGCTTATATCCAGATCAATATGGACTGATACATTAGTCATAATCTACATTTATGAACTGAGCGAACTCATAGGAGTTATGAATCATACCCCCCCCCAAAAAAAATTATATCGATAATGAGATAAATCCAGAACAACTGGTCATGGTATATACTTCCCATGTCTTAAGTGGTACTTAGAAGAACTGACAACAACAGTCAACGGTAAGACATCTGGTATACCAGACACATCAGTCACTAGGAACATATATTGGAAACAGACATCTCCATTTTCCTTCATTGGTGTTCGTCTATACACATCTAAAGACAGGTAGAACTTTTGAGCAAATACCATCTGTGTTAGACAGTCTTTATTATATGCATGAAATAGATAATTAGAGATGATAGGAGGGCTAACACGTACACATACACACACACACACACACATATATATATATATGCACGCAATGTATGTACATATTTGTGGAGGTTTTTGTATATTTGAGTTCATATATGTGTCTATATATTTCATATATATATATATATATATATATATATATATATAGAGAGAGAGAGAGAGAGAGAGAGAGAGATCGCGGTATAAATCTTTACCAATGTTTGGAGTTCTGACATGACACACACAAACAGGGAGAGTGAGAGAGAAAGATTTTCCAAAAGCAAAATGCTCCTTTAAATACAGAAACTGAATTGTGTCACCAAAAAGGAACTGAACAAGCAAGCTAGTGTGGGGTGTACAATATCAAAGAACAATGTTTTCAAACGGAAAATAAAAGGTTGGATTTGTACACACACATACACACACACACACACACACAGAGAGAGAGTGTGTGTCTTCAGTGATAGCTAGACAAATATTACCCTCACAATGCTAACAAAACACGCCCCAAATGAGGACGTATCTCAACAGAGAACAACACCAAGATCATTTTACATCAAACAATAAAAACACTCACGAAACAGACACTTTCACCGTATAACAAAGATATGATAAAAGTGATACAGAGTAAGACATGTATCATTACTGTCCTCATATGATAAAAGTGATACAGAGTAAGACATGTATCATTACTGTCCTCATATGATAAAAGTGATACAGGGTAAGACATGTATCATTAATCTCTCTCATGTGATAAAAGTGATACAGAGTAAGACATGTATCATTACTGTCCTCTCATATGATAAAAGTGATACAGAGTAAGACATGTATCATTACTATCCTCATATGATAAAAGTGATACAGAGTAAGACATGTATCATTACTGTCCTCATATGATAAAAGTGATACAGAGTAAGACATGTATCAAAAATTAAAAATGTTTCCTCTCATATGATAAAAGTGATACAGGGTAAGACATGTATCATTAATATCCTCATATGATAAAAGTGATACAGAGTAAGACATGTATCATTACTCTCCTCATATGATAAAAGTGATTCAGAGTAAGACATGTATCATTACTGTCCTCATATGATAAAAGTGATACAGAGTAAGACATGTATCAATACTGTCCTCTCATGTGATAAAAGTGATACAGGGTAAGACATGTATCATTACTGTCCTCTCATATGATAAAAGTGATACAGAGTAAGACATGTATCATTACTGTCCTCATATGATAAAAGTGATACAGAGTAAGACATGTATCATTACTCTCCTCATATGATAAAAGTGATACAGAGTAAGACATGTATCATTACTGTCCTCATATGATAAAAGTGATACAGAGTAAGACATGTATCATTACTCTCCTCATATGATAAAAGTGATACAGAGTAAGACATGTATCATTACTGTCCTCATATGATAAAAGTGATACAGAGTAAGACATGTATCATTACTGTCCTCATATGATAAAAGTGATACAGAGTAAGACATGTATCATTACTGTCCTCTAGAGATGTCCATCATATGATATTAACTATTGTTAAAATCCTTCAAGTTGTATCAATCATTTAATTTTTTTTAACCTTGTACGTGTCAACACACTATTGTAGTTAAAGTGGTCTAATACTACCACTGTGATTACCACAAGCCCCCTACTACCAAATGTTAGTATTGTTATTATATGATAATCAAGCTTTAAATAAAGCAGCTTTATCATATCCTGATTTCGGGGATGATGATTTATGTTTTACGGCCACCTTTGTGCACATGATAGGTTAAATGGGCCGAGCAACCTCCAAAGGTAATGAAGCGAAGTCGGTGATGAAACATATGCCCACGCCGAGATTCGAACAACGCTGGTAGTAATCTGTGGTCCAACACCCTACCGCTAGACCACGGAGCCGCCCCTCCTGATTTCAGGGAACCTTCACACTCGGGAAGAAGAGATAAAATCCTAATATGCCATATTGAATACCAGGCTCCATCCCCAAATACCGATCCGTTCCTCCTTTCCACACAGGTAGCAGTAAACCTGATCATTTCCACATTATAATAACAGAAAACAAAACTCCTCCCCACCATATCTCATACCTGATCCAATTCACTAGTTTGGGGGATCAAGCAGCAAAGTCTTCTCCAAGGGGACCACTTTTTTTTCTTCTTGCCGGCACCGATCAGGTAAGAGCTCGAGGTGTCGTGATAGCGGTCAGTCCACCCATCCCGGACACCGGGCGTCATCGGGACGGTGGCACCTCGTCCGTGACTGCTCGATGACGACAAAGAACTTTTCTTAGACGCGCTGCCGCCTTTATAAGAACCAGAAGGTGTTCCACTGTAGCAGCGATTAACATATCTGTGGTTATTGCGAGATGCCGGATCTACCCAACAAATACTTGCCGGTCTAGACAAATTGTCCGAAGGTCGTCTGTCAGGAGACAGGAGAGACGCTAATTCGCTTAGCTTCTGTTCCCCGGTTGATGATGATGAGTGAACCGTGTCTCGTTCGAGTTTGGGTATAGATCGCTGCTGCTTCAGCCGACTGTCTCTGTCAGCCGTGTCCCTCCCAGCTCTGGTGCCATCCTCTTTGTGGCTGTGCTCATCATCGGCGACATCACACGCTGTATCTGTTTGAGGATTATCATAGAGACTATCATTACTGGGCATTCTTTTGGCCAACTTCGACTGTACATTGCCCGATGGTGCCTCATCATCATCATCATCACCAGTGATGGCATCAACTGATGAGGAGGAGATTACGCCGTAGTCAGACAGGTGAGACGACTGTCTTTTCTTCGACGATGATGTTGATGATGAAGATGATGATGATAATGATGATGATGGCAATAAAGATGTTCCATTAGCCTGTCTAGTTTTTGTTCCATCATCATCATCATCATCCCCACCATCTGATGATGTATTCCGTTGACTAGTGACTAGATGATTGCCCACGACGACTGGAATGTGACATTGACTAGACTCGCACTGACTATTTCCCATCTTCTCTGACTGATTTCTAAACCCGATCTCCGACTCCGCCTTACATCTTTCCTCAAACGTAACCTTAGCACATCGTGACACCGGCCTCCCGTCAGTAAATGTATCTCGTACCCAAACGCCACCGTTTTGGGTATGTCTAGTATCGTTTCCGCCACAAACCGAGTTATAATCCGTCTCGGTCAAATGCCCACAATCCGACTTCTCATAATCGTTTGACCCACAAAGGTCAAAGGGCATTTTAAAATTTCGGCAGTTCGCCACGATTTCGTCCAAATTATCAAGCGACGGTTTCGCTTCACTGGAGACCACCGACGAATCTGGACACAAATTAGAATAGGCGTTCCTGAGTTTCACCCTGTCATGCGGCCGAACAAAGCCCGAGCCAGAACAGCAGTCGGCGCTGGAACGATGAACACGTGGTCCAGTCGGCGCCGACGCATCGCACGTCCAGTTCCCATTGTTTCCCGGGCAATCCTGATTATCGTTTTCCAGCCACGAACTTTCCCCGTTCATGGTCGTCTCGTCGTTCACGACTGATCGATCCGACCCGTTAGATGATGACGTTAATGCGATTTTATCGCCCGCTAACGACGATTCTTTATTCATTGCATCACCACGTGGCCGGTCGTTATTACCGGTGCTGACACCTGGCGGCGGATCGCTCCGGTCTCCCGCGGTTCGCCGTAAGCGGTCCACTCGACCGCCGACCGTTTCGCTAGTTCCCTCATCGGCGTCCCGACCGGATGCCGGGACGCCTCGTTTCATAGCCGACTGGCCGCTGCCCCTACTCGAGGGTTTGCCTTCAACTTTCCGTATCACGGTCGGGTAGAGTCCAACTCCGCCGTCGGAGTGTTTTTCCATGTACGGGATTTCCCCGCTCTCCACCTCAATATCGTCCGAGGAATCGTCGGCCAGAGAGTTGTTAACGATGGCAGCCTTAACGGGCAGGAGACGGCCAGTTTTCTCAACCGTTCCCACCTTCTTCGTCGTCGACAAATTCAGACTTTGCTCTACCACCGCTACCACTGACTCCTCCCTCCGACCGTCGCCGACCAGTTGTCGGTCACGAAACGGGTTATCTCGGCTTATTTCCGGGCTAGAGTCGCACTTGATTAGGGTATCCGTCCATCTTCTTCTCCTCCGACCGGACGTTGCTGGCCCTGTCATCGCGCTACCGTGCCACCGAAAAGATCTACTCGCATCGGTCGTTTGATGTCCGCCACAAAGTTGACCAGGTGTTAAAGTGTTTATCGGGTCGATACGGCCCCGTTTAGAGAGACACTCGACCGAACGATTGCCATAACGACCCAATTCGTTCCTTCGGCTAGACCGACTATCGTCCGTTTGAGCGGATGTTAGGTGGCCGTTCGACGACTCGGTCGACGTCGTCCATCCCCGACAGTTGGTCAACATCTCTCGATTCTTAACAGCCATGCGTAGCCTTTGCGTCACATCGGCATAGCCGTTCTTGCGTTGGTTCGGAGAATCCTTTGATGTCGTAACCCTTTCAACAATCCAATGTCCTCGTGTCGTTTCCGTGGGTGCCGATCTTGTGCCTGAAAGCGATCCATACGCGCGTCTTTTGTTTCTTCTGGTGGTGCTGTCACCGTAGCCCGGTGTTTGTTGATCTTTCTTATCGAGCAGACGATCTTTAACTGGCCCATCAACTAACGATGGTCTACACTCGTCTTGACCATTTTCTTTGGTCGAGACTTTTTGTTGGTCCTCATCTGGACGCGTCACTCCGTCCTCCATCTTACCGGCATCCTCAACCCGATGAGTCACTTCGCGTTGAGATCCACAAATACTCGCCGATTCCAGGGAAGTGCCGTATCCAGATGGCGTATCCAATTGCTTACACTTGTATCCAGAAGGCTCCAAAGATCCCGGAGCACTATTATAACCAGATTCCGTTTCGGTTTCTGACTCGAAAGTGATCGATTCTAATTCGGCTATCAACGTATCCAGATCGTAGCCAGGCCAGTCCGTTAAGACTAGACCGGGATCCATTCTGTCCGGGTGTTATGTCGCATAGGTAGGACGAACGGAAGGCAGAATTCCCGGATCTGAGAAATCTCAGAAGACTACAACCGCCCTAAACTCGCATCCAGAAGTTTGTAAACAAAGAGGCGAACTAGATCCTCTTGGCAGGTGAACAACGCCATGGCGTCATTGTGTCCCGCGATGTCAACAAAATTAGCCTAATAATGGATCTCCGTCAGATTAACGACATAACGCGATAAAACTTCACCTGGTACGATATCCGACATCCTTTGTGCGGCGAAATATCGTTATTATGTGACTGACGTCGCCACAAGCTGCCGCCTGATTTGTGACGTAAATAAAATCGACCAAATCCATTCCTGGCGTGTAAACGATCCCCGAAAGCGTGGACTGCACAACAATAACATCAACAATAACACCAGCAACAACAACACCAACGGTACAGCACGTCGCTCATCCTAGGCGTATTCCAAATGATCCGTGTTGCCGGCGTCGTTTCTAACGCTGACCCCGCGAATACATTTAAATATTCATCTCCGGCCGATTGACGCAGAACGCCGCCAGGGTGCGCTGCCGGTCTTCGCGCTGCGTTTAGGCTTACCGAACATCATAATAGCGGCGTCTGGATTTAATCCCGATAAGCGCAAGCGAACGCGCGTATCTGCATGCGTTTAGAGACCCGGTTGAGCGTTCGTGTATAGGGGCGTATTCGGCGAGCGATACTCCTACGATATGCTAGGAATAAAAAGCACATCTGCTGCAGAACGGACGACAAACACTCAGCGGATGTCCACCATAAACGCAACAACACTCCTCTCAGTGCCATCTGTTTCCGCCGACTTTAACATTCAGCGTGACAGTGAAAATTCAAATTTCTCCCCGGACGACACGACCTCATCGATGAGGTTATAAAAAATAAACAACAACAACAAAACTAAAATAAACAAATAAAAACCTCATAGACACTTTGAGGCAAACCAAAAGATAAAAAAAACTACCAAAACCTGAAAGAGAAATCATCTCACAAAAGTCGGTAATAAACACAAACAAACACGCCTGTGTTGCTCGTTTCTTGACACAGAAACGGCCAGCATTCATTTGTGCTCTTTCATTAAGTAAGTCGTGTGTTAATGGCACTGGCAGATATATCACCCGCCGCTAACAAGGACAATGGCTTCTCCACGCCAACACCGACGAACACCGACACAGAGACTGACAGACAGAGAGAGAGAGAGAGGAGAGAGGAGGGTCGGGGAGTGTTGTGTTTGTGTTTGATTCACTTTCCTTTCTCTCCCCTCTCGCTTTGACCCGGCATCCACCACGTAGTGTAAGCCGTCGGCAAACACAGATCGCAAGCCAATCACTAACACTAGGAACACACACGCGCACACATACGGACGCACGCACAACGTTTCTGGGAAGCGAGTTCCCCGTTACGACTTCAATCCGATATGCGCTGGTTGGAGGAGGCGGGTCCCGGTAATTTCACCAACTTTCGCTACGGGTATGAGATGTGACCGAGGTACATCAAGCAAGGCGTGCATGCCAACATCACGGAATTGATCCTAACCGGATGATGGATGACGAACGGACCACGATCGGTGGCCTCGTGTAATGACGGGTTGGTGTTAATAGATCTTGTTAGTCGTGCACAAACAATAAAACGTCCTGCCGACTGGGAAGCACACAAGCCAGCGTTCCCCCCTTCTAGATTGTCCGCGGTCGACACCAGGCCATCACGAGACAGATGCTCAACCGTATCGGGGGAACTGGATACACGTGCTGGGCTTGTGTTTCGGAGTACATAGACACGCCCGACGTGACAGGTTAATAGTACCCGTCCAGGGTGTGTATAGACACACCAAGCGGTACTCCTTATATGAAGCTAATACCGCGCCAATGTTCCTTGGTTGGTCTCTCTGTACGTGTATATCGCTCCTTCGCGTCTGTTTACGAGTATGTTTATTTTCCTTCGTGTTTTTTTCTTGACATTAGAATGCCAGCAGTGGATTCCCGCCGATGGAGTTCGGATTCGTTGATGCTTTTGTTTATTTTCGTCTTAATGGGGATTAGTTGTCAAAACAAGTAAACACGGACATCAATCAGGATCTCGCCCGAGATCGTTACAGCAAAAGTGTTACTGCATCTGTCTCTAAATCGAAATCTAATTGATATATATATATATATATATATATATATATATTACTACACACATATATCACTATAGATCAACAAATCGCCTTAGTTGCTAATAGCGAACATCAAAGGGAGTTCTCTAGAGAGCTAAGATTCAAGCTATTAGTAACAATGCTAGAGCCACTTTCGAGATTGGCCACCTGCTATTGTTGCTAAATGTCTAACTAATCACTCTTTCGGTTAGCAGCCATTTAATCCATTCTGGATCCCAAATCGACACCACCACATGAGTCACTATCCCATTGTGCTGGAGCTGTGAAACAGAGTTATCTGCAGGACTTCCTCCACCCCATCTCGTTATCCCTCTCCGTGTGTGTGTATGTGTGCGTGTGTGTGTGTGTGTGTCAGATAGGGTAAACTAACATAAATTGTATATTACCAACCAAGCCGATAATTTATCCATGTACTACTAGTCACAAAGTGGATGGTGTTTTATATAATTATATTACCCTGTCTTGATCCCCTTATCCCGCACAACCCCTTTCCGCGGTCTCTGAAATCCCCCCCACATACACAAAGACAAGTGAGGGGGTGTCTTTCCTGGTTATATATACGTACATACACCTGGCTTGCACGCTGGGGGGCATACACATGTCAGTGGAGACCAGTCATGCACAAACTAGCTAATCTCTAACCACTAACAATAGCTTATTGTGTGCCCCGTCACCTAAAACAACACACACACAACACACACACACACACACACACACACATGGACGAGAGCTAACTAGTTATTTGCCGACATCAAGAGTAAATACGACACATTCACGGGCATTAACTAGTCCATAAAGAACATGCATCAAGTACTGACACTAGAGATGCCTTACTTCATAGATAGTGACACCAACCCACTCATCAATCAACCAATCAATCAATCAATATATCAGCGCCTGCTGTCCAAGTTTTTCCTCTCCACTTAAAACCAGTTTGCCTTCGCTGGAGGCTAAGCAGGGAATTCCAAGGTGGACATTCACCAACTTGTTGCAAGAGAGGTAACGAATTAATTACTATTTTAAGACCGGGACCATTCTAAGCTTTGGTTACAAACTCGCACAGCGCACGACTACGCCTCCGCGCTATGTACGACTGATACACCTATATTATTACCATGTCCTGTCATTACAATGACATAAAACCTGTAACGCGATCGCTGGAAGAAGTGCAATGCCATTGGCTGAAAAGCAGCCAATTGGAATGCGTATGGCTCCCATGGAATACTGACCTGTCATACTACACTCTGTTGTGGAGAACAACTGCTATATTACATCAGCTAATTAATTATATATAGAGTTTGGTTACAGTGTAGCTCTTAATACCCCTGCGGTACTGCTCAGGCTGAATGCAATAGTATCAATGATGATTTCAGAACTATGGGCGTAGGAAATCATCATACACGCCGGTGATATAAGCAAAACATACGCCGCTGAATAGTGATATTAGTAACACACACACACACACACACATTCTCATGACCCCAGTCGAAACCAGTGAGGTAGTAATATTCAGTCTGTCACGCAAATCGTCTTTCATCTACAGCCTCTATTACTACTACGTTGCCTTTGATTTATTCCGTTAATTAAATGACTTGCCTCAGGAGTGTTATAACATTGATCAACCAGAACACTCAGCCAAATCAACAGCATCCCCATCATCATCATCATGATCATCATCATCACGACCATTTTATTAGAGCAAACATTAGCATCTAACATTTGGCACCAAACTGTGTCCTGTGTGTTAATAATTAATTAAAATAACTAGTGATAACAGACGTTTCTTTATAATGCTATCTTTATCAATGCTAGTTTAACCTAATTAATTAAAAACTAATGTAACGTGATTATTAACAAACCGATTATTATTTTTATCCAGTTAAATATGAGTTATACACATTAATTTACAAAGTGAAAGTCATAAAAACCTTTTTGATAATGAAGGTCATCATTGTGAAGGCGATACGCCACTGTAATACAACACTGACCAGTCACACAAATCTGGTTATTATACAAGATGGAGCTGACACAAAGTGATTTATACAGCGAAGAAAGGCGATTGTTGTCATAAAAGAGACCCCCCCCTGAAGACATATAGTTCAATTTACTTTAAGTATCATACAGGGAGGCCTGGGAGAATTGCTCTGAGAATTATAACTGATGTTCAACCTAAATCTAAAATCTCATTCAAACAAAGAATCAACCATTGAAGTTGTAACGCCGGGTCAGCGAGTGCGCCAATGGTGTCAAAACAAGAATAAGATTACTGGTTACCATGGTTACTTCTAAAAAGTATTGGATTTGTCATGACAGGCTCGTACCTAACGACCTTGGTCAAAGCCCCGACCGGAAAATATCCTTGTAAGAGAATGTTACAGGATGTTACAGATTTCAGGCAAAACATACAGCAATTATCTTCTCAGCCCTAGAACTTTAATGCCTTAATACACACTAATAATATAATTCTGATCAATCTTCTACCAGAATCAATCGTGGTCCTCTTGTAGTTCATTAATTAATATTAATTTAATCATAATACAATCTTAATTACTGTCTCGTGTCAAAAGTTTGGAAGAACCATGTTTGATATATTAGATAAGTTTCTTAAAATACGACTACAAAATGATATAATGTGTGGGGATTATAGATAACGAACAAGTACACTTGTCAAATAGTCCAGGTGTTGTGCTTCATCATGACTTATCATTATTTAGAACATCTCTGAGTGCATGACTTCTGCAATTAGTTTATAGAATATTTCTGTCAGTGTGTATCATGATAGGTATTTGTTATTAGCCATAATTACTATATGAATATTTAAATAAATTGCGATATCAATACTGTTGCTCCCACTTTGGCTGTCACTGCAATAAGTCACTCAAAATATATTTTAATTACTAGTATGTCATAATTCATCACTAATTAGCAACATGGAGCAGGTGTATGAATGCTGATTAGCCTATGACGAAAGGGATACGTCTTTTATAATCAGATGACAATTTTTTTACCATATTATATATATATATATATATATATATATATATATATATATATATATATATAAATGAAACATCCCCTAGACACATGGAATAATTCCTAAAACTTGGAGGTCTGCACTGCAGTACATTATCAAGTACATATGATGACGTTACCATCTGAAGTATGTATGATAATATTCATAAAATAGTATTCACATAATAGCTCACCAGCACCTATACCAGAATGATAATAAGTAAGGCCAAGGTCATCTGCAAATAGACTATTCTATTTTCTCTCAAAGAGGGCACATTCATGAATCTTAACTTTCCTCAGAATAAAACGAGTGTTATGAAAGGAATATATCTGTTTCCTTTTATACTTGGTATATGCTATTTAGGGTGAAAGTTATATATATATATATATATATATATATATGTATGTATATATATATATATATATATATATGTGCGTGTGTGTGTGCGTGCGTGTGTGTGTGTTTGTGTGTGATGTTCCGCTATAAAGCTATTCTTTTAAGGCAGATGATAACTGAGACAGGTGTCACAGTACGCCTACCATGGTAGATACTATCTCTAGGCACTTGTATATCTTCTAGGCATGTTGGACGAGACTTTGATCGTACAAATGTCATAAAATGCCATTAAATTCCAATAATCATATGTGCACACACCAAGAAGAAATCAATATATTTCCCTATTTCACATTAGTCACTATGACCCTTAAGCGTCGCTGTTTGACCGCTCGCTGACTACTTTTCAACAGATGCCAAAGAGGACATCCATCAAGCTGCCTACAACAAACAGATTATTATCAATATCGTCTGTTTAATGCGAACTGTTGATGAACAGCCAGCCATTCATCCGGGCAACGGCCAGCCAGTCGGACATTAAGTCAGTCTGAATGTCAGATATACAGTATAGGACAAGTTAGTGAGAACTGGAATCATACATTAAAAAGAGCAAAAGATTTGTGATCAATAAACACACACACACACGACCACACGACTGGTGAGACATTGCACATGTCTCAGCAAGAAAAGTCGCCACTCTGGATTCAGTCCCCTGAAGAAACGTCCAGAGTTTGAATTCACGGTTCGAGATTCTCTGTGCCTGTGCCTTATTATACACAGCTAAAACACACACGACCACACACACACACACACACACACACACAGACACGGATGAGTACACCGACACCGTCTCCGTGGCCCAACTGGTAGCACGTTTGACCAATGACCTCTATCACCCGGGTTCAAATCCAGGCCTGCCTGTGTATGATGAATGCTTCAGCTTTCACTTTTCCTAATTACTTCTGGAGCTCATTCACTCCATTTACCCTTGGTTGTGCACAACAGTGACAGTAAAACAATAACCCCCCCCCCCTCCCACACCAACCCACCAGACCACACACACGCACACACGCACGCACGCACGCACACACGCACGCACGCACGCACACTTGTCGCTTGGACTGCCAACAAATCAACCTATCAGTGAAGTATTATAGTCTATTAGGTAAATGACCCACTTATCGGTCAGTTATCCCACAAACCAGCCATCCTAACCAGACATTACGCGAAGTAAATAACCAGCCAATCTACGACACATTGCATACCAAGCCTGAGATAACTTCATCTTTCTCATCACTAACCCCAGAACTCTGTCTAAAACTCTTATCTCTGATTAAGTCAAATATTATCTACCCGAAGTTTATATCAGTTAGATACTCTAACCGACTCATTTATTTTGTAATTGTGGGTAATGTCTTTTTATAGTAATGTTAATGGTGTGTGTATAAAAATCACCGTTACTAGAAAGAACCATTGAAAGAAACGACATAATAACGATATGCATACAGTATACATCCCTATATTTAAAGATGTCACTCAAGTTTATTAGTGACAAAAAATTTATTTCTATACATTGAATGTATGCAAAAAATTACAGGCAAGAAAATGTGTCTCACTCGCACGCACGCACGCACGCATGCGCGCACGCACACACGCACAACAACACCAACACCAACATGTAGTAATAGACACTACATATTAATAGTGTATCAGGTAAAACGAACAGAAATTGTGGAAATGAAGTAACTTGATCTCCAGACTTCAAAATTATATTATTTAAACCTCAGTTATACATCTGTAGGAGAAACGTGTCAAAGATGGCAATATATCCTCAGTAACAATCAGATATTGACGTGACAGGGCGTAGTTTGTGTATGTTAACGATGAGGTATGGTGACAGTAACTATCTCATTTCGTAACAATTTTATCTTGGTATGTAAACTATCAATTTCAGAAACACGTGTGTGGTCTGTTTTAAGAGCTTCAACTGTTTTCGGGTTGTTGTCATTATTCTGTAAGTTTAGGATTATAAACGCGTGCGCGGGCACGCACACACACACACACACACCACACACACACACACACACACACACAACCCATTCACATTTCATACAGACAACCATCTCCCACCCAGAACACAAACACAATCCATCATTTATCACTGACAGGTGTAACATGTACCTGTACACATAATACTTCCTAACTCTGGTCGAATACCATTCTTCATTATGTACAAGCAAATCTCTCTCTCTCTCACTCACACACACACACACACACAGCAAGAACGAATCAGACAATACAGCTCTTGTAAGGATAATCGGTTCAGTGGCTTACTTATTAGAAGGTTTGAGGGGGACGGATTGATCATTCTTCACAATATTAGATCAAATCTCGTACTTCATTAAAAAGCTGAAGTAAACTCCAGAATATATTAACTTAAGCATTTCAAATCCAGCTTTGTTTCCAAACACAACCCTCAACCTTCAGTTGATTTACTCAAATGATGAAATGAGTAATTACATGTCTCCACGTAAAAAGTCTAAGTTCCCTTATGAATCGTCCTGAGGTTGTATTCACTATTGGTGACTCTCTGTGACAATGCCTCTGCACACACTGCTAAATTACAAACACACACACACACACACACACACACACACACACACACACACACACACACACGACGGTTAGAATAGCCAAGGACCTTAATAGCTAGTAGGATCCTTGGATATATTTGCAGGAGGCTAATACAAAAACGTATTCTCCGAACCCATGCCCATTAAGCTCACGAACACAAGCACACTACCGACTACAACACGCCTGTTAAACACCAGCCTATAGAACACATATGCCGGGACAACCCTATATCTAAAGGCTGTCTCGTTCAAGATATCAAGATGTCTCTCTATCTCGGAACTCCTAAATGATCACCATCAGTCATGTACAGGGAATCAGCGCCATTTGTCAACATTTAAGTACATACTGTAATCCCAAGGTCAGTACGGATACTAATCCTAGGATCGTTATCGGTGACCTTGATTGACCTCCCACAGCTAGAAAAGAAATCCCTCCCATCAGACGCTGTCTGTTGTCGCGAATCGTCGGCCTGCTGCAGCGGCATCTAGTAATAATCCCTGGAGAATTGCTGTCCTGAATCGTCATTATCTAAGTCACACGCCGGGATCACAAAACTGTCACCAGATGGCAGTGCTAATTGTTCGCTACTTGTATCAAATGGAATTATAACTGGCTCAATATATAATTTTTTGGCATCAGACACATACAAATGAAGAGGGTTATAACTGAAACAAGTCGTGGAATTTGGGCTTTTGGAGTTAAATCTCTGCTTTTGTTCTCATCAGATGTAACAGAATAATAGCTCTATTTTATTATATCTGCTAATATATATATATATATATATATATATATATATATATATTGTTTTCCATCCCGGTAGCGATTGCTTTGTCACAAATCTATAAGATTTATAACCATTACGAAAAAAATCTGAAACGCTTTTTATATGTAACACACGCATCCACATACATAGAAAGAGACAGTGTATGTGTATGGGGGGAGAGGATGAATAACCTTAGGTTGTCCTTAAACACAGCTGGCTTCATAAGGCAGGTGCTCATGTAAGGAGTTTTGATAAATGTCTTTTTTTTTTGTTCTTCTTATTTCATGCTATTACAAATTTTTACATCCAGATTTCAAAGATGGAAGAACGAGAAACAGCAAATTTGTCACATATAGTTGAGGAGAAGTCAACAGACGATGTTTGATGAAGATTAGAGAGACAGGTGATTCCCTACCGTCAGATGTAGATACGAACAGATGCTTGGTTAGCATACCACGCGAGATAGACACAGGGCTTTGTCATAAAAATAGCATATGGCATCTACATAACACACACACACACACACACACACACACAAGCGTCACCACCAAAGAGGATAACACAACGTAACAAGACGGTGATGATGATGATTGATGTTTTACGGCCACTTTTGTGGAGATGGTAGGCAAAATGGGCCGAGCGACCTCGAAAGGTGATGAAACGAAGTCAGAGATGAAACACGCTTCAGACATGCCAACGCTGAGATTCGAACTTAGGTGGTAGTGATCTGTGATCCAGCGCGCTACCAGTTAGACCCGGTAGGCGCCCCGCATAATAACACAACAAGTGCTGGTCATAAAATTTAATTTTTAGTGATCAGGGTAAATTAAATTTTTGGCTGCCCTCCAAAAAACCTTTATACCTAAAAATATAGAAAACCCCCCAAAAGGAACACAAAATGTACTACTAATATTGGTCTAAGTTTGACAAGCGTGTCTTGACATATGACAAGTAGTTTTTAGCCGTCACTGACATGTCAGAGAACTGCTGACATAATGACTGTAATTACAACTGATATAATGCCTGTAATAGAATCTGATATTATTACTACACTGGGATATCAGCCATTGGGTGGATGGCGAGAAGAATTCTGACCGCGAATCATAAATCAAACATGACAATGAATGATGACGCCGACTGAGATGCGATCACGTGATTAACTACGGCTGCCGTTAACTAGTGGTGCCCTCTACCGGTGATCTGAACAGACACATCTGGGATGCTCAGAGAGAGAGAGAGAGAGAGAGAGATACGATTAAACTTGGACACCATTATGACCAATGGACACAGACGACTCGATCAGTGACACAGTTCAGTGATATAATCCGTGCAAAATAGATAACAGCTCCAGAGAAACATATAAAGCTGATTGTGTTTCGAGGCATTTATTTGAATCCACTGAGCTGCTACTACGTGTACAGAACAGAATGGTCAGAGTGAAGTCGCCCAAATGTATAACCCCCGCCCCCCTTGACATTTTACTTACATTTTTTATATTCAGATGTATGTTTTATATTTCAGCTTAATTTACACATTTCCAACACATATTTTTTACAATAGAATCTAGGTCACCAGTTATGTTAGCTTTATAAAGAATAATTTATTTCACTTATAATTGATGATGAATTTTTTTTAATTAACACACACACACACACGCACGCACACATTTTAATGTGAATAATTAAGAAAAGATGATAATTTGACATACAAGTATGCAACATACATTTTATGGCCATTGGGGTGGATGCACAAGTGTGTCACACACACACACACGCGCGCGCGCGCGCGCGCAGACACACACGCACACACACCCCAACACACACACGCACCACCCCCCCAACACACACACACACAATGGAAGACAGGTGTAAATTATTTCGTACATACTTCTAGGGAAGCTGAGACGACACAGAAGCGGTTATACCGAAGTCGAATAGCGTGTCAAAGTACTTTGAGTTTGGGGTAAAAAACTACCCCGTAACAAAAAGGGCTTCTCGTGTCTAGAATTCAGCGAAGACTAACAGCTATACATCAGAATATAGGAGAAAACATAAATCAGCGAGAAGAAATGGCTGGCTTTAACTTTTGATGACTTCAGCCAAATCTGGTAGGAAAAAGCTGCTTCAGACAAACAATGATGTCTGGTCTCTGGTCTCTCGGATT
Source organism: Paralvinella palmiformis (assembly GCA_025642065.1). Lineage (NCBI taxonomy): Eukaryota > Metazoa > Annelida > Polychaeta > Terebellida > Alvinellidae > Paralvinella > Paralvinella palmiformis. Next base: position 143,229 of record JAODUP010000416.1, on the reverse strand, counting down.
GAAAACGTACCCCCTTTTTTTGGCTAACGATGTCATGATACAGTCAAAGAAGTGACGCGAACTAGTTTACCGTATATGACTGAAAACTGACTGGAGTAAACCTCGACTGGGTATTGCATCTAATACCTCAAACTTGAACAATCTAATCTTTACTTTTATCCACTGCGTATGCGGTTGCTTGAGGGGTCTGGATTCGGCAAGGGAATAACAAAATATCAACACGTTTTATACATGATAAGCGTATGCTACAACGACTAGGCGAGGCTTCTAACTGATAAAACTGAACGAAGTAGAGATCATCAACTTAAAAAGTTAACTAATACGAGTCGGAGGCTTGAATGGAATTGGCAACAAATTCCGACATAACAATAAACGGCTTGGATTCATTTGCAGTTAAACAACCTCTCGAGCTACGCATGAGGTAACAATTTCGAGCGGAATACGCGGATGCAACGAAATCTATCTGATGTAAACGTCACTTCGATTTTAAGAGCTCTTTGTTATCCCGCCGACTGACTTGAAGGATTTTTTAAAGCCATCTGAACTGGACAGCATCAACGAGAAGCCTTCGAGTCTTGAACCGATTACATCTCGATCATTATTATAGGCGTCTGGACTACGAATGACGCCAACTATAGTTAGCAAACATCACCTGGTTCAACCAGCCACCATCGTCGACCATTGACTTAATAACTAACTATTCGAGAACACGGAGACCTCAGATCTCAACGCACACACACACACACACACACACACAGCAAGAACAGCAGATTTCCATCTGAAAACGAAGAACAGGATGAACAGAAACGACTACGTTACAGGTCTAAAATAAACTGTTTATGGAAGCCCCCCCCCCCCCCCCCCACACACACACATCTTTGCCATTAACGCAAACAATCCATCTGGCACATCAAAACCAACGACCAGAACAAAAGCGATATTTTGTTCTATTTTCCGGAGCCACGACCACGTAAACCGTAGATATTTCACATCTGACAAAAGCTCGTTCTGGACACAAAGTACAAGACATGAATTCAATTAGGGATTTATCAGTGGAAATGGAGAGCGAACAGTACAGAGATGACTGACGGACGGGAAACGTTTCGGATGTTCCCCGTGTGTGTGTGTGTGTGTGTGTGTGTGTTGTGGCTGCCATATCGGTCCTTGAACAAAAACATGACGGATAGCCAATATCTGTGTCCACTGATGAAGAACCGTTGTACTGTTCCAGGTCAGAGAAGCCATTTTGTTCCACGAGGATGGTTGTTTGGTTTTTGATTATGCAACCGACACGAAGCTAATTTAGTTAATTACGGTACTTAACCAGGAGTTTATCTGGAATCTGATGATAAAACTGACCTTTGTGTCCGGTTCAGGTGAGGAACTATTAAAAGACTGGATATCCACAATGCTGCTAATGTAGACTCCTACTGATCATATGATGCGCGCGCGTGTGTGTGTGTGTGTGTGTGTGTGTGTGTGTGTGTGTGTGTGTTTCTCTCACTCTCTCTCTCTCTCTGTGTCTCTCTCTCTCTCTCTCTCTCGTGTGTGCACGCGTGCGTGCGCCCGCGCTATAGCAGTCATTCTAGATCAGCACCTTGTTCATTCCAAAAAAATGATCATTCGTTATCATATATATATATATATATATATATATAGTAGTAGTAGTACAATACTCTGCTTGATTTTCTAAAATGATTATAAAAAAGTATGAACTTTAATACTTTTTTTATCTCAGCGGAATCTGTATAAATTTCATAAACAAATCTGTTCATACATCTCATTAATATTGATTATTTCTGTACATGCGTACACACAATATAAATGAAAATTGTCAGCTGAAATGTAATATTAGAGAGATAACTAGAATCACCAGGTGGCAGCACTATTCTAATAGTACCACAACCAGAGGGCAGCATCAGCAAGTAAACAAAGCGAAAACAAGTGATGTTTATAGTCAACCGTGTTTAACCCAAATGACAAGCCAACCAATCAACACACCTGAGTAACAGAATGGTCAAACAAAAAATGGAAATCATTCATTCTGCTGACCTTGTCAGTAACAAATACATAACAAAAACATAATTCCCCCTCACAGCCTACTATTATGCTATCAAATCCGATGACCAGCGTTTGAGTCGTTGAAGCGTATATTATCCTGACAGAAGTCCCACACATCACAAACAACTCACATGATGGCCGTGAGTCTATACCGGAGACATGGCCAAAACGACTCAACAGCAGCCTGTCAAGCTAGAACAGCCAAGGTCGTGATATTTGTGGGTTAGTTAACATTTAATCTTTGCCCATCGAAAGACTGTGACAGGTCAGTGTGTGACACACCCACTTAACAAATGGCCGACTGTCAATCGTATCCGAGCAAGAGGAAAGGTCAACACAATAAGTCAGAATTATTGATCTTAGATTGGAATAGTTCAGTTTATTAATCAACACGGTCTAGAGATAATACAGATGTATTGATCTGTACGTTATGACTGTAGACTCTGACATTGTTAACTCGACTTATTGCAGACACTACAGATCAAGGCAGTGTTGTAACGTGTGTGTTTGTTGATGCATGTGTGCGCGCGTGTGTGTGTGAGTGAGTGAGTGAATAAATGAGTGAGTGAGTGAGCGAGTGAGCAGTGGTTTATTTTGCCCCAATGCTGGTTATGATCCCGAGGGGTCAGTTCCAACAAATAAACTACACAAACACAAGCTACTTTGTATAATTTAATCCATAACATTAAGATTTGCAGCGTGCTAGTCTAATAACTCCACTATAGGATTTTTAATTGAGTGAATGAGTGATTGATTGATTGATTGAGTTAGTGAGTGAGTGAGTGAGTGAGAGTGAATGAGTTATTAGAGCTTAATAACATATAGACACAAAAGGCTATTTCATAGATGAGCGAGATATCACTTTGACGTTTAACATTATAGCAGGTGTATATATGACATACTGCCACACATATTTGTATCACATACTACCACAGGTATATGTATCACATACTGCCACAGATATATGTATCACATACTACCACAGGTATATGTATTACATACTGCCACATGTATATGTATCATAAACTGCCACAGGTATATGTATCACATACTGCCACAGGTATATGTATCACATACTGCCACAGGTATATGTATTACATACTGCCACAGGTATATGTATCACCATAGGGGAAAAAATCTCTATTTAGAGGATAGACCGACACGTTTAGTATCTTTTTATATGTGGAAGCATTTCAATTCCACTGTAAACAATGCAGTCTAATGGCACACTCAGTATGTCAACGGGATTCAAAACACACACACACACACACAGAGAGAGAGAGAGAGAGAGAGAGAGCGAAGACTACACTCATAAATAGCATACACACCTATAATATATATATTAGATGTGATTAAAATCTGATTAGCTCATGACGGATTAATGCCTAAAGGCCAACAACCCAATGATGTGCTAATCACCAGTATGAAACACTAATTAACCCAAATGACGGTAGACCTGACAGTATTTCTCCATTGCGAGAACGCATCCGTGTAAAGTGTATAAAATAAGCCATAAAAATATAAACCCCAGAAACCCCCGAAAACAAACCGATCGCCATAACACACAAACAATAATGGACATTATCTGCTAACAAACAAAAAAATACAATACACACCAAGGCCACCTAACTAGTGCTAGATTTGTCTTTCCCACGACGGTAGCCTGAAATTGACAAATATCGGGTCAGTGCGATGACCTGGCCGAAAAAAAAAATTGCGAAACAGTTTGACGCCTCCCCCTCCCCTCCAGAAATAAAATAAAAATTCACAGACAAACAGAAATAATAACACCAAATATTAGTTAATGCCCGCTGGGTAGTTTATACTTGATCGTATTAAGTAGGACCCCCCACCCGGAATTTTATTCACAGGATAAACTTCTCGTGTTTATGAAGATGTCAGTTTTTGACTGGCCCAGGTAAATAAACAACTGTCACAACGAGTCCTACTGGCTCAATAAATATTTATTGTAAATGATGGTTGAATTTGATTTCGTCACTTCTACAATAACAATGCTGGCTGGATAATATTAAGCGATTGTGTTTTGAGCGGCTAAGATTACGCCTAACAGACGAACTGGCGACAATATTATACCCATAACAATGGTTGAGTGCAAATTTATGATGAACCCCCCCCACAACTTGTATCGTACAATTTTGTACGATGCCCTCATTCATCCTGGATACCAGATGTTTTAAACACTTCCGGGCATAATCTCTAACCTGGACGCGATGGTTAATAACAGTCGTATTAAGTATTTTGATATCAGAGTCAGCTAAATAACGTTGGTGCTCTTAGACTACTCAACTGCGCAGTCACACACACACACACACATACACACACACTATAATACTTCGTCTTGAAGAGTCTAAGGCATATTTTAACCGAAGACATCATACGTAAGTGTGTACACGTTCAGTTGTCGAACTTGAAAATCAGCATAATCTGTGTAATTTTGCATTTTTCGTTGTCATAAATATTCATTAGCGCCGACATGTGGCGATATCATTTACATGAAATAAAGTATTAGCCCCAATTACCACGTCTAAATTACCGCATTTATCGCCTAACGATCTCCCGGCGTTTGGACCCATGAGAACCAGTTCAGACAAGTGCCCAAACACAATGGAACCAGAACTATACAATACGCTCAGTGGAGCAGGCAACGTTCCTAATGGCAAACACTGTCCTTTTACGATTCGTACCTGGAAGACAGTGGCTAAATATCTGGAGGCTTTCCTTTTTGTGCGATTCCTCGATATTGCGTAATTTATATATAATACTGCAGACGGTGACTATTACCTCCACGACTCCATTGAAACGTTCGTACAATGAATATAAGGGCCGACAAATTGCTTAAATCAGCATTTTCTCGGACTCTACTAAATGGCAAACGTTCAGGTATACGGTCGGGGTTTCCTGATGGACATAAACAATGTCCATCAATATTTATTTATCAGTGACATTCATCAGACAGCGCTGTATAATGCATGTCCTTCAAGACAGCGTCTCATTGAAGCATGAATCACTTCGTGTTGATACAATGCCATATAGCAGCGGTTGATCATCAACAAATGTGAGATGCTCTAAGTTGCTGCTGTTCGGCGTCTCTATGTGTTCAACCAATATGGCTCGGCTGAAGTCAGCAATGTGAACTGGCAAAGTAATATAAAGCTCGAAGCTTTTACAACAAGACGTGTTTCCACGCCTAAACTAGCATTCGATTTATTAAAATGAGACATCATTGGGTTAGTCATGCATTAGAGAGTGCGCCACCCATTATTGTGAGCCGAGTTAATAATCTATATAAAAGAACAGGTTATGATGTACGAGGCCAACATATTGTCACGACATCAACCATCTGCTAGCAGCAACATAAAATCAAACTATATAATATACTATTAATTGTGGTGAAAACAAAACGAAAAGCATAACTGATAGAGTTCTGTTCGGGTTGTGTTTATTTTTTTATAACTGATTGTGGATTTGTGAAATGTTCCATAAACTACGAGTAAAATATACCACCCCAGTTAAGTCCAACCAGCACGTGCTATTAATAATTATAGTCCACTATTAAGGAATAATTCACTTTCACATATATGATATTACTATATAACGCCAATATAATTATTTCAGACAGGTCACACAGACGGCAAAATCCAGTATGGAGTGATTCCAATATAGAGCCAACCAGTGTGAGAATCTTATGAATGGAACAACAATTTGAAGAGATTATCCAAACAACATAAGTTCATTGTTAATTGGTTTTCTGTTCTAATGGGTGGCTTCTCTCTCACAAACAGCATTCGAATGGTTTGTGTCAAATGCTCTATCGTTTAGATGATATTGCAGTTCACAAAAACTGCAACCGATAAATACTAGTTTCCACTATAAAAGACTATGTCCATTGAACCAATCAGCATTCCCAAACGGCCCATCTAAGTAATGAGTATTACAATGTTTCTCTAACAAATTGTAATTACCCGCCCCCAGCCCGATACCCGGGACTGGGATATACGTGTATGTTGAAAGATGGCCATGTTTCTAACAACATCAAATTAACCCAAAACCTAAACCTCATAAATTAACATCTGCTAGTATCACCAAATAAAGTTACTGTGTTTCCAAATGTCACGGATAACACACACATACCACACACACACACACACACACACACACACACACACACACACACATACACTAACCCACCCACACACACACACACACACTCTCTCTCTCTCTCTCTCTCTCTATATATATATATATATATATATATATATATCCCACAGGGTCAAATATTTCATAAATCTAAATCACGACAAATATAACAAAGGGAAAATAGCCATTAGATGCTTGTATCAATAGAAAAAAAATTCACGGAGAATGGTTTTAGAATGCTATCGGTCGGCGTAGAGCGAGGGGGGGGGATTCTATAAAGGTCCCTGATTTATAATGGCGCTAGCGTTGTGTTAAGTTATTAATAGCCGATGACCTTTAAACTGGGGATATCTGTAACGTGCAAGGTAAACCTTAACGGGGCCAAAACGTTTATATACCTCAGTGATCATTGGTAATAATGACGAGGGGAATGAACTGTTTGACAACTGTACACGGCATGTGGTCCGGCTGTCCCCCGGACTACAGCGTTAGACTTTAAGCTTGTGTTAAGGTCGGCGGTAACTTAGACACCGACGCCCCGGTTTATGGTTTGTCAAAGAGTGGTGCGTTAGATGCCGACGGCGTTTATGGTTCGTCAAAAACAGGTATACAGCTTGTGGTCTGTCATAGACCGGTATAGCTTATGTTTCGTCATAAACTGGTGTGTGTGTGTGTGTGTGTGTGTGTGTGGTGATAGACGTAGATGGTAGTCTGTCATAGACGGGCATGTTAGACACAGGCATAGCTGGGGGTCTGTTAAAAATGTATTTTGCTTCGATGCCACACTTGGTGGTGTGGTCAAAACGCGATAACGTCACCGTGTCGGACATCCTAGTCTATATGTGACACACACACACACACACACACGCACACACACACTGACCTATTGCAAAAAATGCATTTTATATTTAGATTATCCTCTTTTGGATTATTTTAGAAATTTTCTTTTTTCTTTTCATTTTTCTCTAATTTTACCGGTAATTAATTATACTTACAATTAAATATTTAAAAAAAAAATCAGTTTGGAGTTAATTGTTGTTTGAATGAAAGTATAACACCTGTGCCAGCGCCTTAACTATCTTTATAAAACACACACACACGCACACACACACACTGACCTATTGAAAAAAATGCACATGAAAACACATCGATATAAACTGATAGAAATCTGCCATTATAATCATTCACCTTGTCACCCATGTTGTCAGATTTTAGACTAATGTCATGGTTTATGATGTAATTCGTCGCAGTTCATCCTGCCAGATATCAGTTTGTCACAGCCTATGTGGCAACGGATGAATCTTCTTATATCAGACGGTCCCCTCACAGACGATGTAGTCACAGATCGTGGTGTCACAAATCATGATGTCAAAAACCGTGCTGTCATTGATCATTCTAACATAGATCACGCTGGCAAATGTCTTACTGCCTCAGGTCGTATACTCTAACTATATCATTATATCACGGACCTCATCTCGTAACATATCATATGTCTCATCATTTTTATCACTGACGATATTATGACAGATCTTCACGTCGGAGATAACGACGCTGTCATCAAATACACATAAGTTAGACTAATCAAAAGACAGCCGGCTACAATTGTTACAGTTTACGTACAGTGAGGCCAACAACCAACATCTCCAACAAGGTTCACACCCACACCAACAACAACCAACATCCCCAACAAGGTTCACACCCACACCAACAACAACCAACATCCCCAACAAGGTTCACACCCTTACCAACAACAACCAACATCCCCAACAACGTTCACACCCACACTAATAACAACCGAAATCCCCAACAAGGTTCACACCCGCACCAACAACAACCAACATCCTTAACAAGGTTCACACCCTCACCAACAACAGCCAACATCTCCAGCAAGGTTCACACTCTCACCAATAATAGCTGACATCCCCAACAACGTTCACACCCACACCAACAATAACCGACATCTCCAACAAGGTTCACACTCTCACCAATAACAACTGACATCCCCAACAACGTTCACATCCACACCAACAAATAACGGACATCCCCAAAAATGTTCCTACCCTCACAAACAACAACCGACATCTCCAGGAAGGTTCATACACCCTCAACAACAACAACCGACATCCCCAACAAGGTTCACACCGTCACCAACAACAACCGACACCTTCACCAACAACAACCGACACCTTCAGCAAGGTTCACACCCTTACCAACAACAACCGACATCCCTAACCAGGTTCACACCCATACCAACAACAACCGACATCCCCAACAAGGTTCACATCCTCACCAACAACAACCGACATCCCCAACAAGGTTCACATCCTCACCAACAACAACCGACATCCCCAACAAGGTTCATACCCACACCAACAAGAACCAACATCCCCAACAACGTTCACGACCTCAATAACAATGACCGACATCCCCAACAAGGTTCACATCCGCACCACCAATAACTAAGCCTTTCAGTTACTCGAACCAACATCCAGCTATTCTAAACCTGACATGTGTAATTTTAACATTGGTATATTTGCTGGTTGGCCTACTCGAGACATCTATCAAGATGACAATAACAACAGGCCAACAACAATAAACATTACAAGAAGACGCCAACTCTAGCTTTGTAAGCGGTATTTCCCCTCCATATTGTATCACACACACACACACACACACACACACACAGCTCACGTTTCAAATGCTCTCAGATAACACATACTCATCAGTCACCCAATTCGCTCTTAAGTTGTCCGCAGCTGGTCAGAAACATGCAATTCCAACAGGTTGATCGAACTGTTTACATCATCCGAATCCTGGATTAGTCCACATCCGGTGTAGAGGAATAGGATGATAAAAAATCGGCCATTAAAATGGGAAACTTCACAACCGAATCACCGGAAGTTTGATTCGTCAAAGAAAAAAAAGCCTCGAGTTGTTTTGCGATTGCCGAACAACTAAAGAAGACGACAGACATTGAGCAAATACTACTGAAGTGGAACGTAGGTAGGGACGGTTTATAAAGTGGAGGTCGTTCACCACAAAACGTACCTTACTTTACCGGACACACTAAAACCTGTCTTAAAAAGATGATCTCTTATAACCAGCTCGGGTTGTCCCACAAACGTTTACTTCGGACAGATTGTACAGATTGTTATTATTCAGTCAAAGTTTAGGGAGATCCAGTAAGACATATTCCCATGTCTTTATGTATGTGTAATACGCACACACACCGCACACTGGACTTATATGTGTCTCAGCATGAAAATTCACTGTGATACACTGCTAACACACACACACACACACACACACAGAGAGAGAGAGAGAGTCTCTGACAGACCACAAGCTGTGTTATTGTATATTGTCAACTCTGATTTAACAATTGCACAATTTAAGCATAATGTTTTTAATCCAGTTATTTTGATATTTATTTATAGATTTCTCAGAAACGTCTGGGTGGACCGCACCCCCAAGATATCAATTCCACTACCTGAACAGACAGACAGACACACACACACACACACACACGAACACAATACTTTAACACATATCTTGATCATGCATAGTTAAATATTGACATCACTTAAGGTGATTAATAACTAATCATAATACAGACTTGTACTAAATAATAAAATACCAAGTCTCATAACAACACTTCAAATGTGGTAATATATATCAAGAAGGTTTTGTGTTATTGTATGAAAAAGCAACATGAAACACACACAAACACACACGCGTTCTCTCTCTCTCTCTCTCTCTCTCTGTGTGTGTGTGTGTGTGTGTGAACCAAGTCCAGATTCCCTTTCTATGCCAGCTAACACAACTATCACCGACTATCTGAATTTCAGAGTTGATCAAACGAATCAGAATAACTTAGCGTCCATACAAAGTGTACTTTAAACAGAGAACATATCTAAATCAGCGACTGTGTCATTCACAAATCGAATCATCTACACTTTAAAAGCTAAAATACTGAACTAAGACCCAATTAAAAAACAAAATGACAGTAAAAGCTATCAAACCATCACTGATATAACATCGCCATTCAGTACTTGACATACTTTTACAGTTGCCGTCAGTGTTTTTTGTAAAGCAAAAACAAAACTTTATTGACAAAAACTAGTCAGTTTTGAATACACACAATGACTAGCCAGGACCTTTTCTGATGAATATCAAGCTAACATACACGAAGTTACTAATTCGAATAAAAACCATGGCTCGGTTAATAGATGTGGAGACTTCAATGCGACTATGCCACATGACAATAAACTATAAAATACAGGTGTGTGTCTTTTGCAAGCGTCTGTATGTGTGTGTGTGTGTGTGTGTGTGTGTGTGTGTATGTGCGTGGGTGTGTGAATGAATCTTTTGATCGAAATTACATTAATAAATGAAATGACTAGATTAAACTGTGCATTCCTATCATCAAAAGCTGAACCGTTAAGCAACACATTACTGGCGTTATAGAGTAAATAAACTATAATTACACCTCACCTTGACAGTGATATACTTACAATGTGGCCATTTACTTCTATTGCCACAATACAGCCACAAGAATTTAGTATAAAACTGTCATCTATTAGCCGTAACCTAAAACCGACTTAGCACGTACTTAAAATCTGACAGTGATCACCGGCAAGATATATAAACTAGGCGACACACGCACACACATACACACACACACACACAGAGAGAGAGAGACGGCTGCTAAATTTATACGAAACTCCATGTCTAATATACGCATTCGTATAACACACACACGCGGGAGCACGTATATTATGTATGTCGCCATTTAATACGACATTTCACGGTATTTAAATATCAGTCTATTACTCAAATAAATAAGGCATTGAAAAACAAAGAAGACGATCATTATGATGATGATGATGATGATGATCATCATCATCATCATGCCTCAAGTGGTAACATAGCGATATTTTCCTCCAAAGAACAAAAATCTAAGATACACAATAACTAGAAAATGGTTACCTGTGTCTTGGAGCACAAAAGTAATCTACATCCCAAAAAAGTACGCATTTGCTCAAAGCGGCCCACAACATACCAACTCGGATTGTTTACGAATCGCCAAACATCCGCAAGAAGGACTTACCTGAAAAAGAGAAGAACCGCACGTAAAACACAGAGGAACGGTCATTATTTAACATCAGAGATGATGAAGCAGCGACAGATAGACAGACGTTCGCAAACCTTCTTGGCCAATTGTGACTGGGAAGGACTGGGGCCGTGGCTGACGTTGTTTAAGGATAAGACCCGTGACCAAATTGGCTCCGGGTTTTTTTTCTTTCTTCTTTATTTCTTTCGTACGTCGGTATTCTCGACGTTACCATTAAACCGACGGGCCTCACACAAAACGCCACGAGTATAGGACGATTATAGGAAAGCTACCCGTCTCGTTTGTTGAAAGAGAAGAAGAAGAAAAAAAACCCCGAGCTCGGCCTAAGAAGCGAAAGCGAGTCCACTCGTCTGCGCCTCTTTAACTATATAGCAGTCACTCGGTCGTGTCAAACAATCGTGTCAGTGATGCCACTCTAGGCGAAATGATCAATGAACTACCATCTATACCTTTGATGACGTTTTCTCGTCAACTACCGCGTACGGCCCCATTCCGACCAATCGGAGCGCTGCGGTTCACTTCAGAACTGGCGCTAATTTATCCACATTTGCGCTGAAATTCCCCCACAACCCACGGATGCGGCGAGAGCATTTGACGAAGTCGGTGACGAGGCGTTGCGTATATCGCGGCCGCCACTGGCAGCCGCATTACCTGGATGACGCGTACCGTATAGTCATGTGACTGCGGTCACGTGATCACATTCCCAACCGATGGGCTTTACTGAAATCGTCTGCCATCTCGGAGGCTGCTCCGTAACGCACACACGCACACGCACCACACTAAAAAAATCAACAAGCCACCAGTGAAATTTGACTACACCGACCGAGCCAACTATCTACCATCAAAGTCTACGGTGTGTGGAAGTGCTTCAATAGGTTTCCGATATTATCTGTTAATAGTAAAGTTTTGTACTGTGGCCAAGTTTTTAAAGGATGCTACATTGATATGAATTGTCATAGACTCCACTCCCCCCCCCCACCTCACCCCACCCCACTCACTCCAAGAAAAAAGTGTTCATATTTTCTGTGTACAAAGTGAAAAACTCCAGAAAAGAATAAACATGGACAAGTGTATGGTATTAAGGAAATAACACAAGTGATTATATATATATATATATATATATATATATATATATATATATACAGAGAGAGACACGCGCGCACGCACATACAGAGAGAGATAGGGAGATAGCAGTGCGCGCGCACATACACAGAGAGAGAGGGGGGGGTGAGAGAACGTGCAACAAAAAGGTAAGGCGCTCACAGAAATAACACAACAAAATGGCTAATACCCACAATATAGACGGCAAAACGCTCATTATGAGCTATGTAACTAAAAGTCATGAATTCCTGCATACTATACTCAATACATATGATGCACGTACAAGAATGATGATATCGACAGCCAATACCCAAGACAATTTGTGTACCATGCAGGTGTTATACTCAAATCAGATAACACCACATAGGATATATTTATGGAGATGTTATTCCAATCAAACAATTAATATCAACAAGAATGATGCGCCTGCTCAGATGTTATAGCAACGTACGTCCTACTTCCAGTTAGTAAACCCATTACCAGCTAAACACAGTGACAAAGATCATTCCATAATATTACGGCCATATATATATATATATATATTTGTGTGTGTGTGTGTGTGTGTGTGTGCGTGCGTGCGTGTGTGTGTACCTTAGACTTAAACAGTCGATTATCTCACACTTAGCCGTACAGATGATGCATAGTACCCATGTGTACCCATACGGAACTGAAATCCACACAGAGAAAATTTCCTCGTGTATACGATATAATGGCATAGGTAATATCCCAAATAGACAACACTGCCCACTCAGTGTATATCCCCACCGAATTGATGTCCGAACTAAGCCGATGTTCCGTCACAGATATCCCTCACGGCGTACGGCGAATACTTAACCCATCATATCCATTTTCAAGTGGAAAGCTGTCCACACAAAACAAGCCCCTGAACTGTGCTAACCAAAAAAAAAACACCCACTGTTTTACGGCCAACATCTATAGCAGACATGACGGGTTCGGGCAGTGTTCGTTCTTTTCGGGGCCCATCTACAAACATAAAACACTGAAACCTTTTCGAGTGACAATTACAGAAAATCGCTTACAGCGTCAACCGAATCAAAGCTCGCTGAATATCAATACAATATCTGGAATCCGATAACCAGAAATTTGGTTGTCCCTTTGTTGGCCCACAAGTTGAAGCCATCACTGGTTGAGGTAAACCATACTAATGGCGTTCTGACTTGTTGAGCACCTTTTTACATTTTATTACTTTCACCTGCAGGTGACTGTGCCTGCAGGTGACTGCACTCTGAACCTAATGTCATCCAACAAACAAATGAGCCCTGACTGGCTTTTGTGTCATGACCAGGTTTATAATTAGTACGATAATTAGTTAACCTGATGAATACTTTATTACAATATATATATATATATATATATATATGTCTCTCTCTCTCTCTCTCTCTCTCTGTGTGTGTGTGTAAGCTGCTGAGTTTTTAATAAAACAAATTATTACACACAGACACACAAACTCTAGCAAAGACACATTACATATATTTGCATACAATCATATTATGCAGATACTCATAACTCAGGTTAGATAACACCAAACACTGATCAAGGGACAATAAATAAAACATGTAACCTTACCTAAGTGCATTCAGGCAACCCAGTCCCCACTGACACAATTATTTACCACATACACAAATACCCGTATAGACAAAGACGTGCCCTCCACGTGCACACAGACACTAGATTCTACCGATTACTTTAACCAAACAATATGTGAAAAATGGACAGGAAATGCCACAACTGCTCTCTGTGACTCAAGACAAAAGTGGAGAATTTCCGAGAAAGGATATCTTCTACAATAAAAAAATATTTTTGTGGTACGAAGATGGAGACGATTTTAAATTGAGGATGTTCCCGCGATGATACGAAGTTATCTGTACGTGTGGTTGCCATTATATAATACTATCTGTGTAGCGAGCAGTAAAAGTCTTTGACTTCATGTCATGTTAGATAACATCTCTCTCTCTCTCTCTCTCTCTCTCTCTCTCTTTGTGTGTGTGTGTGCATGGGTGTATGTGCGTGTGTGTATGTGCGCTCGCGTGTGTGAGTGTGACACAGAGAGAGCAAGGGCGAGCAAAAGTGATCAAAATCAGATATGGTTCATAACACGACTGATAATAAAATACGTCTATAACTCGGATGCCCACCAAAGTTATATTTGACAATTGTACAATATAGTGTGGCATCATGATCTTCCACGGAGACGCTCGTAGAAAAGGGGATATCGTTCTACACCAGCTGCCTGTATGTTTGTTGGTCAAATGAAAATGTTACTTAGATTTTATTTGCAGAAAATATAAGACAACCCTACAAATCCATGCCATTACTGTATCAGTTGGGTCGCGAAAACAACAACAACAACCAGACTGCCACAGGTGGAAATACTATTAATAAAAAAATGTTAATTTGATATTATCTAAAATCAACATCTGTCAGCCCCCAGCGCACCAATGTAAGATTGAATGACGTAATTAACTCTGCTTCGTGCTCGGTGACATATACTAGACAAAATGATGGTATCTAGTAATTGTTCTATCTCTCATCACGAATACAGGTATATCGTGGTAAAGGTGCACACTCTACATGAACCATGATAAGCCTGTGTTATATATACATGTCGGTATTGTTTTTAATAAGTGAACTAGTATTAAGTGTACATAGTATTATATACATAATGTGTATACAGTTTGTTGTGATGTCCCCACAGCTATGCCACGATAGCAGTAACATTTAACGGTTTAATACGCGTTCTGTGACAGTCTATGTTCCTTGGGGTGCACGAAAATGTTCACCGGACAAATGCTCACCAGACAAATGCTCACCTTCAATTTTGTTTTGTTAAACTAAACAAAACATTGAACAAAAACCTTTTTCTTCACTTGTTTAGATTTCCTTTTTATATCAGGTAATTTTTATATCATGTAATTTTTATATCATGTAATTTTTATATCATGTAATTTTTTTGGCTTTAAAATATTCCAGTGTAATGTCAACATTTCCAAATATTATATTCCCAATACTACCACTAACAGTTTTGTCGACTGACACCAATCAAAGCAATTCATTTTTCAATTAAAGTTTTTTCCATAGAATTTAACTGAAGCCTTAAGTAAATCAAATGCAATGAAGTTGAACCAGGAGATCAAAGTTCTTTTACGTTAAAAATTAATGGATTCCTTCATCGAAGCCATGTAATCTTTAGGTTTCTTTATACATTTGTGAGGGGCGCCGTAAAACATCCTGAAATAATCTTATACATTTGTGAAGCTTACGTAATGTATCTATTTTCACATTGTTGTTGCTGTGATGGAGGTTATAAACACTCAGAAGGGTGGGATTTTTGTTTTCGTGTTGGTGGTCATATGTACGCGAAGAAGACGGCTAAGAAGGACGGGATCAGACGGGCGAGTGTTAAGGCCAGTAGCGAAGGTTGCAAGGGTGTAGTGACCACAGATTGTGTTATGACAGAGATTCGCTCACGTCCTATGGGCGGCCATTCCGCTGATGACGTCACCGTTAGTGTAGCCAAGGGCAGTTGCTAATGTGGTGGAACTTAAGCAAACACATCCAAGTCAACCCCAACACAGATTCTTAGCCTGGATTCTTCTGGACAGCGGTAAACGTGACGTCAAACGCCAACAACGTGGCGCTGTCCCTGCTGATCCTCAGACCTTGCTACTAGATCTAGTCATCCATGATGAATGGTCAACCACTGGTGGTGAGGATCCATTATCTTTCCTCATCTATTTCGTTTATCTTCTATTAGTTTTATTCTTGGTGGGCACCGTCCAACCTCCGACTTTACTGACGAGCATTTGTCCTACAATCCTTCCTTGGTTAGAGATGTACCCCCTATGATGTGTACGCTGCTCTCTCCGTTACACACACACACACACACACACACACACACACACACACACACACAAGTGATATGATGCTACTAACCAACCTAAACTATATATATATTACAGTTAATCTGTATATTCACGTAATATGTATATTTCCTGAAATGTTGAGGTAATGTGTATTAAATCTCAGTTATCAATACATGTATTGTCTAAATAATTCAGGTAATATACATATTACCTGATTATACAGATTAACTGTAACATATACACATCAGAGCTATTTAAAGTTGAACTAGACGAGGACGCCTTCTTAAGGGGTTGTTTAGCAATGGACCATTCATGATGTCGACCACTACACATACCGTTGATACGTTGTTCTTTGAATGTTTTCTGAACAGATTCAGACATCCGCCTGCTTGGACATTTTGTTATTGAATCAATCAAATCGTCGATATAACCCTGTCAGCATCTGACATCAATTTATAACACATACCAAATCATGACATATACATATGCCCAATCATGATGACTGATGTTTTACGGCCACTTTTGTGCACAGGGTAGGCTAAATGGCCCGAGCGACATCCAAAGGTAATGAAGCGAAGTCAAAGATGAAAGAATCTTCGGATATGCCCATGCTGAGATTCGAACACGGGTGGCAGTGATATGTGGTCCAACACACTAGCCCCTGCCCAATCGTGACATATAGACTGAGGAGTAAAATCTGGCACATCTGACCAAAGGGTAACTTGCTAGGAAAATAGCCCACAAATACAGATATCAGTCGGATTCAATCCACGAGTTGGAGGTTTGTAGCTCTAACCACTATGCTGTCCGAGTGCCATCACATTTCATTCGATTATAATTAACATTAATTAATAACGTCACCTAGCACTATTCAAGCATATGATTATACTCAAAGCAAGAGCTGCTTATCTAAATCATAATGATAAAGGTAACCATAATGGTGTATACATAGACAATTTATGATAAAAAGAAGATACCAGGAAGAGTTAAAAGATTTATCCACGTTATCTCTCTCTCTCTCTCTCTCTCTATATATATATATATATATATATATATATACATATATATATATATATATATATATATATATATATATATATATATATTAAACCATCATATCATGTATACATTATGTGTATGTGCAGGGATCTGCACCTGTATGTGGTATTTATGTAAATATTTGACAGTAACCAGTTTTTAATCACGCTTTATGACAATGAAAAATCAAGACTAACAAAGTGACACTATCGGAGTTCATATGTGTCACATATACATGTTACAGACAGCTGTTACATACGTTAACACAATGCAATGAATGTGCATCAACAACAATGGAGCAGGAGTCCAACGTTAATGGTGACACAATGAGAGCAGAGCACATAAAAATTGTTACCATCTATTTGATAACTGTGACCTTTCTAGTATTATGTCAATCTAACTATGACGTTTCCATTGTGACATTCTACATTTCACAGCGACATCTGTTCTGTGACACAGTAATTGTGACAATCTCGCTGTGACATTCTAATGCGACATTTCCACCGCACCATACAAACGGCTCTAGCCTGATATTGTCACAGTGATATTTCTGCTGTGATATGTACAAAATGTACTTAAAATGTACAAAATGTACTTAAAACACGCACACACACACACACACACACACACACACACACACACGCACAGGAGTTAACTCCTGATCCGGGAGTTAAGCTAACACCATTCTATGTTATCCATATAATACTGTGTACCAATTACTCATGTTGTTACAATAGGCCATAATTAGCGAAATATCACATGTCAAATCAGACACACAACAATAAACATAAACCAAAGTATATGAATTAATCCCGGGCATTCTAACGTTTGTTTAAAGGCAACCAAGTTTGTAAACAAGATTACTAATATCTCTCACATAATCATCGATCAAATCGAACCCCACTCATTGTTTCCTGAGCATCCTAAATGTGAATTATCAACAAATAAAATTATAAATATATTGATGTAAACAAGTGAATAATGTAAAAGTTAAAATGAATATATTAATCTACTATAGAATCTTCAACAATGGTGATTTATTGGTGTGTGTGTGTGATAGTTGTACCAACCACAGTCCACTTGGTCACATTATTTTCACTGACAGCACCTACTTCCATAAGCCTACCCGGAAATCAGTATTACTACAACATGTCAACAGCCTGAGGAGCATACAGCATGCAATATACCTTCATTACACACTACTAAATACCCGGTACAGATAAATATACTATGTTATGTGAAAATGTTGCTGTTTCTTGGCTACTTTAATGCCCATGGGAGACCCAAAAACATCCAAAGTCAATGGGGGAAGTCAAAAATGAAAACACCATCTAGATAAAGCTAAAGCTGGATTTTGAACCCAGGTGTTAGATCTGTGACCAAGCGCGCTAACAATCAGACCGTAGGAGATACGCCCGGCAATGTGTTACGTGAAGACCAAAAGATATTGCTCAATTTCTTTCAACTTTGATTGGAACCCATAACTTACGGATAACTGTCAGCCAACAGTACCATCTGAGTTAAACCTCTCCACTCTACTACAAAACAACCATTCCACAAACTGGCACACGTCCGTCTGATCCGCGTTTAATCCATATTATCCTATAGGGTTAAGTTCCTGTATAACAACCAACGTGTCTCCTCCATAATTGGCTTTAATTAACCATAATTAGACGTAATTAACCCAACACATATAAATAAGCCAACGATCAGCTTGTTTCACGCTCGTAATGCTTCAGTTGATGTGAGATGTTGGCCAGGTAATGGCGTTAAGCACTATTCGTATTCGGTATATTATGAACATTCAGCAACAGCCTCAAACAACACGCCAGTCATGATGCCGTGGTAATTAGTATAACTCCAGTGATGGTATTTAGACATTCCCTCTTACGGTGGCCTATAGTGGAGGAGAACATCACACGCAAAGGCAGTGGTACAAAGCAAGTTCTTTCAATCCTTCGTACGCCGTACCCCCATTCTCCCGCCTCGCCACCCCCCAAATACCCCCCCTCCCCATAAAAATCACGTCAAGGTTTTTGACAATCAATCAGAATATAAATGTAGTTAGTTCTCTGTGAAAGTCTGTTCAACAAAAGAAGCTTTTCATTTCGGTAAAAAATACTGAAAAGACGTTAGCTTCATTACAATCTGTGGATGTTATGGGACTGTTACAAAACGGGTTCTTTTTTATACAAAGAATCTCTCTCTCTCTCTCTCTCCTCTCTCTCTCTCTCTGTGTGTGTGTGTGTGTGTGCTGTCTGTCTGTCTCTCTCTCTCTCTCTCTCTCTGTGTGTGTGTGTGTGTGTGTGTGAGTGTGTGTGTGTGATTAACAACTAATCAGAATTTCCGAGATGGCCAAACAATTAAAACTGACTCAGATTCAGCCTCTATATCCAGAGAATATCACAGACAATGACGATAATATCTAAAACAGCCTCTATGACTTGTGTATCCGGAACGAGAAATGTCTTTATGTATTCGAACGTTTGGATTAAACACATTATAGAGAACATCATTGTATTATTGATAAAAACATATCTTACACAAACATCTAAACGCATTGTAACATAGAGAGTGGACAAAAAATCAATCTTCTCAACAACAGACACTACAACAACAACGTCCACTGGGGCATAATGAAAACAATAAACAACAGACAATAGATACTGATTAGTGGCGGAACATCTTCATGTAAACAACTCAGCCATATCAGTCTTAGTGGAGGCTTAGTGATAAAATCAATATTGATAAATCAATATAAACCGTACCTGTATTCTAGCATCGTTAAAGGAATGTATCTGGGTTGTAACAATTGACAAATTCTGTCAGATTTTGCTACTTGAATTTGTCAAGATTATCATACTTTTTCCATTCAGTTTCAATTTAATACTCTTCCCAAATCTATTGTTTCTTGAAATTAAAAATACTGTCTAGTCTAGTCTAGTATAACCAATGGATATGAAATGTCCCTTTGTCAACAAGCCTCATGCCCGGGATTTTAATATTTCTGCCAAAACAATAAGATGATGATTGATGTTTTACGGCCACTTTTCTGCATAAGGTAGGCTGAATGGGCCGAGCGACCTCCAAAGGTAATGAAGCGAAGTCAAAGATGAAACAACCCTCAGATATGCCCACGCCGGGATTCGAACACGGGTGGTAGATTAGTGATCTGCGATCCAACACGCTACCGCTAGACCACGGAGGAGCCCCACCAAAACAATAAGATGCTGCCAAGTAACCAACGTTACGATATTATATTAACATTATTAGATTAGACCAATTTTGTCACATTTTACCGTTATACGAAACATTTACCAAACTTTACAAGTGCCGCCAAGTTTTACCATCGTAAATACAAGGTAAACTTTTTACAGAATCTACCTGGCTACCAGTGTCGCCAAATTGGCCAATGTTGACATACGGACTTGAGTTCGATACACTTCACCGAGGTATACGTACTACTGCCTCAACTGTACAGATAAACCTTACCTGTGTCCAATAATTATTTCTAGACCTATATCCAGCTGCTGTAGTCACAGTTCTGGCCACAGCTGTTATCCTAAATAGTGTTTAATCCAATCCTCGTGGCGTGTCCCGTTTGTTACCGGAACACAGATAGTAGGCCATCAGAGCTGTACTCCTGCTGATAAAACTACCAAATATATACACACCGACAGACAGACTGACACACACACACACCAGCACGCCGTAGATAAGACAATGTACAGTTTGAGTCTTGATCAGAAACTCCTCTCCGTCAGCTACAGCTAAATTTGTTTATCTGAGTATTTGTACAAGTGAACGTGCGCGTGCGTGCGTGCGTGCCTGTATGTGCTACAAAACATCTACCTGGACCGCACTTCAAGGTATTGCTCTATAGTTTAAGGTGGCTCCGCGTAGCATTATACTAAATGTACTAATGGCTAGCACTCTTAAACAGACAGACGGACAGACAGAGTGGATCCCCCCCACACACACATACATGTAGAGCAGCCACCCAACAACATAGTGTAACTATATATTGAAAACTTCCTCAGGACATGTCACACTCCACTGACTTTGGTCAAGTTAGTCCTCATCATGGGCTCCTTAAGACTGGTCTCTCTCTCCCTCTGTATGTGTATGTGTGTGTGTGATGTGTGTGTTAGTAAGTAAGGTGTGTGTGTGTGTGCGCGCGCGCGCGTGTGTGTGTGTGTGTGTGTGAAATCAAATATCAACTGTCAAACATATTTAAGCTACGTTAAGACATCTGTATATGTTTACACATTTTACGCGTACGTAAATGAATCTGGTGTTTACCCACTTGCCTGTAAACCTAAAAGTACAACGAATATTGCAGGGTTACAAATGT
Organism: Paralvinella palmiformis; assembly: GCA_025642065.1. Taxonomy (NCBI): domain Eukaryota; kingdom Metazoa; phylum Annelida; class Polychaeta; order Terebellida; family Alvinellidae; genus Paralvinella; species Paralvinella palmiformis. Next base: position 121,502 of record JAODUP010000416.1, on the reverse strand, counting down.
ATCTAGTTTTTGTTGTTGTTGTTATATTAGGAAACAGAGCAATAGTCAACATTGACTTAACTGTCCCCACACACGAGACTAGACTGAAATTGGCGCATATGTAAAACATATAGGATTGGATACCATATAATACAGACTCTGTGTGTGTTTTAGCCTAACTCAACTGCCAAATACACTTGCCAATAATCTAGACCACGAAAGCCATACTGCGGCGTTAACATGCTGGCCTCAACCATACCAGATCCCAGATTTAAATCCCAAGACGGATTCATAATCTAATATTGCAGGACAGTATTTAATCCTTCTATTGGTACCTTAATGACATACGCTACTCTGAGTATAATATTCTGTAGAGATAGCGCTAACTGTAATTAATAATCCTCAAATGATCACTTATTCCGAATACTGTACTGGTTAATGTAGTGTACTGAGTATCGTACAAACGAACTTACTCAGATTAATAATCCCATTACAATAACTAATTGTTAGTAATACAGCCCAAACAGTAGAGGAGGCGATGAGCTAATGTAGTGATAAGGACATCCTCACAAATCATCACAGTGAAGGCTCCCACCTACACGGACTAGTGTAATGTGAGTATTAATGTCCTGGCAATAACCTGAGTAATGTAAGTAATTACTAAAATAGACTCTCCCAGCCATAAAACAACTACAGTCGGGACCCGTTATATCACGGATGTCGAGGCCTAACCATTAATAACAGTGAGCGCGGATTAAGAGAAACCGCTCAACTTTAATGTATCAACTGTGTCGGGTTAAACATCATATGTGCTCCATACTTCATCACCGGGATGGGAGATAATTTTGTTTAAATACAGAGGCAGTTTTTATGCATCAAGCCTTCACATTGTAACTCTTCATAACGGTCAAATATGACAGAACCTTTTCATTACCGCGTTCTAATTGTACAATTTGCCAGCTTAGGGTCAATCCTATGACATCCCATGCCGTATGCCAATAGCATGTTAGCGAACTGGCATTGTTCACGGAACTGTGACGATATAGATGATTATAAATGAAACTGATTTTAAATGATGACAAATACAGGTAGTAGCCTTCAATTTGGGAGATGATGTAACACATTGATACACTGGCAGTCACGTCATAAAGAACAAAACGTGTTCTTTCTGCTGCATCGTTTTTCAGAAAATATTGCGTTGTGCTGGTCACAGCTAGGGCATGTGGCCTAGGAGCAACTATCTAGGGGACATCAATCGAACACCGTATGAATACAGTTAGCGAACTGGCATTGTTCACGGAACTGTGACGATATAGATGATTATAAATGAAACATCGGAGTACATTGACACACTAATGAACGTGCACGTACTGGGTGCGTCTCCGTGGCATAACTGGTAACGCGGTAGGCCACGGATCTCTAGCATCCGGGTTCAAACCTCAGCCATTTATCATCATTTAACTTCATAAGTCATCATCTTTGGAAGTTGTTCGGGCCGATTTAGCGTACCGCGTGCACGGAAGCCAGGTAAAACAACAACAATGCAATTTCCCACCTCACCACCGACAACAGACGAAAAGTACAGAGAAGGTGAAATCAAAATACCCCGAGGGTTCCAACAGGGACGATGCGGACAAGTCTGGAACTAGGTCCCAACTACCACTGGGCCACCGGATATCAACCACCTCAGCCCACCCCTCAGCCGACCACCCGAAGCTGCTCTTTTCATATGTGTCTCACCGCACCGATCTATCCGTAGATATTCTATAGTTGAAGTAGATAGCCTGCTGTCGACTCTACATAGACGGTATTAGAATTACACATTAATTTCACTTGAGCCATCAGCTGAAATATGGAATTCATTATATCACCGCATTTACTATCCCAGCACCCGCCCCCCCCCCCACCTCAAGGCCCCCCACCACATATACAGCTATGTTGCCATAAACCTAACGCCTCTACGAGTCCTTAATAATTTTTATATTGTAAATAAATATTTGCTAATGTTGAGTGTTTGTATATCTAATATATCGTACAATACGCAGCCAACAATACATATTGATGCCGGCCCTTCTCTCTTAATTGTCAAATGTCAGCTACTGAGCATATGAGTCCCTTTAAGTCTGGCGTAGAGCACTTGATGAGATATGCATTATATAACCAGAAAAATGTTTGAAAAAAATTGAATTTCTTGACCAAGAAATCGATATTTACTAATGTCACTACTGAACTTCTGGAAATGTTATATACTATTCGGGTTTTATAGTTAACCAATTAAGCTGCTATGTGTAATCTATTTGTCTACTAAATGCACTAAATGCTTCTGGCAGAAGTGATAAATCTGTGTCTCCGTTTTGAAATTTACACCGAGTAAACCAGCGTATTCGGAGAAACGGTGTGACCGAACACTCCCCCCCCCCATACACGCACGGTGTCTGAAATAATAATGAATGGTGATGATTGATGTTTTACGGGCCACTTTTGTGCACAAGGTAGGCTAAATGGGCCGAGCGACCTCCAAAGGTAATGAGGCGAAGTCAAAGACGAAACAACCTTGAGATATGCCTACGCCGAGATTCGAACACGGGTGGTAGTGACCTGTGGTCCAACACGCTACCGCTGGACCACGGAGGCGCCCGAAATAATAATGAAAGATCCATTATAGCTTTACTTACTGCATTATACAATATTTCTATGTTTCAAGCAAAAACTAAAAATAAATCTAGCTTGTTCCTTCGAATCAGCAAACTATTATTATTATTATTATTATTATTATTATCGGAATAAATACGATTCGTAGCTGTGAAAAGTATGACGACTACAATTACTTAATCATCTCTCAGTCATAAATATGAATGAATCCAACGCGATATGACAAGCATGTGAACAGTCAATGGATGTTCTATGAGAACCAGTGCTCTATCTATGTCCCCTGTCAAGGACACATTACGAGGTCGATATTAGCCTATTCCAAGGTTTGATCTCGTTCGGACAAGAAGAGTTTTGACGGCGTAATTAATCTGATCAGCGAAAGAAGACGCAGACGAGAAGAATGGCGACTTTTAGCTGATTTCCATTAAGAAGACTGGTTTCTTTTAGGCAGGAGGAGGAGGAGGAGGGGGGGTTCGTCTAAGGGGGACGCTTCATTGTAGGCGATGAATGGAGAGGTTATACGATTGTATATTTCATGTTTTTAGCATGAGCTTCAGTTAGAGCATGTCGTATAAATAAATCAAGTCGGATAAACGTCCCAGACAGTCTGGCACCCGAAGAAGATTGTTTTGAATTGAAACTAGTTCAGCTGTGAGCGCTAAGAATTGCTGTTTATGTTTGCTTTTTGTGTTCTGGCAAATGCTTTGTTCTTATAAAGTGCGCGCGCGCACGCACACAGACACGTGTGTGTGCGCGCGCGCGCGTGTGTGTACCTTTTTTATGCGTATAACTTAAGCTGATAATTTGACATGCCCGTATGCAACAGAAAAACAGACAGTTCATGCAATGAATGCACAAGTGTGTCACACACACACACACACATACACACACTCGTGCAAGCATGCCTAGAAGTCCGTAAACACACCTTACTATAACACCAGCCATTTCGGTGTTGATGACAACAGAAAACACACAGTTGACAGAGATGACACCGACCACTATCGTGTGCCAGATTCCGCTGACACCGACAGCAGACAAATGTCAGACACATCTTCGCCAGTGTCCATTGCCAATAATCCAATAGCTCTAGACCGCTAAACGCTGACGCCTATATCTCTTCAACATCCAGTCAACAAATCAAACTACTTACTCCAAATGGCGTCCAATTGCTTAGATCACACAAACACAATCACATCCTTCATAGTCTGATAAATGAGAGATTTCTCGGGATACACTCTTGTATTTCCTGTCTAATTAACCAATGACATCGTCCTGTATTTACCTGTATTTACAAACATAGAAACATTTGAACTGGAATAAAGAGGAATTTCACAAATATCACCAATTTTTGAAGTTCGATCACATTTTCCCACTTCAGCTACTAAGTTACAATGCCACCACCAGCTGAGAATCATCAGTAGGGCATCCGGATTACAGATCCCGAAGAGATCAGACACACACACACACACACACACACTACATAGGTCACCTTGAGATCGGCATCAATCTTCTATAAAGTAACTTGATCTTACAAACATATCTTTAAGCATATCCAGTTTACTCCATCATCATCATCATCATCATTAATCATCTAAAAGGTAACCTTTCATCATGTCACAATGCTCCTGAACTACTATGTAAATAGAAATGATCCTGATTTACCACAACAAACGCAACACTATTTCACTCTCAATCAAGTCCCACATGTCCAGTATACAGGATCTTCTATGAGCGTTTTTACTTGATTCCTTTAAATGGTTCCAGCCGGTTTACACTTCCAGTATTTTGATCACGCCTCATAATTGTTGGCATCTATGAGGCACTCATCTGATCTGGAACTGAGTGGACCAGAAAGGCACGGGAAGGCTGAAATAAGTTGTCCACTCATATGTGAAGGTTGGCACCAGACTTTGGAACCAGGAATCTCTGGACCAGTGAATGCACTCCACACACGGGGCTATAGTGCGTGACCATCTTACGCATAACAAAGACAGTTCGAGTCCATCCACCTTCTGCATACGATACATTCAAATTATTTCCGTTATCACAGAATCATCGCACAAAATCCACAAACAGACAGCCGCTCCAAAATCCAGAACAAAGTCATTAACCTAATCCTACACTGCGTACCTTAAACCCTTTTAATGCGAGGAACTGGTGCGACTGTCTGAAGTTCAATTTCACAAAAGACATTTGCCTAAAAACAAGATTAATCACTTTCATGTAAATGATTGTCTCAACCAATACTACATACAGATTACATCTGATCGACTTCAGCAGATAGACGGGTTTCCGGTGTTCGCTTTGTTGTTTCATTGTAGGTTTTGAGGTTGTGGCAACGAATGAGGGGAAACAAAGAGCCTCATTGTCGCACCAGTATCACACTACCTATGTGACTGAACGATGTTCGTGGTCATTCTGATCACTTGAGCGTTCATGTTCCAGATCGTTGCGCAGTGTTCTTCGTGAATCAATTCACTCCGCCTCAATCGGATGATCTGTGAGTGAAGATAATTATGGTCACCGTACGATGATATCCTAGCAATATCTTGGTGCGCAGACATTATAATAACATCCGGTGATCGCATCCCAATTGCTTCCAATTGATGGCATCTCAACAACACTTGATGACAATTTTAATCTGATGACATTTTAAGAACATTTAATGAATCTTATCTTATGGCATTTTAACAACATTTGATGATCGCATCTCATACCCGGACGGTCAAATGGCACACAATGATGGCATTTTAACAACATTTGATGATCCCATCTCATACCCTGAGAGTCAAATGGCACCTAATGATGGCATTTTAACAACATTTGATAATCCTATCTCATACCCTGACAGTCAAATGGCACCTAATGATGGCATTTTAACAACACTGATGATGACATCCTAGACGAATCTGATGAGATAACCTCGCATCATGACACCATAATGACACCAAATATTGACTCGCCAGGAAACATCTCATGCTCAAATTCCAATATCATCTGGTGCTGCAATTCTAACAACATCCCATGCTCAAATCCTCAAAACATCCCATGCTCAAAACCTAATAAAATCTCACGTTCAAATTATAATATAATCTCATGCTCAAATCCTAACAACATCTTGTGATAAGATTACGCAATCGCTAATATCACATCGCCCATAAACTGACCTTAAAAGCACTAAACATCATGTTGTCCATTAGATTGATGACGATAGCTATCGGTGTTTATTTTAACCCAAAACACACATAATTCACCCAAATCAATTTACGTTAACCAATCGGGGCGTCTCCATTTACCAAACCAGACGACAACATCGGTCACACAATTCTACGGCCGTCAGGAGTACGAATTACGCCCTCAGCAATGCGACGGCTGAGGGATGTTCCACCTTTCAGTTTACTTTATTGCCGACGGAGGCTGCTCGGCAAATTAATCCAAACCGCACACGCCACACAAAAGACCCCCCCCCCCCCGAGAACAGCAACGACTAAAATTTGGCATCGGCTATCACAACAAATCCACGCTTTAATAGACAACTCGGTGTATAAGACCACCAGAAGAGCAACGGGACATTTTCCAACAGTTGTCCATTAACAGTCAGTAGTTTGATTTAGATGGGCAACCTGTGCATCTCCAGTGACTGGTGCTGGGAGTGCGTACTGCATACTGTTTATCGTTTCTGTGGGATGTTTCATTCATCAATAAGAGACAACAGCCTGAACATACCACGTTTCTGGTGATTAGCTCTTATCCCATATATCCCAAGTGTGACCAGCTCACAGAACCGGAACAAAGCAATTACATATAGTTTGTGTATCACCAACATTTTATTGTCTGACGTCAGCATAAACTCTGGCTAAATACACACTTC